>JABWTJ010000169.1:0-600000 GCA_016801875.1 Solanum sitiens
TCAATCACAATCCATCACCAACCCCTTATCATCATTATGAACTCTAATCACCTTCATTGTCTTAAATTAAGATTTCTCTTATACTAAAACACCTCGTAATACTCACTATATATACAATGCCTTTACAATTTTAATGCAAGCACCACCCATACGCAGCTGCTGTTTGGGACCAAGATAATGATCTCGCGGACATCCGAATTCAATCTCCACCGTTCAAATCAGTCACCAAGATGTCAGGAAGATGTAGTTAAAATTTTAGCCCGATCCAACGGTAAGTTAATGAAGAAACACGATCTGAAGGTTGCTGGTCAGAGAAAAGGTATGCAGTAAAATAAATCTTTTTCTTCTCTCTTTATCTCTTGTTGATTCTCTCACAAAACCTTTCTTATGTCCTAATGTCTTTCAAAGAAAATACTAATGAGTAGTTCAATTTTTCTCTCAAGACCATCCTCTATTTATACAATTGTGCTTTTCCTTACAAATTCAAAATCAACTACAAATAGGATACAATTCCAATTCTTTTCCTGATAAAATTAACAACCAAATAAAGAGAATAATTTCAATACTTTTTCAAATAGGTTTAGGCCTAGTGTCCAACTCTTAAGCAGATATTAAATTCGATATCACAACTGGTGAAACACTTTCAAGACTTTGTTGCCACTAAAACTGATTCTAAATGAGAATTTTGGATACTAGTACAACAAACATAAATCATATAGGTCATATATCACTTTCTCTTTTTACCATCATGTTTAGGCAGACCTTTTCATCATCAAGAAGTGAACCTTTTCCTCGACATGACACCTTAAACTCAGGTATACCAATCAAATTTAAGGGACTAGCTCAATTTTATTAACATTTTCTTACTAAATTCTTCAATTTAGTTCACCCAAGTATGCTTAATAGGACTTTCTTTCCTTATAACTTTGTCATCCTAGTATCAATCTACCTTTTGAAACTGAAGATAAAATCGTCAGTCCTCATTCACAACCCTCAAGATACATTTTACAACCTAAATATATTTTTAAAATTATACCAGAGATCCACCGCTAAAATATTTCTTAAAAATAATGCAATCCAAGTGCATGTAGTAATAAACTAGTTGGTTTCTCAAATGTGAAAGCAACATCGAATCTCATTATCTAAATATGTCATACCACTAATTACTTCTTAAGTAGTTAGTATTCACACTTGACAATCGTTGTATTCGTTTCTACGTAACACTAGTACCGTACCGTGAAAGGTCATTAAATCCATCACTAGAACACATCATACATATCTAGAAGATCGTACTCAAATAGCCCACACATTTCTACCCATTGAATAACTGCAAAATATTATCAATTTTTTTTTCCTGTTTTTAGCCCAAACAATTCGCATTCTTTCTTAGATCAGGTCGATAATAAAAAATACACTTCATATATATAATCAAGTGAGCATTGGTACTATTGTAGTAGTCTTATCATGCCTCTTTTTATATACACTTAATTTAAAAAAAAAATCGTAGTAGAAATTCTTCCCTCAATTGACTCAACAAAATTTCATCATTCACTAAGCAACCCATATATCTTATGAGAAGTACTTTACTAACTGTATTTTCTAAAGTTATTATATTCATTATCTAGCCGCCCCTTATGATTTTTTTTTTCTTTTTGGATGTTGTCACCATGGAAAAGTCATCTTGCTTCACCTTATCTACCTCATATCCCTTAAGATTCAGAGAATATACTTCTCCATGAAGAATCCAGAAAATGCTACCCAAGTCATAGGTAGTGTCACTACCGGAAGGACTCAACATGAGATGGCTACCACATTTTCGCATCTTCCCATATTTAGTAAGTCAGAAACTCAATGTCCAATCACTCTACCATATCCATCTTATGAAACAACAATCATGAAAAACAGTAAGGAAATCGCAAACATCTTCATATTTAGTACCCATGAAGAATAGGCTTTCAACTTTGACTTAATAAAGAAAAATCATGTTGGTCACTAGTCATTACAAATCCTGTAGTAATTCGAGAAAATATACCTATTTCCAAGAACACATTTTTTTTTTCCGGTGTTGTTATTTCAACTTCTAATACTCTAGTACTAATCGTATGTGAAATAGAGCGAAGAAGTAAAGATACCAATTTGTATCATCTAGATACCAATTGGATTCAAGCAGTAGCACGAAAGAAAGAAAGAAATGAGTTTTCCTAAAGTCTTATAGCATCTTAAAGAAAGGTAAAGGCGTCCCCATACCATTCTTCAAGACTCTACTAGACTTGTCCTTGTGAGATGAGATCACTGAACCTAATGCTCTGATACCAAGTTTGTCACGACCCAAATCTAGCCGTGAGTGGCACCCACACTTAACTACCTAGGTGGGAGAACCAATGAATTCAACCTTAAATTATATTATACAAGAATAATGCGGAAGCTCAAAATCTAGTTAAATATCTTTTCCCAAACCTGAAAGTCATCACAACAAGGACATCTAATCTTCAATACTAAGTCTAGATATATTAAAGACACCAAAATAAATGAAATACATTAATTTGTGTCCGCAAACTAAGGACATCATGTTATGACCGAGAGAATGCAACAAGCGCTTGAATGAGTAGCTCAACCTGGAACGTGATATACTTGAGACTGGCTAGAGCTGAAGGCGAGTAAAAGTCGCTGGTACACTCACTGCACTCCACAAAAGAAAACAAAGGAAAACACAAGTAGGGCTCAGTACGGGACAACATGTACTGAGTAGGTATCACCGGCCAACCAAAAATAGAAACTATTATACAATGAATAATAGTATGAACTCAACTATAGCACTTAACAGGTGATAAGCAACAAGCAACATGAACAAGTGTCAACAACATTAAAGTAAGCACGTAATAAGTCAACGATATCAAGATCACACATGAGGACTCATGCCTCCAACCAAACCATTTTGGGAGTTGAGTTCTTTGAGATTGAGTACCTTCCATTAATTCAACATGTTTTTCCTTTAATATTACCGTGTTGGAACGTGACACTCCGATCCAAGAATACTGTGTCGGAACGTGACACTCCGATCCAAGAATACCATGCCGGAACGTGACACTCCGATCCAAGAATACCATGTCGGAATGTGACACTCCAATCCAAAAATACCGTGTCAGAACGTGACACTCCGATCCAAGAATACCGTGTCAGAACGTGACACTCCGATCCAATAATATCATTAATTTGTCATTTAATATCACCACTTTTCCATTCGTTAATAATATTTCATCGAGCCTTCTTTATTCAAGGCATTACTTCGATAGAGATGGTTTAAGATTATAAATTTCACGGTCTCGGGATTTCAGACCAATCACAAAACACACAACCAAGCCACACAACCACACAATCAAGTACATAGAAAACTTCACAATATCATTCAATGCATATCAATCACTATTAAGAGTTTACTATCAAATAGCATAAACCATAACCTACCTCCACCGAAGAACTGAAGTCAACCAACTACTTCTCCAATGCTTTTCCTTTCCTCAATACTTCCGAACCTTTCCAATCTGGGGATCTCGTTCGCCTCCTGCCAATCGTATCGCCATCGCTAAGTTCCTTTTGAGTTTATGACTCAAGATAGGAACCCTGATTATTATTATGAATAATTATAAAAGTGTGAAAGTAACCCACTATAAATTATAATGTTATTTCTTTTAACCATCAACTAAATAAATTATTAAAAGTACCCCATTAATTCTATAATTGTAGTGATTAACAGTCCAACATATCCATTTAGAATTTATCGGAAGTATTTTATGAACTAAAATCTCTAATACTCGAAATGACCAAATGGGTCGTTACATATAACTATACAAATACAAACAAGAAACAACACTATCATATGCTCTAGTCATACATACATATTTTCAGACTTATCATTTGATTTTTCAATATTGGAAGTTTTAATCATTGATGCTACTTATAAATCTTTTTTGGATCATTATAATTGTGCTCTTGTTTCTTTTTCTTTTTTTTTTAAAAGTAAAATCAAATTTCTATTAATTATTAACTTAGCTGCGTTTCTTTTCTATTCCTTAATCGAAATGATATAAAACCATGAAAGAAAAATTAGGCATACAAAACTAATTAGAAATTCACATAAATTCTAATATCTGCTCTTTCTTTTTTGGGGGAGTATGTCAATATGATCTTAATGAGATTCGAAGCTTTACATCTGACATTCGTTGGGCTTCTCTCTTCGAGAGCCTGCGCCCCGACCTTTTTGTGCAATAAACCCTCCAATCGAAGACTAGCGGTAGGTAGGCCTACAGAGCTTTCGAAAAAGGGTATCCTTGTGTGTAAGCACAACAATAAACCGTGACGAACCCTCAGATGACCTATCTAAGATTAGGAGGGGTTCTTCAGTAGTGGCGACCCTTTTACTCTTCCACGGACTGTGTTACATATATCGTATGCTCATACGGAAAAGTTGACTCCTGGCTTTGGAACCTGGGGTAGCTCCGAGAAATACTTTCTTTCTCGTCTACTCAGGGGGTGCGGCCACACCTGTGCGGATTACATTAGAAAAATATGTACATTTGAAGTATTAGATTTTTTAATTTTTCATCTCTATAATATTGATGTTTCAAATTTTTTTCTTAATATATATTATTCTGAACTCATAAATAAGACTAAACATGTTACTGGTACAAGAGCTTAAAAAGCTAATCACGCGTTACTTGGACGCTATAATTATATATATAATTAATGGTGCAAAATTATTAAAATTAATAAATAGAATGACAATTCATTAGAGTAAGGTGTAAAACAAATCTTTCATGTATATTTTTGTATAAGAAATTAGTCGGATTATATCAGTATTTAATTTTAAAATTAAATTTATATATCTCAAATTTTGTGTGACCTATTACCTAACATTAGCATAATTTTGTTTCAAAATCTTACAATAACATTCACCTCATATAAATATAATATTAATTTAAATATAGCAAAAATTGAGTTTGAATCAAATAAAACCTCAAAAAATTAGAAAAGGGTTATAAGAGCAAAAATAATAATTAGGGTGACCCCTCCGTCAATTACTTGTCTCTTCATCTTTTTTTGTAGCGTCGTAACTCGTAAATTCAATTGTAAAACATATCAATATAAAGATCAATCTGAAATGGAAAAATAAAACATAAATCACCTAAGTAATGAAGAAATTAAAAGATCGAGCAATAAATGCATGCTGAAATTAAATAATAAACCTTTACATTAATTATTATTATTATAAGGGAGAAAAATGAATCTTTTCTCCTCTTCAGTAAGATAGCCCATGAGTTTGACTAAAATTTTCACATCATGAAACCTCAATTGTTATCTTAGAGGGAGTCTGCTGGATGAAGCTGAAGATGGAAGCTACGATAGTACATTTGTGGAGTTATCGATGCCTGATACTGCTTTAGAAAAATTCTTTTGGACAATTGAATTGATAGTTGAACCCTGTTGTTGTCCGCCCTGTCTCTCCATTTTGTTATGTTTTTTGTTCTTCATTCTGGGGAGAGGAAGAGTATATATATAAGAAAAAAATTATGAAGTAAGATTGGGTTGGGTCATTTAGAGATAACTCATATTTTATTAGGGGGTGTTTTGAAGTATTATTAAATTTTGTTGACAATATTACTTATTTTTTTTGTCATTGTCCATTTATTTATTTTATTAATTAGGATAAATTAAGCTAATAAATCATAAATAAAATTGACTGAATTTCAATCTTCATCAGATCATCAATACATAACGACCTCTTTAATATGTGAATTGTATTCAACTTTTTTGAACTCAAAACTATCAATAGATATAAATATTTATTTAAATTTGCTTATTTGATAGTCTTTACTTATACATGATTTTATCGCAATTGAGTGAGATACACATACTCGTCACATATATGTTTTTTGTTCATGCGACATTCTTTAAATGTTATTTTACTTTTTCTATGATGTGATACGCACGTGCATCGCACGTACTCTAAACTAGTTAAAAAATAAAATATTTCAAATAGATAACTTGAGGAGGAGTTATTAATTAACTTGATTTGATTGCTTTTTTTTACTTGTTTTTAAATTTGTAAATGTTAACCAAAAACAGTAAACAATCATTTATATTAGTACTAATAATCGATAACAATCTTACAAAATTATAACTATACAAATACAATCAAGAAATAACACTATCAAATGCTCTAGTCATACATACATATTTTCGGACTTTTCATTTGAATTTTCAATATTGATAGTTTTAATCATTGATGCTACTTATAAATCTTTTTTGGATCATTATAGTTGTGATCTTATTTCTTTTAGTAAAATCATATTTCTACTTATTATTAATTTAGCTGCGTTTCTTTTCAATTTCTTAATCGGAATGATATAAAGCCATGAAAGAAAAATTAAGCATACAAAATTAATTAGAAGTCGCATAAATTCTAATTAGAAAAATATATACTTTTGAAGTGTTAGATTTTGTAATTTATCATCTCTATAATTTGATATTTCAAATTTTCTTCTTACTATATATTATTTTGAACTCATAAATAAGACTAAACATGTTGCTGCTACAAAAGCTTAAAAAGTTGATCACGCGTTACTTGAACACTATAATTATATATATAGTTTGTCACGACCCAAAATCGAGCCGCGAGTGGCACCCACACTTATCCTACTATGTGAGCGAACTAACCAATCTAAAACCCCAACATATTGAACAAAAATACAAAGCGGAAGACTTAAAACTCATTAACGAAATCGATTAAATAACTTCTAAAATTTATAACTCATTATCCCCAAAATCTGGAAGTCATCATCACAAGAACATCTATCCTCAAGTTACTAATCTAAAAGTATCTAAGAAGCTAAAATAAATAAAAGGCTAGTCCATGCCGGAAGTTCAAGGCATCAAGACTTGAAGAGAAGATCCAGTCCAAGCTAGAAGCATTAGCTCACCCTGAAATCCGGTGTAGTGAAGACTGGCTAGAATTGCTATTGAGTTGAAGACGACGGTACGTTTGCTGCATTCCCCAAATAACAAAGAAAGAAACAACAAGTAGGGGGTCAGTACAAAACACAAGTACTGAGTAGGTATCATCGGCCAACTCAAAATAGAAAACAGTATATATCAGTTCATATCATAAATCAACTACAATACTCAACATGTAGCAATAAGTACTATAACCATCAAGAAGTACTACCAAGTTCATCCATGAGGACTCAAGCCTCAATACCACACTCATTTGGGAAATTAGGTTCATTACATTGAGTATATTAACATCTCTCAAGATTCATTATCTTTCTTCCTCTTGTGTCGGTACGTGACACTCCGATCCCCTACTACTATGTATCGGTACGTGACACTCCGATCCCCTAATTCTACGTGTCGGTTCGTGACACCCGATCCCCTAATACTATGTGTCGGTACGTGACACTCCGATCCCCTAATTCTACGTGTCGGTTCGTGACACCCGATCCCCTAATACTATGTGTCGGAACGTGACACTCCGATCCCCTAATTCTACGTGTCGGTTCGTGGACACCCGATCCCTAATACTATGTGTCGGTACGTGACACTCCGATCCCCTAATTCTACGTGTCAGTTCGGACACCGATCCCCTAAACTATGTGTCGGAACGTGACACTCCGATTCCCTAATTCTACGTGTCGGTCGTGTTCCCATAATACTATGTGTCGGAACGTGACAACTCCGAATTCCGTGTCGGTTCGTGACACCCGATCCCCTAATACTATTATCGGTACGTGGACACTCCGATCCCCTAATTCTACGTGTCGGTTGTGACACCCGATCCCCTAATACTATGTGTCGGACGTGACACTCCGATCCCCTAATTCTACGTGTCGGTTCGTGACACCCGATCCCCTAATACTATGTGTCGGAACGTGACACTCCGATCCACTAACATCATTCTATCAATTCATCAAGCGTTCTCTTATACCAAGGCATCATCAATCTCATTACTTTAGTTCATCAAGCCTTCTTTCATACCAAGGCATCATCAATCTCATTACTTTAGTTCATCAAGCCTTCTTTCATACCAAGGCATCATCAATAACAAGGTAAATTAGGGTTTCTTCAAGATTTTGGATTTAAAAGCTTCATTATGCTTATTTTATCACAATCACATAATCACATTCATGCAAGCATACAATTAAGCATATAGAAGGGTTTACAATACTACCAATACATATCATTCGCTATTAAGAGTTTACTACGAATAGTATCAAAACCATAACCTACCTTCACCAAGGATTCTTGATCAAGCAAGCAATCTCTCAAAGCTTTTTGTTTCCTCTTCGTTTGTCTCTCTCTATCGATCGTTCCTCTCTTCTCCTTGTTCTCTCTATTTTTCTTCTTCAAAAACCCTCTTTCTTTTCCCTAATTAGCATATAATTAGGTATAAAAGATGAGGAATTAACCCACTAAGTAACTCAAGTTTATCTCCTTTACACCCCCAAGAATTTGAGTTATTAATATTAACCCACGAAATTCATAATTATAGCAGGAATAGTCCAAAACGCCCCTTTAAAACTTACCCAGAAATCCGACCCAGACTGGGATTACGCAACCTGTGACGGCCCGTCGTGCCTGCGACGGTCCGTCCTGCAGGTTCGTCATGACGGACAGAGAATTGCTCCCAGTACCCAATTCTCAAGAGTTGAAGTGTTTTGAAACGGAACCTCACAACGGTCCGTCGTGTCTGTGACGGTCCGTCCTGCAGGTCCGTCACAGAGTTCAGAGAGTCGATTTCAGCACTCAAATATAAGAATTCCAAGTGTTTGGAACGAGACACCCTCGACGGTCCGTCGTGCCCATGATGGTCCGTCGTTGGATACGTCGTCTCAGAAAGTTTTTCCAGAAATAAAATCTGCTGCTCAAAACGACTAAGCAGGTCGTTACATAATTAATGGTGAAAAATTATTTAAATTAATAATTAGAATGACATTCATTAGAGTAAGGTGTAGAAAAATCTTTTCATGAATATTTTTGAACAAGAAATTAGGCAAATTATTTCAATATTAATTTTAAAATTAATTTTATATATCTTAAAATTTGTGCGACGTATTACCTAACATTAGTGTAATTTTGTTCCAAAATCTTACAGTATCATTCATCTCATATAAAATATAATATTAATATAAATATAGAAAAACTTGAGTTTGAATCAAGTAAAACCTAAAAAAGTTTGAAAAGAGTTATAGGAGCAAAAATAATAATTAGTGTGACCTGTACGTCAATTGTCTCTTTATGTTCTTTTGTAGCCTCATCGCTCATAAATTCAATTGTAAAACATATCAATATAAAGTGCAAACAAAAATGTAAAATGAAAAATAAAAATATAAATTATCTAAGTGATGAAGAAATTAAAAGATCGAGCAACAGGTGCGTGTAGAAATTAAATAATAAGCCTTTTACATTAATTATTATTAAAGTGAGAAAATTGACTCTTTACTCTTCTTCAATATGACGACCCATGAATCTGGCTAGTGCCTTCACATCACGAAATCTCAATTTTTGCCTTGGAGGGAGTTTGTTGGATAAAGCAGAAGATGGAAGATGCAATTACAAGTTTTGTTGAGTTAGTAATGTCAGTTACCACTTAAAAAAAATATTTTGAGGAACTGAATCAATAATAGAACTCTGTTATTATCCGTTTTGTCCCTCAACTGTGTTATTTTTTTCTTCATTCTAGGGAGAGGAAGAATATATATAGGAAAAACTTTATGAGGTGGGGTTATTTGGAGACAACTCAGTTTTTATTAGGGGGATGTCTTAAAGTATTATAAAATTTTGTTGACAATTTTACATCATTTATTTTTGTTATTGTACATTTATTTATTTATCAATTAGTAGAAATTAAGTTAATTAATCATAAATGACTAAATTTCAATCCTCATCAGAACATTAATACATAAAGACCTCTTTAATTTGTGAATTTTATTCAATTTTTTTGAACTGTAAACTATTAATAGATTTAAATATTTATTTAAATTTGCTTATTTGATAGTCTTTATTTATACATGATTTTATATCAATTGATTGAGATACACACACACACATATATTGTTCATGGGATATTCTTTAATTTTCTTATATTGACGTGACACACACGTGCATCGCACGTACTCTAAACTAGTTACAAAATAAAAGAAGATCTTAACATAGATAACTTGAGGAGGAGGAGTTATTGATTAACTTGATTTGATTTACTTTTTTTTTTAATTGTTTTAAGTCCGTAAATGTCAAATCTTTTTTACCATAAAACAATAAATAAGCATTTATATTAGACTAATAATCAATAACAATCTTAAAAAATTATAACTATATAAATACAAGCAAGAAACAACACTATCATATGCCCTAGTCATACGAACATATTTTCGGACTTATCATTTGAATTTTCAGTATTGGTAGTTTTAATCATTTGTGCTGCTTATAAATCTTTTTTAGATAATTATAATTGTACTTTAATTTTTTTAAAAGTAAAATCATATTTCTAGTTATTATTAATATAGGTGCGTTTCTTTTCTATTTCTTAGTCGTAATGATATAAAGCCAAAAAAAAATAAATTAGCATACAAAATTAATTAGAAGTACACATAAATTCTAAAATTAGAAAAAATCTACCCTTGTAGTATTATATTTTGTAATTTATCATCTCTATAACATTGACATTTCAATTTTTCTTTAATTTTGAACTCATAAATAAGACTAAACATGTTGTTTGTACAGCAGCTTAAAAAGCTTATCACGCGTCACATGAACGCTATAATTATATATATAATTAATGTTGAAAAATTATTTAAACGGAAAAGGGCCTAAAATACCCTCAAAGTATTGAAAATGGTACAAAATTACCCTCCATCCACCTATTGGCTCCAAAATGCCCTTTTCATCCACCTATTGGCTCCAAAATACCCTTGTCATCCACCTTTGGGTTCAAAATTGACCACTTCTTTAATTGTTTTAAAATTAAACTCTTTGAATATTTTTTAAAATACTTGGCGTTCAACAATTGGTTATAATTTAATTTATTAATATAATTTATAAATCAACCCACTACCCACTCATTACTAACTAAACCCCACCCAATTAATAATCCAATTATAATATCAAAATTGTCATAAACATTACTAAAACACTATGAAATTATAGATTCCTGAAAATGACATTCAAAATTATTTGAGTCCAAATCGAAGCCCCAATTAAATATAGGTTGAGCAGCTTATTTAGGAGGACACTTTCAATAGGATTCTCTTTCAAGATTGAATTAAAAATTTATGATTAAAGGTAAAGAAGTAATACATCCCGAATTAATTCATGCACTTTTTTAAAATATAATTTTATAAATATTTATGATTTGTTTTAAAACCTTTAATATATTATTTTGAAAAAAAGTTAACTATGAAGTAACATCACATAATTGAAACGTAAGAATAATTAAGATGAACATAGTCAGACTTTTAAGTTTATCGGTAATTTTTATTTAGACACTTAACGTATGATAATTTACTTCTATAGATATTTTTGCCTCAAATTTTTAAAAACACTCAATTGGCAGTAGCTTTTTTGTTGTTGCATTAATAATGTGACGGGTGTATTAATTTGGAGGGGTTTAATTAGTAATGGGTGGTTAGTGGATTGATTTATAAATTATACTAATAAGTTAAATTATAACATATAGTTGCGTGCCACGTATTTAAAAAAATATTTAAATAGTTTAAATATAAAACCGTTAAATAAGTGGTCAATTTTGAACCAAAAGGTGGATGACAAGGGTATTTTGGACCCAATAGGTGGGTGGGAAGGGTATTTTGGAGCCAATAGGTGGATGGAGGATAATTTTGTACCATTTCCAATACTTTGAGGGTATTTTAGGCCCTTTTCCGTTATTTAAATTAATAATTAGAATGACAATTCATTAGAATAAGGTGTAAAAAGTCTTTCATGAATATTTTTGTACAAGAAATTAGGAGGATTATTTTAATATTAATTTCAAAATTAAATTTATATATCTTGAATTTTGTAGGTCGTATTACCTAACATATGTTTCCAAATCTTACAGTATCATTCATCTCAAATAAAATATAATATTAATATAAATATAGAAAAATTTTAGTTGAATCAAACAAAATTTAAAAAGTTAGAAAAGGGTTATAGGAGAAAAATAATAATTAGGCTAAACTCTACGACCCCTTGTCTCTTTATCTTCTTTTGTAGCGCCATAACTCATAAATTCTATTGTAAAACATATCAATATAAAGAGCAAACAAAAATGGAAAATTAAAACATAAAGCATCTAAGTAATGAGGAAATTAATAGATCGAGCAACAAGTGTGTGCAAAATTAAATAATAAACCTTTTACATTAATTATTAAAAGGAGCAAAATAACTTTTTTCTCCTCTTTAGTAAGACCATGAGTCTGGCTAGTGTCTTCACATAAAAAAAAACTCAATTGTTTTCTTGGAGGGAGTTTGCTAGATGAAGGCTGCAATTGCACGTTTGTTGAGTTATCGATGCCAGTTGTCGCTTCAGAAAAATTCTCTTGAGAAACTGAATCGATAATAGAACTCTATAATTAATTGCCTTGTCCTCAACTTTTTTTATTTTTTTCTTCATTCTAGGGAGAGGAAGAATATATATAGGAAAAAATTTATGAGGTGGGGTTGTGATGGGGTGAGGTTATTTGAAGACAACTCAATTTTCATTAAGGAATGTCTTAAAGTAATATACAATTTTGTTGACAATTTTACTTCATTTATTTTTTACTGTACATTTATTTATTTTATCAATTAGGATAAATTAAGTTAATTAATCATAAATAAAATGGACTAAACTTCAATCCTCATCAGAACATTAATACATAAAGACCTCTTTAATTTGTGAATTTTATTCAACTTTTTTGAACTCTAAACTATTAATAGATATAGATATTTATTTAAATTTGCTTATTTGATAGTCTTTATTTATACATGATTTTATCGTAATTGAGTGAGATACACATACTCATCACATATATATTTTTTGTTCATGTGATATTCTTTAAATTATATTTTACTTTTTATATTAACGTGACACACACGTGCATCGCACGTACTATCAACTATTTAAAATGAAAAGAAGATTTTCAAATAGATAACTTGAGGAGAAGGGATTATTGATTAACTTGATTTAATTCATTTTTTTACTTGTTTTTAAGTCCGTAAATGTAAAAACAAATTAACCATAAAACAGTAAATAATCATTTATATTAGTACTAATAATCGATAACAATCTTAAGAAATTATAACTATACAAATACAACCAAGAAACAACACTATCATATGCTCCAATCATACATACATATTTTCAGACTTATCATTTGAATTTTCAATATTGATAGTATTACCTAACATTAGTGTAATTTTTTATTACCTAACATTAGTGTAATTTTGTTCCAAATTCTTAAAGTATCATTCATCTCACATAAAATATAATATTAATATAAATATTGAAAATTTGAGTTTGAATCAAATAAAGCCTAAAAAGTTGGAAAAGGGTTATAGGAGCAAAAAAAAATAATTAAAAATTAGGGTGACCTCTACGCCCCCTTGTCTCTTTATTTTCTTTTGTAGCGTTGTAACACATAAATTCTATTGTAAAACAAATCAATATAATGAGCAAACAAAAATGGAAAATCAAAACATAAATCATCTAAGTGATGAAGAAATTAAAAGATTGAGCAACAAGTGCGTGCAGAAAGTAAATAAATAATATGATCTAAAGAAGCAAAGACATAAATCATTTATATTAAGTACTAATAATTGATAACAATCTTCAAAAATTATAACTAAACTAATTTTACATATAACCAAGAAACAACACTAACTATCATTTGTTCTAGCCATACATACATATTTTAAAAATTATCATTTGAGTTGTCATTATTGGTAGTTTTAATCATCGGTGCTACTTATCAATCTTCATTGGATCATTATATAATTGCAATTTCTTGCCTTATTTTTCCGTAGTAAAACTATGTTTCTATTAATTATTTACTTAGCTGCAAATTTTTTTTATTTCTTAGTCAGAATGCCATAAGACCATGAAAGAAGAATTAAGCATACAAAATTAATTAGAAGTCACATAATTTCTAAAATTAGAAAATAAATTTATCATCTCGATAATATCGACATTTCAAATTTTCTTCTTAACTCATAAATAATACCAAAGATGTTGCTGGTACAGATGTTAAAAAGCTAACCACACGTAACTTGAACGCTATAATTATATATAATTAATGGTGAAAATATATTTAAATAAATAAATAAAATGACAAATCATTAGAGTAAGGTGTAAAAAAATAATCTTTAATGAGTATTTTGGTACTAGAAATTAGGTGGATTATTCTAATATTAGTTTAGAAATTAAGTTTATATATCTTAATTTTTTGTGAGATATTAACAAAAATTTGTATATATTTTTTTCAAAATCTTATAGTATCACTTATCTAATTATAAATATAAAATTAATATAAATATAATTTTGAATCAAATTAATCTAAAAAAGTTAGAGGAGGAGTATAAGAGCAAAAATTTAGAGTTGTCAAAAAGGGTCGTCCTAGACACACCCGACCCAAGCCTCACAGGTCAAGGAATCGATGCACTGGGACGGGAAGACCCTTCACTTAAAAGGGCCTGGAAATTCCCAATCAAACCTAACCCTAAAAGAGCCGAGGTTAGGGCGGGCTGACCCTTCTTTTTTCTTTTCAAACTTATAATTTTATTACATCATGAAAATGAGAAGATTTTCAAATCGAATATGACATGTATATAGGATATACGTAGATACATGTATCTGGTGTGATGCATCACAGATACGTAAGCAAGATATGAGAGTGACGAACAAGATAGGAGGGAAGCAAGGGCCCAAGATTTGTCTAAGTATCCTAGATACGTGCAAATGCACATGGATAGAGTGTATCTAGAACAAATTAATTAACCTAATTTTGAGTACATGTAACTGGACTAGGGGTGTCAAAAATTAATTAACCTAATTTTGAGTACCCGCCCAGAATTTTAAGGGTTGGGCTCAAGATAATTTGAATTGGGTTCAATCTCAACCCATTCAAACTTAACCCAATTGAAGAGATTTCTCGATTGAGCCCAATTCAATCTCCAATTTCAACCCGTTTTAAAACTTTTTATTAAGATATGTTCCTATATTGAAGGTATTAATTATTATCTATTTAACATTTTTTAAAATTTATTTATCAATTTGTTACCTTATTAACAAAAAATTCTTGAGCGGAAATTCAAATTGTACTTATATAAGTTAAATATCAATATGTTAAATTATTGATATTAATCGGATAAAATTGGCGGGGTCAAGACCCAACCCATTTTTAAGCCTATTTGAGCCCAACCCATTTGAGCCCAAAGTAAACTTTAGCGGGTCAAGACTCAACCCGATTTCTATTCAACCCATTGTAATATTTTTAATTTTAACCCAACCCGCCCATTTGACACCCTTATCTGGACATACCAAAAATCTGGTAAGATTCGTAAATTGCAACATAGTGTACATTTAGGGAATTAGTTCATATACTAGTGAGGTTATAAATTTACCCTTAAATAAATAATTTTGGCTCATGGGCCTATCTTGGGTCTGACCTGGTCAATCCTCAAAGACCAAATGTTTATATGGGCTGGACTTATAAGCCCTAATTTTAAATGGGCTTAAAAAGCTTATTCAAACACTACCCCAATAACAGGTAGCGTTGGGCGGCCCCATTGGATAAATCCTATTTTGACGGATCTAAACAAATAAATGAAGTAGGGCAACCTCTCCGCCCACTTTCTCTTTATATTCTTTTGTACCGCCGTAAAACATTAATTCAACTGTAAAACATATATTAATATAAAGATCAAACATAAATGGAAAAACAAAACATAAATTATCTAAGTGATGAAGGAATTAAAAGATCGAGCAACAAGTACATGCTGAAATTAAATAATAAACCTTTTACATTAATTATTATTATTATTATTATAAAGGAGCAAAATGACTCTTTTCTCCTCTTCAGTAAGACGACCCATGAGTCTGGCTAGAGTCTTCACATCACGAAGCCTCAGTTGTTGCCTTGGAGGGAGTCTGCTAGATGAAGCTGAAGATGGAGGCTGTGACTGCACAATTGTTGAGCTATCGATGCCAGTAACTTCTTCAGAAAAACTCTTTTAGGGAAATGAATCGATAGTAGAACCCTGTTGTTGTCCGCCTTGTTCTTCCATCTTTTTTTTTGTTTCTTCATTCTAAGGAGAAGAAGAGTATATATATATAGGGAAAAATGATTAGGTAGGGTTGGAGTGGGACCATTTAGAGTCAACTCAATGTTCATTAGGGGGTGTTTTAAATTATTATAAAATTTTGTTGACAATTTTACTTATTTTTTTGTCATCATCCATTTAATTATTTTATCAATTATTATGAATTAAGTTAAAAAAATCATAAATGTAAATGACTAAATTTCAATCCTCATTAGAACATAATTATATGTTTGACAAAATACATAAAGACCTCTTTACTTTGTGAATTTTATCCAATTTTTTCTAAACTCAAAATATTAATAGATAAATTTGCTTATTTGATTGTCTTTATTTCTACATGATTTTATCGCAATTGAGTGAGATAAACATACTCTTTACATATATTTTTTTTGTTCATGTGATAATTTTCAAATTTTATTTTACTTTTTAAACTTCAATAACTTTTTAGATTTCAAATTTATAATAAATTTTGATTTGCTTATTAGATAGTCTCTATTTATACATGATTTTATCGTGATTGAGTGAGATACATATACTCGTCGCATAATTATTATTAAAGTGAGAAAATGGACTCTTTACTCTTCTTCAATATGACGACCCATGAATCTGCCTAGTGTCTTCACATCACGAAATCTCAATTTTTGCCTTGGAGGGAGTTTGTTGGATAAAGCAGAAGATGGAAGATGCAATTACAAGTTTTGTTGAGTTAGTAATGTCAGTTACCACTTAAAAAAAATATTTTGAGGAACTGAACCAATAATAGAACTCTGTTATTATCCGTTTTGTCCCTCAACTGTGTTATTTTTTTCTTCATTCTAGGGAGAGGAAGAATATATATAGGAAAAACTTTATGAGGTGGGGTTATTTGGAGACAACTCAGTTTTTATTAGGGGATGTCTTAAAGTATTATAAATTTTGTTGACAATTTTACATCATTTATTATTGTTATTGTACATTTATTTATTTATCAATTAGTAGAAATTAAGTTAATTAATCATAAATGACTAAATTTCAATCCTCATCAGAACATTAATACATAAAGACCTCTTTAATTTGTGAATTTTATTCAATTTTTTTGAACTGTAAACTATTAATAGATTTAAATATTTATTTAAATTTGCTTATTTGATAGTCTTTATTTATACATGATTTTATATCAATTGATTGAGATACACACACTCACACACACACATATATTGTTCACGGGATATTCTTTAATTTTTTTTATATTGACGTGACACACACGTGCATCGCACGTACTCTAAATTATTTACAAAATAAAAGAAGATCTTAACATAGATAACTTGAGGAGGAGTTATTGATTAACTTGATTTGATTTACTTTTTTTTTACTTGTTTTAAGTCCGTAAATGTCAATAACAAATTACCATAAAACAATAGATAAGCATTTATATTAGAATAATAATCGATAACAATCATAAAAAATTATAACTATATAAATAAAACCAAGAAACAACACTATCATTGTCACGACCCAAAATGAGTCGTGAGTGGCACCCACACTTAACCTCCTAGGTGGACGAACCAAGGAATCCAAACCCCAACATATACCAATAATTCAACTATGAATAACAAAAATAATGCGAAAGCTCCAAAACTTAGTAAAGTATCACTTTCCAAAACCTGATATACCTGAGACTGGCTAGAGCTGAAGGCGAGTTAAAGTCACAGATACACTCACTGCACTTCAAAAAAAGAAACAAAGGAAAAACACAAGTAGGGCTCAGTACAGGGCAACATGTACTGAGTAGGTATCATCGGCCAACCCAAAATAGAAATCAATATACAATGAATAATAATATAAAATCAACTATGACACTTAACAAGTAGCGAACAACAAAAAACATGAACAAGTGACAACGAAAGCTGGTACACAATCACTCACAATATCCAGTACACATACAGGGACTCATGTCTTCACACCACGCTCATTTTATCGCAATTGATTGAGATAAACATACTCTTTACATATATTTTTTTTGTTCATGTGATATTTTTCAAATTTTATTTTACTTTTTAAGCTTCAATAACATTTTAGATTTCAAATTTATAATAAATTTTGATTGAGCTTTTCTTTTCAGACAAAAAATAATTAGTTATTTGGCAAAATAAATGAGATTTAATAAATTTATTTTGTCTTTTACTTTCACATTCACACTTTTTTTTCACAAACTCAATTTGTAGTAAATTGCAGGTCCTGAAGACTATCAACCAATCCTTTTCAATGTCATCTTAATTCTCTTTCCTGAAATGTAATGTTTACACATTATTTCATTATATTCTTCAAAGCTATTCGTCATTTAAAAATCTGTGTTTTATATTACAATTATAATAAATTAGTAGAGAAGATGACTTTTGGTGGGATTTCATGAACTCCTTGAACAATAACAACAACAATATATCCAATGTAATTCCATAAAGTAGGGTTTAGGGAAAGTTTACCTAGATTTTATGTCTACCTAGATTTTATTCTACCTAAATAGAGAAGTCATTTTTGATAGAGTCAGGCCGGCTCTATTCCTTATCGAATTAGGCATTGGCCTTAGGCCCCCAATTTTTTACCAATAATAAATTTTTTATTATTTTTTTTAAAAAAATATTAATTATTTATGATAATATATATATATTAAAAAATTATTATTTTATTTCCTTTAATCTAATTTGAATAAAAGAAATCACGAAGAATTATTTTATTTTTTCACAGTCTCTATGCTAATATTCACATTATTTATTCTTTTAACTCCTTTGACACTCTCTTCTTTAAATTTCAGATAAGTTAAAAATATGAATCAATTGTAAAAAAATGTTGAGCAAGTCAATTATAAATTCTTTTTCTATTTCTTGTTAGATTTCTAAGCATTACAACAAGCATAGTAAAATATGGGGTATACAGAATTATCAACTTCTTGAATCAAATTATGTTAATAATTCATATCATAATTGCCGAGTAAGCAAATGTTTTTCAACGTTGAATTCATAAAATCTTATCTAAAGCTAATAATTGAAAAGGAAATCGAATAAATCATTTATATAAAAGAATATTAAGTATACATTGCATTTAAAATGCAAGTTTTTTTGTTTTTTTTTTAAAATAATGCATATGACATTTATTTAGATTTTAGGCCTCTAATTTGATATTTCGCTTTAGGCCTTCGATTGCGTTAAGCCGCCCGAGTCTAACTCAAGAGAAAAATAGTTCAAAGCAGTATTGATAAAGAATAATGGAAATTAAAAAAAATACGACAACGTACCAACTTGAAAAATCATTACACTGAATGAAATAATTTGAGTAAATTTTACTGGATAGGAAACATTACCCCCTTTTATCTTTTGAATCATCGTATTATCATACTTCTAGAGTCCAAAAAAATCTTCTTTTTAACCCTTTGGGACTGCTATTACTCTGCTACTGAGTTGTTGCCACTAATTTGAGTTTTAACCTAATAATATTAGGCTTCCCTTTTCGAACTTGATGGAGGTTGATGCATGAACTTGAGGTACTCATTCGGAGAGAGTTCATGCGATAACATGCTTTCAGCTATGATCACACATAGACTAAAAGAAACTACTGATGCAGAATTCAAAGGAAACATTTTATGACACAGAAATAGAGATAACATGCATAGCAGGAAAGAAGCTAACTAAAGAAGATTAATGAAAATAATTTCCAAAGAAGATTAGGTAAAGCGCGCGGTGTGATAATTGTTTAGATTCATATCATATTGTGTAAACCACACTCAAAAAGCTCCAACTAGGACACATACGATCAGAGGTTCTATGATCAAATGATAATTTGAAACTAAATTTGTACATTAAGACTAGAAAAAAAAATCAAACAGGAAGTAAAACCGGGATAAAACGCCCAAGCTTTCAGCTATGATCACACATAAACTAAGAAAAAGAATTAAATGAGATGAAGAGGAGTGGTAGCACATTCCAGCAGCTAATAGACAGACATCTCAATTTTATTTTGCTTTCTTTGAGTAACAAGAGAACCAACTGAAGCAAACTTACACCCGTATTTCAAATACACAACAAGCTCGAAATTGTTAGCACAAAGAAATGGACATAGCAATAACAACTTAAGAAAGAAAACTGAATCTTCCCCTTAACTTAGTGATCAAAAACATAAATTAGTTATATATCCCCAATCATTCGGTTCATTGGACAATCTCGAAATACATAAAACAAAGATGCCAACTTACATAAATACTCATTGAGAAGAGACTGGTGGAAATGAAGCCAAAACAAAGTAAAGAAAATCCCAATATATAAGTTCTCAAATATGCAGGCAGAACACAATTCATTATTATATCTATCAGAGTAACAGTTGAAGTTATCCTCCTTTGATTCAAAAGAGCTAGAAACTACTCAATGCTCGTTAAATAAGGGAAGAAGAAAGAAGATTAACTTATGCAGAGCAGCTAACCAGGACAGCATCAACCTCAAAATAGCAACAAAATAATGAAGTTTCAGCTATCGAAACAAGAGCTCCCAAGAACTTTACAAGGTCCCATTTTTTCTAACCTCCAAAACCGTCGATGAGCAGTGAAAAGAAAGGTGTTTATATACAAACCCAAAAATCCGAAAGAACCTCAAAGAATTCAATGTGGGACTCTTTTAGAAATTTTCAAGTCCCATAACAAATAAGGTTGACAGCAGGAATACGTATGGGTTTGTATCGAGCCCCCCCCCCCCCACACACACACGCAGTGAGGCACGGAACCCAAATCCCCCTAACCCCATGTTGTGCACAGAGCGTGCCTCGAGGCTCCGCCTCTCTCCCTCCCCCGCCCCGCCTCGAGACACACTCCATGCCCCGAGGCCCCCCTCTTCGAGACACGCTCCGTGCCCCAAGGCCCCTCTCCCTCCACCTCCTCGCCTCGAGGTACGCTCCATGCTCCGAGACCCCCCTCCCCCTCCCCGCCTCGAGGCACACTTCGTGCCCCGAGGTCCCCCCTCCCCCGCCCTGCCTCGAGGCACCCTCTGTTCCCCGAGGCCACCCCCTCCCCCGTACCGCCTCGAGGCACCCTCCATTCCCCAAGGCCACCATCCCCCCCCCTTTGCCCAAGGCACCCTCGGAACCAAGGCACGCTCTGTGCTCAAAGCCCCCCTCCCCCTCCCCCGCCCTGACTGAGGTCGTTCTCCGTGCCGCAATGGCCCATCTTCCCCTCCCCGCCCGAGGCACGCTCCGTGCCCTTGGGCCCCCCTTCCCTCAACCCCGCCTCGAGGCCACCCCTCCGTGCTTGAGGCCCCCCTTCCCCGCCCCCCACTCGAGGCATCCTCCGTGACCTCGAGGCCCCCCCTCCCCCGGCCCCGCCCTTTGAGGCCCAACCTCCCCCACCCCCGGCCGCCCAGTTTGACGGCACCTCCATTGCCCCGAGGCCACCCTCCCCTCTCCCGCCCCGTCTCGAGGCCACCCTCGTGCACCGACGGCATACCCTCCCATTCCCTACCTCGGATGCATGCTTGGCCCCGGAGGCCACCCCCTCCCCCGCCCCGCCTCGAGGCACCCTCGTGCCCCGAAGCCACCCCCTCCACCTCCACGCCTCAAGACACGCTCCATGACCCGAGGCCCCCTCTCCCGAGACTTGCTTTGTGCCCCGAGGCCCCGCTTCCCCTCTCTCCACCCCGAGGCACGCTCCGTGCCCTGAGGCCCCTTTCTCCTTCCCCGCCTCAAGGCACGCTCTGTGCCCCTAGGCCCCTCTACCCCTCCTCTTCCCTTACCCTGTCTAAAGGCACGCTCCGTGCCCCGAGGCCCTCTCTCCCCTCCCCCTCCCCCTCCCCCCCCCCCCCCTGCCTCGAGGCACGCTCCGTTCCCAGGACCCTCTCCCCCCCCCGTTCCAGCCAAGAGACACGCTCCGTTGCACGAGGCCCCACTCCTCTCCCCATCCCCGTCCCGAGCCCCCCGAGGGCATGCTCTGTCCCCAACCCCTTCCTTCCCCCCTCCTCCCTCCCCCCTCCCTCCCCCCCTCCCGCCCTCTCGCCCGTCTCCCCGCCCCGCCCCTCCCCCTCTTTCCCGACCCATCCCCGCCCCCTCGCCTGTCTCCCCTCTCCCAGCACTGCCAACCTATCTTGTCCCCCTTTACGCCCTGCTCCCTCCTCCTGGCAGGCTTTGTGCTTCGAGGCCCTCGCCCCGCCTCGAGGCACGCTTCGTAACAAAAAAAATCCAGAAGAAAAAACAGAGTTGGGCAAAGAGTAATTCAAACCTTTTACAATAAAGCGAACCAGGTGTATTGTTTATCCCATGAATCTTGATCCTCTGCATGTAAATGGATCTAAGTAGCTTCACAAATTAATCAAAAAGAAGGAGATGAGAAAAGGAACACCTATAAAATCTTGGAACCAGAAGAAGACATGCTTAAGGCATTTCTCACATTTAAAATGATTACTTTAAAAAGGATCTCTATAACCAATCTGGGCATGTTGACTAATCAAAATTAAAAAAATCTTTCAAAATTGATGACTAAAAGGGATCAATGAATTAAAATGAAGGCAATGCCTCTTTCTGGTTAGCTTATCCTGTTTATAGATCAGATCAGTCTTCTTATATTTCATGAGAGCAAGTTCTCATGCTCACCCCATGTGGTATGGTGCACAATTCTGCTCTGTCTTTCACCTTAGAGCAAGCAGGTAAAGATTCAGAAATTCTGAAGGCACTAATTTTTGTGTAGGACATGTATACTAGGCGGAGAACTTGAGGTTAATGACGACCCCTTTTAACTAGATTTTCTTTTTCTCCCGTATTCTATCCCCTTTTATAGCTTCCCCGTTGTATTTCGTTCACCCCCTTTTTCTGTTTTTCCCATCAGTTTTGTATGTGATGCCTAATATACAGTGTTTCTAAAGGAATAGTAACTGTATTTTATTGAAATATGACAGATTAAGGGGATGCTAGTGAAATGTTATCCCTGATTTTCTTTTTGTGACAAAGCTACTGTCATGTTCTGATGACCTTCACCAATGTACATGTTAAGTTTCTGCATGAGCTAATACATAGACTTAGCAAGAAAAAACAAACAGGAGGCGACATAATTTTCGTTTCTTCTTGTCACTTTGTCAGGAGTGTTATTTTCCGTTTCTATGTTATTGTATTTTTGCCACTGCTATTTGGTTCAGGCAGCAAGATAAATTCCTTTCCAAAGGAATCAACACGGTGCTACGGAGCAAATAATCATTGTATGAAAGAAAATTACAGACTGATGACAATACTATATAGGCTTTTCTGATTTCTTATGTGAAAATGAAGAGGGGACTAGTGAATGTTTTGGGCAACATGTGAAGGTGTGGAGTTTGTTATAAGTAGGCAGTAGCTATCAATAAGTTTACAAATTAGGCTATTTTTGTGTTTCTTATATTTCTTTTGTTTTCAGTTATTCCTCTGTAATTCTCTTCTCTATTTTCTTAAGCTTTTATTCTTATGTTACATTGTCATTCACCTTTACTTTCTTATTGTATGATGTACTTTACCAAAAAAAATACTTCTATTTTTTGAATGTACATAACTCATATGGTGGATACTAACTTTCTAGAAAAGTAAAATAACTATACTTATTGCTTTCAGTAACTGTTACAAGATGCTTAAACTACAATTATTATTACATGTGAATTGAAATATCCCACATGGGGTGATGGTGCTTTTGTTTCAATATTTTTTATCTTTCTTTGGATTTGTTTTTTCAAGATTTGCATCATCTGGCTTTTAATGAGTAGAGAATCTATTGGTTGGTTTTGGGGTTTGTCACCATTATTGTCTCATTTTAGCTTCTCGGGTTCATCAAGAATGGGGTTTTGAGCTCTATTTTTGGGAGAAAACTTGTCTTTTTGGTGGTTTGGTTTGACTATTGATGTGAGTTGATTGTTTTGTTTTGGGTAATCTTGATAAAGATTGCTTCTTTTGATGTTTTGAAGCTATTGTAAGAGCTGAAATTTTCATCATCCCACCATATTCAAGGTTTGAATTTGTTGTTTTTTGAGCTCCAAGATTTCATCTTAGATTAGAGTTTCTGAGTTTTGGTTTGATTTTGGGTTTTCTTGGTAGTTAGAATCTATAAATAAACTGAGCTGATGATGATGAAAAGTTTTAAGCTTTGTAATTCTTGAAAGTGGAAAAAGGAAGTTGGGAATCTGTTTGGATAAATTAGTGATATACAAAAGAAGGGATTGAATTTGGGGGTGGTGGTGATGGAGCAGCATATTAGCTTTCATGGGGTGATTGAGAAACAGCAGAGTTTTCAAAATAGGACGATGGAGAAGCAGAAGAACTTTAGAGGGTTGATGGAAAAGCAGAAAAGTTTTCGGATAGTGATGGAGAGGCAGCTGAGCTTTGGTGGTGAGAAGAAAAGGAGGAATCACCAGGAAAAAGGGAATTCCCCACTTCACTTGGCAATTAGAGCTGGGAGCCTTGGCAAGGTGAAAGAAATAGTTCATAGCAAAAGCACCAACAAATTGTTATATAAACAAAAGCAGGAGACAGTTCTGCATGTTGCGACAGAGAATGACCATAGTTTGGTTGTTGCAGAGTTGTTAAAGCATTTAGACCTACAGACAACTTCTATTCTGGCAAATAATGGTTTTGATGCATTCCATATTGCCGCAAAGCAGGGTCATCTTGGTGAGTCTTATGATGCATTCCTTCTTGTACATATCATGCTTTATGTAGATAATGTGTATGTTTATTTTAATTCACATGTTATAATTGCTGCTGACACACATTAGGAGCAATTTTCATCATTGACTTTAGCTTCTAAACCTTTGCCTTAAGCTGTTGTAGTGCAGATTACTTCTGGCTTCAGTAAGAATATGTTTCCACCAGCCTAGATGCTGAGAGCCTACATATTATCACTTGAAGACTTGTGATATAGAACATCTTTTTCTTTCTAAATCTACAACTAGAGGACAGGACTAAGTTCAGAGAGGATAATTTTCACATCTGCACAAATCATAAATTACCTCATGTGAGCATTGAAGATAATAAGGACCTATCCAGTAGTGTGTGTGATAGCATTGAAGGTGGTGATAGAAGTTGAAAAGGGTTTGAGTTGCGCTTACTTTTATTCTTAGCCTATGGAGTCAAAATGGCTTGAACGAAGAAAGATGCATCCTCAAAAGACTCACCAGATACAATCATTCATGAAACCTTTTTTTGGTACTAATTTTGAAAGGAAAAGTCTAGAATTGGCAATTCCTAACTTTTCCACCCTAAGATGTTAAAAGATATTGTTTCATTTATTGCAAAAGATTGCAAGTGTCTTTTTCTTCCGTAAAAAAAAAGAAAAACCAGAACACAAAAAGGTCCATTTGATTTCCAGATGATTAGCTGGCTCAGCTTGAATATAAAACTGCATATATTTTTCATCATCAATTTTAATTCATTGATCCCTTGAATATAACAAAACTGCATATATTAAGTTAGCATAGCTTCAATATAAAACTGCATATATTTGCAGATAAAAAAAAATCAGATGGTGCTATCAATGTGGACATCAGGACGGGACGGGTTGAATGTACAAAACAAGAAGAATGCACCCTGTAGAACTATTAAGAAATATTCTATATTTCAAGCTAAATGATCCATAAGGGTTTTATTACTAATTCGAAGCTGTAACAAGAGAGAGCTAACCACCAGACATGATATACTGAATTCCGAATTCCTACGAGTTGATTTTGAGATTACATATTAATCAATCAATCAATCAACAAAGCTCCCAACCCTAAGTTAGAGGTTAAATACAAAAATGGGAAAAAATAAATTTTCAGGCTAGAAAACAAGGAACAATCCTCGCAACAGATTTTCCAATCAGCGACCTTGGTGGTAAACACCCACAGTGAGCAATTGCAAGTTATAATCTTGAAGCAAAGTAAAATTTTATCTTTGAAGCTAAATGATCCATAAACTGATAAACCAAATTCCCCAATTCTACGAGTTGATTTTAAGGTTTATTCAAATAATCAATCAACTAAACCCCAAACCCTAAGTAAAAGGAAAAAGTACCTGAATACGAGCAGTGACATCCGAACGGAATTCAAGAAGCATACCAATGTACCTCCTCATTTGCCTCACAACCACCTCCCTTTTTGTCTCTCAGCAATTTTATTCTCGTCATCGTCATCTTTGTCATTGTCTGCTGCATACACACAAAAAAAAAACTTGATTTCTTTGATTCTTAATCCAAGAAGAAGTAAAATTGAGAAGAGAATTGAGAAATTCACCATTTAGAGAAATTGAAGGTTCTGCAGAAGAGAGAAAAGACCCATCTTCATCCCTTTGAGAAGAGCGTCTGTGAAGAAGAGAACTGAAGAAGAGAACATAGGTTTGTATGTGTAACGGTCAACTTGGATGAAAACAAAATAATTTTAAAAATTCCACTAGAATTCCTATGCTAGGACTTTTTTTGAAAATAATAATAATAATAATAATAATAATAATAATAATAATTTTCCCCAATTAAAGACTTGCCAGTGTAAAAGATATTTTCATTTTATTTATAATTTTATTTTGCTTTTCAAGTCAAGTGTAACTTTCTTATGTTAGATTGATGTAAATATATTCTCTATCGGTCCTTTTTTTTTTTTGGAATATAATCCGAAGAGAAGATATGAAATATAATTGAAATTATTAAAAACGTTAGGTATGAGAAAAAGAAAATATAAGAAAATGTTATATTTTCTTGAACGAATTCAACCACTTTTTTTAAGAATGTAGTAATTCTATCAATTCTATCATGAATATAAAAGCAGTTTCATGATATAATACGAAAGCAAACTGTAGAAAAAGAAATGTTAGGGTACTTTTGATAAACTACTATTTTTCATTAAAATTTACTAATATGAAATTTCATTAAAATTTACTAATATGAAATTTCATTAAAATTTACTAATATGAAATTTCATTAGAATCAAAATTTTAAGAAATAAAAAAAATATCTATTTAAACTATTTTAACGACTTGACCAACTAAAAGTTTAACATTTATTTATAGTTACTCAAATCACTTATGTTATTATATCAATTAATTATTATTTTAATTCTAAATTAGACAGTAAGCCTCGTTATCAATTAACACTATCCAGCCAAAATGCAATGTCTATATATAATTCATTGGTTTCTCTATCTCAACTATCTAATTGTTTTTGTCACTGGAATGATGTGGATAGCAATTGTGACGATAATTGACGAAGATTTTTCTTTTACTTTTTTTTTACAACACAAAAGAAGATCATTGTTTATAGGTGATGAATTCTTCCTTGCAATGAATAGTGTTGACACCTAATTTTGACCCTCTCGATGATAATTAATTTTTGAGCTTCTTCAATTACAAAACGACCTAAAATAATTAGTTTTATAAAATTATAAGAATATAAAGCTTACTAATTTTTTTTTAGTAAGTTTTGTCGCCTTTGTTATTTTTAGTAATATATATCTAATATAATTTCGCACCTAATCGACACATTTTGCAAACATTCCAAAAATCCTTTCCAAAAGATTTCTTCTTTACTTATTTAAATATTTTTATTAATTAATTTAGGTATATAGTAATTTACCTTCTTTCAAAATTAACTATAACTACTTTAATTATTCTATGTCGATTTGATTAAGAAGCTCGTCAAGATAATTTCGTGTTAATTCATTTTTCTAATAAAATATTTTAATTACTTTAAATGCTCAAAGTGTTGGGCCCTTTTCGAATTCCTTCAGTCCGTTTCTTTTCTTCCTCTACCGACCCATTCCGTTTCCAATTTATTCCCAGCCTTTTAGAATTTTGAGCCCAAATCCCTCAATTTCCTTTCAGCCCATTTTAATACCTTTCCCAGCCCATCTTTTCTGACTTTGACCCATTCCATTATATTCCTCAAAGAGATCCAGCAGGCTAATCTCTAAAAAAAGAAAATGCCCAGCTGTCTCCTTCAGCGTCTCGCAAAAATGATGGATTTCTTAGCACATCAATTCGCGTTCACGGCGTGAAAGCAAAGGAAGAAAGCAATAACATGCGTGAATGACAACGCCAATCCCTACGCACCTCACCTCCTTCACGCGAGAGCGAGTTAACGGGAAAGGCGGATGACGTTTATGAAGGATACAGCGTTAGATGGATGTCACGCGTTTTCTGCCCCTTCCTGCTTCCTTTGTACGAATTTGTACGATGAACAGGGTAAGGTGGCAAAATCTCTTGATTCGTTCGTCCTTGCTGAGAATTTGGACGTCCCAGATTGTTTAGCCGTTGGGACAATCGTACGACTTTGTGCAGATATCCAGAGGGATTTCAAATTGGGAAAATTACGCGACTAAGCAAACTTATACTATTTAATTACTCATCATAGCTATAGTTTGCTATAATTACCACTCGCGACTAACATTATACATTAATTACGTGCTGACTTCGAGTTTGTATAATTAGTCATGTTTGTATATGTATAATTCACCAAGATATACAAATACATATGTATAATATACAATTTTTTAACCTATATACATATACAATTCACCTCTCTCCACTCTCTACCCTCTCTCGCTCGCCTCTCTCCTCCCTCTCTCAATCTCGCTCGCCTCTCCCAATCTCGCTTGCCATTTATACAAATGTATATGTATAATATACAGTTATATACAATTATATACATTTACAATTCACCTCTCTCCCACTCTCTGCCCTCTTTCTCTAGCCTCTCTCTATCTCGCTCGCCTCTCTCCTCTCTCTCCCAGTCTTGCTCGCCTCTCTCCTCCCTCTCCCAATCTCTCTTGCCATATATACAAATATATATGTATAATATACAATTATCTAACCAATATATATATACAATTCACCTTTCTCCACTCTTTTCCCCCTCTCTCTCGCCTCTCTCCCAGTCTCGCTCGCCTCTCTCCTCCATATAACATGTAGCTACAAATTGTAATTATCAAACTATAGCTATAGAGAGTAATTAATTATTTTTAAGTGGCTATATGTGAAAGTTTCCCTTTCAAATTCGGGGAATGGGCCTTGGTTTTGGTCCTTTTCCCTCACATTCCGAAACCCTAGTGCTCCCTCTATATATTCTTTTTATTTCATTGTTGAAAAAGAGGAGGGGTATTTTATTTTTTTTTTGGGTGATTTTGGCTGGTAGAAGAATAGGAAGAAAATTGGAAAATTTAGAGAAAGAGTTGAAAAAGAGGGGGGAAGAGGAAAAAATCTCCTTTGAGTAAAAAATTTTCTCAACAACAAAAAAAAAGAGAAATAAGTTCTTTGAGCAGTGATAACCTTCAGAAGATACACTTAGTTAGAGGTTATTTTGTGTTGTTTTCCATCCTTGATTGGAGACATTTTGCTGTTCGCTGGGGCTTTCAAAGTTTGAGTGTGGTGTTTAGGAAGGAACTCGCCTCTCTCCCTGCTCGTCCCATTTCCAGAATCGCTGCACTACAAGAGGTAATGAACTCGGCTCGCTTTGACAAATCTATCAGCCTCTATTCTAGTCCCTCGATTGAAGTATTTTTTTTTTATTGAAATGACTGTTGGGTTATCCCACATCGAAAGTGGAAGGGGCTGGTGGTCAATTTATAAGTGTGAGGGAAAGCCTCAACCTTTGAGCTAGCTTTTGGGTTGAGAAGGCCCAAGACCACCCAACATTGGTATCAGAGCCCAGGTTGTCAACAAGTCTCAGCCCACCGGGAAAAACTGGGTTGTCGCTCTCTACAGCCCAAGGCCCAATGTGTAAAGGGGGAGTTTGTTGGGTTATCCCACATCGGAAGTGGAAGGGGCTGGTGGTCAATTTATAAGTGTGATGGAAAGGCTCAACCTTTGAGCTAGCTTTTGGGTTGAGAAGGCCCAAGACCACCCAACATTGGTATCAGAGCCCAGGTTGTCAACAAGTCTCAGCCCACCGGGAGAAACTGGGTTGTCGCTCTCTCCAGCCCAAGGCCCGATGTGTGAAGGGGGAGATTGTTGGGTTATCCCACATCGGAAGTGGAAGGGGCTGGTGGTCAATTTATGATGTGTGAAGGGGGAGATTGTTGGGTTATCCCACATCGGAAGTGGAAGGGGCTGGTGGTCAATTTATAAGTGTGAGGGAAAGCCTCAACCTTTGAGCTAGCTTTTGGGTTGAGAAGGCCCAAGACCAACCAACAATGACCACTGTATTTGATTGCATTGTCGTGTTTTAGTTGAGACTACATGATCGATTGGTGTGTTCTTAAGGCTTTATTCAAGTTCTACTAACTCATGTATCGAGATTTTGCCCTTTTAGCTTGGTCTGGTTTGAGTTTTTCTTTGACATCTTGCATGCTCGTTTCCAAAATAAGTCATACTTAGCATTTTGGCGGATATTTTGTTTTCGATGCGATTTTTTTGATCTTTGGTTCGTCACTGCTGCTGAAAATTTAATTCTGGACTGTATGACTAGGTTGTTCTCTCTGTTCGATCATGTTATTTGTATTTGTTTAAGTTGGTTCTCTGCATTCTTGACTTGAAATGGCCTAGTATCTAGCCATTCAATAGAGTGTTAGTTTAGCATAAGAGCTCATTAAGTATAGTGTCACTCGATTTCTTCTGTTTCTTTGCTGTCTTAAGGAAGAAATGCAGTTTCTTCTCGTTGAGTCTGTGCTTTTCCCCTCTTTCTGATTTTGTGTTTGTTTGGGCAGCTATTAAGAATTTTAGCAGTAGCATAAATAGTGTATTTAAATCGTCAACACGGATGGTTTCGCATTAAGAGTTCGTGTTCTTTCCTTTGAAACACCATGAGCGAACTTAATTGTGTTTATTTGGCATGCTTCGGTTTAAGAGCTAGTTGAATTATTTTATCTCTTGCCATTACAATAGTCCTGCCCGCTACTGTCCTCTAACTCACTGCCCTTTAGCGTTATGATATGGCGTTATCTGGAAGTTAGTTTTGTTTATTGCATGAGATATATTTATTTGTCAATAGTGTAGCATGCTTTATTTCTTTTGTCGTCCCTTCAAATGCCCCTTTTTCCCTTTATTTCTGAGTTCCATTTCTTTTTTTTTAAAGCCTGGTGCACCTAGTATCGTTTTAGTAGTGTTTCACGTTTTTTTTTAGTTTAGTTTGATTTGAATTAATTAATTGTGGTCGATTCGATTATGTAAAATTGGATCCTATGTCTATCGTTTCTTTTAGCATATACTAAATATATTTTTGTGTTTCTGTGGGACCTAGATAAATTATGTCTATTCGCTCACTGTGAACATTTTTACTTCGCATTTTCTGTTCTTGGTCTGTAGTCCATTTGATGGTTATTTAAATTTTTTTGTATAGTGATTTTAATTCCTTTATATTCTCCATTTTGCATGTGAATCTGTTCGAATTCGCCATGAACTCTTATCTCCTTTTTACATTTCGGGAGAGCCGTCAAGGCTCAAAACCCTTTCATTGAGTCAACCAGCCATAAAATTCAACGAACAAGTCGTCGGAGTTATAAGAATTCAAACAGACCAAGGAGTTGAAGTTCGCAGGATCAAGAGCCACATTTTACCTTATGTTGTATTGTATTTATTTTGGGCCTAGGCCCTTGTTGTCTTTTATTTTCTATATTTATTATTATTGTATTATTTAGTCTAGGACAGGTACGAAAAGAATGGGTCGAAAGCCCAAAACAAATAAATGAGTCAAAAATTCAAAATAGGTGGGTCCAAGTTCCGGTCTAGGCGGACAGAAATCCCGGAATTGGACCCAAATCTCTTTTCTTCTCTCTCTTTACTTGCTTTAATTATTTTATTTGTTTTACTTGTCGTTGGTTTTAAAAGTTAGGAAAGTCTGAATCCCCGCAAAACGCTGTTTTGTTTTAACAACCTAAAATGGAATCGAGTTTCTTCAAGTTGAACTTTTCACTTAGATTAAAAAAACTTAAAAACTCTCTTTCAAACTTTAAATAAATTTTATCTCAAAATTGAGTTAAATAATTTTTAGCCAAATAGTTAGTTGTCGGATAACCGTAATTTAGGGGAACGTCTTAGGTGCTTTCAAAACCTTCCTAAGACGTTAATATGAATCTCCGAACTCATTTAAAAGTTTTCAAATGATTTTATCTGTTTAAGTCTTTTGAAAACAATAGTTTTTCTTAATTTTTCTTAAAAATTAAGTGGCAACTCTAAAAGTCGAAAATTATTCTAAATAAATACCTTTTTGATTAAAACAAATAGGGAGATAATGAATAGTAAATTGGATAAGTGAATGACCTATAGATTACATAGGTTACAAGAATAAAGATAGAATAATTGGTGAAATGAAGCTAGTGTTTGGCTATAGCTTTCCAAATATATATTCTTGGCAAATACTATTTGGGTGAAAATTTGGGAGAAATTTCGCCATGTGTTTGGCCATAGTATTTGGGAAACATATTTCACTATTATAGAAAAATATGATTTATACCCCAAGTTTAAAAAACTATCAAAACTAATCATAAGTTTGTATTACAAGTCAATTGAATATTCGTTGCAACAAATAACAAGTAGTGTCCATGACACTGGAACAACATGGTCGTTTGGAGTGAGTGCAAAACATCATTCCATACATATCGTGAAGTAGACAAAGCACATGACTTTGTTACTATAAGTCGATTGTTCATCATTTTCATCAACAACCATATTAACACTTTCATATTCACTGAATATTTCATCATTACTTTGGTGTTCACGTAAAAAATTATGTAATACAATGCAAACAACTACTATAGATGATATTTTTGTAAAAGATAAAAGTTTGTGTAAAATTTCAATGTTTAAAAGATCCCAATAATGAGATTTGACCCTAATACAAGAAAAAACTAGTATTTGAGAATTGAGATATTTGCAAAAAATATTGTCAAGCAAATTATAAGGACAAACACTATTTGTCAAATTTCCCCCCAATATTACTTGAAAAATCTATGATCAAACGGGTCCGAAGAGTTGGTAATTACTTAAGTTACTAACAACTAATGATCACTTTCTTTCACAATTGATGAGAGCAAAAGGCACAAATGTGATGTCAACCGATGGACATAATGTGACATATATGATATACTTTTAATAATATTAAAATGCCACACTAACATGTCTATTAGTAGAGATAAAAATGCTAAGTGATTTTTTGTAATGACCCGTCAGGTCATTTTGAGAACAAATCCTTTCTTTTCATAAAAGATCCATTTTGATAAATTTTAAATGGAAATTTTGGACTCTTCATTTAACTACAATCTTTGAACTAAGGTGTAATTTAAATTAATTAATTTAGTATATGGTTAATGGGCCAAATCCATAAGTAATATAATTTAAGTTAATGAATCATGTATTAAAATAGAAATTAGGAATTTAAACCTTTTAGTTCTTACTTTCTGGAAACAAAAGATAACCTCCGAAGAGGAGTCACGGCGAATACACAGTAAAAAACTTCAATTGATACATTTATGTATAAAGGTTTAGGTCTTATTATTATTATAATAATTATGTTGGAGGTTGGCAAATAGAAAGGAAAGTAGTTGAATTTAATGTGAATTTTGATATGCTGCAATAACGTTTCTATACTTTGGGAAATTGAGATTTGAATGGTTATTATAGTGTAGTTGGCTAATGATTAAGGCAATCATTAGGATAATGTATAAATGATTAGTTATAGGGATAATTTGATGGAATTTGGTGATTTAATGCTTGTGGTTTCGTTCTGGTTATGGGTTGACTTGGAGAAAAGGCTATACTTGTATTTTCTGAACGTTGCCACTGGTTTCGGTAACCATTTGGCTTTAACTCTTAATAATTAAATATTATCTTTAGTTATCATGTTATAAATTAGGTGTATTGTATTATTTGTATTTCATTAAAGATAGATTAATTTATTAGAGAAATTGATACTAAACCCTAGACTTGAAATTTAGAAAAAATATGAGATTTGACCTATGGTGGGAATTAAGATTTAGAAGTTTTATTATAAATTCGGGTGAGATTTGAGTCTAAACTAGACATATAGCAATATGAATGTTGTTACTATCGAAATCTTATCTTGGTTATTTATTTGAATAGATTGTTTTGAGTTGGAAGGTCAAAAGAAAGAGAAGACTTGAGTCCCAGAGGGATTGTCCGGTTATTTGAGGCAAGTGGATTTCTAAACCCTTGCTAAGTGTATGAAATGCGTGTTTTCCTTGTGGTATATGTTTGGGAGTAATGGGACTTGGTGATGGATTGACTTGTTCACATTGATTAATTCTAATGATAAAAGGGGCTAATAAAAGACAATGTGATTATTTGTTTGTACGTGATGTGTTAAGAATGATACCAGTACCGATGTTATAATGGGAAGGTTTATTACTATAGAATGTGGATTGTAATTCGAGAATGCCAAAGCATATGAGCATTAACTGAAATATTATTGATTTGATTGTGATTGTATTCTTTACTGAATACGTATAAATGTGATAATTAAGGTGATTATATATTATAACGACATTTGGTTTATTGAGATGTTGCATCATCTCCTTTATTTGATATCATACTGTGCACATGCATTGACATGAGATTGGGTATGAGTAAGGGTCTAACACGTGGAGATCGTCCGTGTTGAGATCGAGTTATGATTATTTTGGGCACTTGGAGATCGTCCGTGCGATAGAAAAATTATGATTATGATTTGGGCACGTGGAGATCGTCCGTACAGAATTTGTTTGATTTATTATAGTGCGTTGAGATCGTCCGCACAGACACGTGGAGATCGTTCGTGTCGGTATATGGACCTCGCGAGTCCCCCATGGGTCATGAACTCTCGATGTATTTCCGAGGAGTATCATGTATATACGGTTGAGAGATAAATTGGTAATCTGAAGCATATCACTTCATGGTGTCATATTGCATTGCATCCCATGACATTCTTCATTTTTTATGATTATGTGTTTTATTGGTGGTTGTGAATTACTTGATATTTGATTTCCTCTATTTGATAAACTTGATCTTATGTGTTGCTGATATTGTGAGTGCCTGCTGTGTAAAGTTGTGGTTGTTGAATATTTAGTTTGCAGTTGAGGATGTATAATTTGTTAAAATGATTTTAATGAGTTCGGTGTTATGAACACTGTGAACTGTAGGTTGGGCTAATTTTTATGCAGGTTGTAGTTGTGGAGGTTCGGTTGGTGTGTAAGGAGTACCCGTATTTTATTCCCTTACCTTGTGTTTAGAAGTTTACTTGTTGGGTACCGTGTGGTTGGTACTCACCCCTTGCTACTACAATTTTTTTGTAGGTTACTAGCCCAGACTTTGTGATATTTTCTCTTCTCCTTGTCTGAGGCTTCTTGTGGAGAATTGTGAGGTAGCTGTTTGTTATCTCAACAGACCTTCTTACTCCTATTTATGATCTTGTTCTATTTGAGAAACAATGTCATTTGAGACTTTTTTTTTTCTTGAATCAATTGTAATACTTTAGAGGCTTGTACACGTGACAACCAGATTTTGGGGGTGTTTTAAATTTATTTTGAATTTTCCGCATTTGATTGTAATGGTTGAGTTTTAGGTTGACTTGTCTTAATGGGATAAGACAAGTGTCATCACATCCATTTTTGGGTCGTGACATTTTTTTTTATTTGTTAATTGTACTTGTTACCTATACCGATGGAAGTAGCACGTATGCCTCATGTCAATCGAGTGTTGACAAAAGAAATGATACTCTATACATTTTTTGCGTAACAAGTTTATGATTTTATACTATCATTTTTATCCACCTGAAGATATGTATAGTTTAAAATTATTATGGGTATATGTTCGTTTGTAAGAATCATTACGTTTCGCTTTCTGAAAATAAAACAATTATTTAAACCTGAACTATATTTTAAAATGTATTTTTCACTGTGCAACTTATATTGTGAAAGAAGTTTTGAGATACATTTTTCCTAAAGGATTCATGTTGTGGATGGGATTAGTTTGACTGAGATCATGTGTTTCCATGAGTTTCAGTTTCTTTCACTTTGTTTATCTTATTATCTTATTGACGTTACAATTTGTTATTATAACTTCGTTTCCTTCTCATTGAGACGAGGGTTTATTAGAACAACCTTTTTACCCTCACAAGGTAGAGATCGAATAAGGTCTATGTACACTCTATCTTTTTAGACCCTATCGTGTGACAGGATTATACTAGGTATGTCATTGTTATTGTTGTCGAATAGTTTTTCACATATGCTTAGTGCTGGTAATAGACCTATCTTTCAGTGATTGCTATTGCATATGTAAGACATAAAGTGAAATAATGTCCCAATAACAATTGTGTAAATTAAACTACGAATTGACGTGTTATGATGAGATATTTAAGATTTCTTTATTCTTAATCAGATATTCTGGATTTGAGTCTTGCAAAACAATATCATTTTGTTAATGTTAAGGACCATTTATCTCACTAGCTCAAATCCTAATTAATCGCTTGAGTGAATTTCAGTTAACATATGATTTCTTTTATTTATATTTATATTCATAAAAAAAACTACTTACGTTTTGAAGTTTTTTTCTTAAAAAGTTAATTGTGGACTGAGGAAGGAAAAATGAGAAGGATATTATAAAGTGAAGAATCAAATCATTACTAATAAGATAAAAGTTAAGATAATCAATCAATCGAGCTATTAAATTCGCGATGAGTTTTATAGTGATGATAGAGTAGTTGCAAATAGGAACTGGATAGACTGACATAATCTTCTTATCTTTAGAGAAATACATACTCATCCTATTGGTCTACAAGTTGCAATCTTTTTTGTATTGCCTTTTGACCATAACTTTTAATTAATGGTGGTAAATAAATTATAATTGTGACCAATACGATCGTGATGACGTTTCATTTTACTATATTAATTAGTCAAATTTGAGGTGAACATGTTTCATGTTAATGGTGGTTGGATCAAAGATTATATTTCTTAATTAAAAGGGTTTAGCTATTGGGAGTATTGAAGATACACTTTATTGTTGTGTGGTGTAATCTTCTTTTTTCTCTTTTATTTTAGGCCATGCAAAGTGGATATACTTGAAAAATATAATAACTTTATGAAATAGCTCTACTTTGAGTCCTAATTATTGATTATAGTAATAGTTTAACTAATTAGCAAACATGACAATGCATTTAAAGGTGTAACATGACAATGAAGTCGTGAATTGAAAATTATGAAGTTTTTGGTTCAAATTAAATTACAATACAAAATAAAATATAAGGTGATTTAATTTTTATTCAATTCTCATATGTTCTAGTCTTGATAGACATAGTGATTATACTGATGCTCGTTGTTGATAGAAGTTGCAAGGATATTTCATGAAATTAGTTTAGGTGTATAAAAATTAATGCAGACACTATAAAACTAACTTGTGATTCAGAGTACCATCGAATCAAATAAAACTCAAACTATATATTGTCAATTTTTTTTAAACTGTAGCTATTTTTGATAAGGAAAATTATAATAGCATATTGTCAACACCACTTCCATGCCATGGCAAATTATTAGTCACATAAATTTACTCTTTAATAATTGATGCAAAAAGAGTGGGTACGTGCCACATGTCATGATCCTACTTGTCCAATTAAACTTAGCTGTATAATTATAATCCTCACAAATTGAACATATTTCCAGCCAAAATGGGTCCATATGTGTCTTAGTTTGATAATAATTATGATTTTAGCTCATTTATCCATTAAGAAATTCTATTTTATTTTTTTATTTTGACAAATTGCTTTTCTGAGTATTAATTTACGTATATTATATATAATTTTCTATAATTATTTTTTAATTAGGTGATATGAATTTTGATATATTAATATATAAAGTACACTCTAATGATACTGCCCCTATCGTTTAAGAATCATTTTAGGCCACAATTTTTTTTAAAAAAAAAATAAAAGAAAATTGTGTCAATTCGAACATCGTTATTTAAAATAAAATAGAAGAGATCTCTATTTGGTTAGATAATTGGACGAAAGCGTCCTTTTCTCCTCATTTTGAGTATTTTTGTTTCATTAACTTTGTAATTTATTTATTTATATATATTATTTTGTGATTCCAAATTCCTTGGAGTAGAATAATTTTTCAAATTTCGAAAAGAATAAATAGATATAATTGTATTCGTGTTAAGTATTTAAAAGTCTTTTAAATTGTGTGAATTCTATAAATTAAAATGAGAAGGAGAAACGTGAGAGGACACTACAAGTTCAATATTAAATCAAATCAAACCACTAAATCACAAAAACATATTTAGGAAAGATTCGTCTATTTTATAATTTTAAGAATATAATAAATTTATAACTATAATTATTTAAAAATTTAAATTCTAATTTTATCTCAATTTATACATTTAACCGCAGAATACGACTGACGGATAACAATTTGTTGGGGAAAAACATGAATAGATAGAAAATGAAGTTACATGTTTTCTCAATTCTGGGATAACTGTTATTATGACGGAATGAAAAGTACTCATTTAGTTTTAGAGTCAAAAATTTAATTCAAATATCGAACATTGAAAAAAAAATTGAATAATGAATGGTTGTAAACTTCTCAATTCTCCACCGAAAGAGGAGCCATGGAAACACAACAAGGTTGTCGTGGACTGTTGTAATGCATACACGTGTCCTCATTTGCTTTGTTTATAACTTCAAAATATTTACCTATCAAACTTGGACATTCAACTTCAACCAAAGCTCTGTCTCCCCAAATAATCCAACCTGGCACTGCAAATGTTTCTCTAAACGTAGAGTCAGATTCACGATTTAAATTTTATAAACTTAATTTTAAAAATATAATATTATATAATTTTAAAATCATAAATTTGAACATATTAGTATAATTTTTGAATTACAAGTCTACCTCATGTACATTTAACCATCTCTTCTACTATTAATTATTCCTTTCAAATATTTAAATTTATATTAGATGAATTTGAATCAATATTATATTATATTTGTATAAAAAGAATTATATTAATACTATTTATCGTATGATATTTTTATATTTAATTATAATTATATGATATTAAATTAATTTAATTTTAAAAATCGGTAATATATCATATAAGTTGAGATTGAGCTAATAATATCCTTTTAAGGAATTTCTTGCCAATCGTTGGAATGCGTGCACTTGATAAAGAGTGTTCGTAATCTAAATTCATTCCCTTTGACCCATAAAATTTAAAAGAACTAAAAAGAGCCTTTTGTATTAAACTAAATATACTCTCTTTTACTATATTTATAAAAAATATTATCTTTACTTGTCTAATATTTTATAAAAATTATAGTTATTTTATTTCTTTTATTATTAATCATGATATTTTTCTATTAAATTTATTATATTCCATGAATAATAGTGAAGTTGTCATTTTATTTGTCACTTTTTTTAAAGTATGTGCCAATTTAATATTGTATATCGTAAGTTAAATAATAAGTGGAGGGCGTAGAAAATAAAGCAATATACTCGTGCAAATATCATTCGTGTCATAGTGTGCATTTTATAAGAGGTTAGAAGGGAAATAAAAATAAATATATATCGGACCTTTCTTACAAGTTACAACAATGGTACTTCCTTCGTCCGGAATTGTTTATCATATTACGCTTATCAAAACTTAATTTGATTAATTTATAAAAATAAATTAAATTATATTAATTCGATATTTTAAACAAAAAAATTATATATTCTAAAATTATATGAAAATTACTATAAATTACAATTTTTTGCATACTAATATGATGAAAAAATACATTCTTAAAGTGTTAGTCAAAGTTTTTATAGTTTGACTATAAAAATAGTAATCATGACAAACAATACCGGACGGAGGGTGTATATTCCTTGTCCACATTATTAAATTATATATTTTAAATTATTTATCAGTTTATAAAAAACAAGATGTAATTTATTGTTTTTTTCTAGTCTTGTCTAATTATTTTTTTTTTGGAAGTATAAACACATTTTCTAAGAAAAACAATTTCATATCATACTTTGAAATTCGATGATGCGAGAAATATTGAAAACTTTCTAAACTTGGTATAAATTAATAGTTTGTCTTTCGATTATTGTCAGTTTTAAAATGCTTTCTTCGTTTCATAAAAAATTGCCTTGTTTGACTTAACACGGAGTTTAAGAGTATAAAAAAGACTTTTAAATTTTATTTCTAGATAAAAGTCGGATCAATGTACAAAATTGCTCGTTGATCTTAAATGGTTCGATTTTCACGTCCTACATTATTCATGGGGCCTACCCTAATAATTATATTTTATTTATTTTTGGAAAAAAAATAAATAGAGAATGGTTGTATTTGTATTGCGGCGTACTTTTTGTGAGCCCATATGCTATATGGTCTCAATTACTCCTATATAAATACCCTCCCAACTTCCTCCCACTTTCTCTAAACTACCATCTATTCAATTCAATTCATTTCCCCCAAATCTCTTATTTTCCATCCAAAAACAACATGAAGAAATCACTTCTCTTAGCAGCCTCTGTTTCTGCCGCCGCTGCCGCCACCGTCTCTTCTGTATCCAAAGTTCGAATTTCTCTTCACAAGGTAAAATTTCAAGTTTTTTTTTAATGGATTTTGCTATGTTTTCTCTGTTTTGTGTAGCTTTAATGTCGTTTGTGTGTAGAGAAAGTAATCTCATTTTTTGCTTTTTTTAATGGATTTTGCTCTGTTTTCTCTGTTCTATGTAGCTTTAATGTCGTTTGTTTTGTAGAGGAAGTCATCTCCTTTTCTTCTTTTTTTCCGTTAAAATCAAATCAAATTTCGTTTTAAGTAATGGATTTTTTGAATTTCACTTAAAGAGTTGTAAATTAATAATTTATAATATTAATTTATGAATCGGAGGTGAGAACTCAGTTATCCGGTGCTGGGAGTTAGTAGATCTCTGTGGAATTCGTGTTGAGATTCGTGCAACTTAGATTCGGTTTAAAATTCAAATTTATGACTTTTGATTTTAAAGTTATTTTGGCTTAAAAATACGTAAAATGAGGCAAATCATATTATTATTTTGAATTCAGATGTTGAATTTCTTTCCTTTTGTTTTAGGATGATAATTTGAAGAAAAAGGATGAAAATTGTTCAGAAGCGGTGAAAGCATCAACATCTACAGATAAATTTGCGCCTAGATTTGATGGATTGAGGTTTATAGAGACGTTGGTCACTGCTCACAGATAAGTTTACAAAAAGAGGCCAAAAAAAAAAAGAAGTTTTGGATGGACAATATATAAGTGAAAAAAAGGAGGAATATGATATTGTAATTTATATTTATACTAGAACTACATGATTGTTTCAAGGATATATCAAATTTCACAAAAATTGCAACTTTTTCCCAAGAGTTTTTTTTTGAAAAATCAGATTTGACTGAAGAACTTATGATGTTGCTGTTCAAATTTATTTAGATTCTTGACTATATTTTATTTCTTTGTATTTGTAGTAGGAGTTTTTATGCTTTAATTATATTTTATGTTCTTTTTAATTGGGGTTAATGACATGGACGTACTAGAAAAAGTGTGCGATTCAGATTTAGAAAGTTCACAGAGTTTGGGAATTGAGTACTAAATAGAAGTTAATGAGTCCGGTCAAACTTACATATTACATAACTTGGACAGCTAAATTGGACAGCTAAATTGGATCTTGTAGTTTCTAGAAATCAAAATTTTTATATCAAATCCAAATTGGATCTTGTAATTTTTTAAAATCAAAATTTTCATATCCGATCCAAAATGCGGTTTTCAAATTTCAATAATACTCAAATGTGGAACAACAAAAAGAGATAGACAGGATAGTTTAATAACAAGAACATCAATTCAATCTCTCATCCAACTAGACATTGATTCATTATGACATGCACCTTTATGTAATTATGTTATTAAAGTTATAAACTTGCAATTAAAAAAAAAAAATCAATAATTGAATTCTCTGACTTAAGTGATATCAGCAAAGATATAAGTATGTACATAAAGACTTCAATGGAGAAGCAAAACTATAGAGAAACCAAAACATTGAGTAAAAAATTGGGAAAACAAAATTGTCCAAAATTATGTGGATCTATCTCAAACTTGTAATTTTCATATAATCATATTACCTCTCTATGACAACATGTTAGTTTGATTGATGTTCTGCTGTATATATGTGGCCTAGTATCTTGCCTTTGGCCTCACCATTTGTCTGTCAACAGTAAAATGTCTGTAAAGACGCGTTTTTTTACCTTTAAAATTGCTGATATTAATCTGCCAGAAAGGTGAAACAACTGCTGCCATTGTTAAAAGATGTCAAGATTGTGTCTTTGTTTACGGGTGATGGACCTGCCCATGCGAAGACGTCGAGTTGTGAGTGCTTCGAACAAAACCTCCACGGCATCTTCAAGTGCTTTGGCCTGATTATCCAATCCATAGGAAACAAAATTTGGAAGGTCATGCAGCTCATCGAGGAGGCCTATGGCTGCAGCTGCTGTACATGTACGATCCCATGATGGTTGGGGTCTGCACGTGGCCAAAACGTTAGATATGACTCGGGAAAAGCCAAAGAGAAAGTAATAAAGATGAATGAACATCAGTGCAGATTTGGGATCATGTATCCTACCTGAGTTTATGCATCAAGGATGCTCCTGTGTTCAGCGTTATGCAAGGAATCTCCTCCTCACCCCACATTAACTTGTACCGATCCTAATTCATTAAACATCTCAGATCAATTGTTTGTCTTTGAGAAATTGATTCACATTTTCCAAACTCAAATAAATGCTAACATCAATGCAACTTTGGCTACACAGGTGAAACTAAAGAAATACAAAAACAGCATACCCAATGTAGTCCCACAAGTGTGGTCTAGGGAGGGTAGGATGTAAACAAATCTTACCCCTCCCTACCTTCGTAGGGTAGAGAGCCGTTTCTAATTGACCCTCAGCTCAAAAGAGGTGAAACTAAAGAACTATTGTGGATAATTCGTTGTACCAAGTTTCACTCATTTAAATCCAACTAACAATCTTGTACTTCTTATACACGTGCCACTCTTTTGTACTTATGACTTGGGATGTACTCCAAATAAGCGAATACAAATATGGAGTGGATAATAACACTAGATGAATAACCTCTCCTACAACTGTCCATGTAATTCAGTCCTTCTGAGAGAGATTACGAAGGGATGGGAGGACTTCGACAAAAAATTCAACATATTTGCTTGGGAGGGGAGGTAGCATAAGATTGTGGTATCAGACTTTGGTTATACACCATTAAGGTCAGGATAACAGATATTTTCCATCTCCGGTGAGAAAAATGCATGTGTGGCTAATGAAATTAGGAGGATGGTTGTCCAGGGCATTTGAGGTATCCACCCCTTCAAAGGCACATATAAGACTTGAGATGGCTCAGATGATAATATATACTAGCTTCCCAGCATCAAACAAAATCAGGGAGCAAGAAGCCAGGTGGATTTGGAAAGGGAATGCTAGAAAGTTCACCGTCAAATCATATACATATTCTCTTAGGAGAGAAGAGAGTCATCTTTAAAAACTAAGGAGAAATAGAATACATATTTGCTGCTGTTGTTTTGTCCAAGCAAGTTGATGAAGATGTTAAGCATTTGCTCATTCACTGGAATACCAATCTGTGGAATCTCCTTTTAGCGATTTCTGGTGCTCTTTAAAGTATAAGTTCTATATGTGTGTTCTACCCTTTCAGCAGCTATGCAAGTCAATTATCTTATTATTTCCCCTGATAGAGCTTCATAAATAAATTGAAGTGGTTTTAACAAGCACAACTGCAATTGAAACAGTGCATATAACGTAACTAACTTTAAAGCAACTGAAGTAATCACAAAGTAGAGACAACTTTTTTCAAATGTCCATCAAAAAGATCCTTTTTAAATGTCCTGTAATATAAGTACTTCAATCGAATTGGTTCAACCTCAAGTTATTATTTATCATTCTTTTGCACCCAAGGTTTTCCAACTTATTATATAATATAACTAACTTTAAAGCAAGTGAAGTAATCACCACAGTTGAGGAGCGCGCAAGCTGACTCAGACACCACGGTTATCAAAAAACAAATCCTATCTCCCCCCCCCGACAATGTTCATGGGATTTTTGTTAGTTAATAATGGAATTGAATTTAAAATTAAGAGTTACATTGCGAGCTGAAATACCTTTAAACGGCTGAACATTGCACCCGAATTGCTCCACGTCCCATCAATTAGAATAAAATTTAAGGAATGGGCTCCATCTGCCTATATATTAGCAGCATAAAAAGTCAATATTCATACAATGGAAAATAAGAACATCACATAAACAAAAGTTCACTTCCATGTGGTTTGAGAAGCAAGGCTACAAGTAAAACTGCCGTTCTATGAAACTATTATTGGCTAACATTTGTTCAAAAGAAACTGCATAGCTCTTAATATTCAAAAGGAAAAAAAAAAGAAACTGCATAGCTCTTCTTTTTAGTTTCAAGAAAAAAACTGCATAGCACCATGAAGAAACATTATCATCCTATATAAATAGGTGCATTCCACGCAATTAAGTCTTTGTCATTGTACTTTAGCCGGCCAGTAAGGAATGGATAGCATAGAGGTAAAAACCCCACACCTCCAACCATTAGGGAGCAATTTGAATCGCAAAGGAATTTAAACAGGAAAGGACCCCTCTTGAGCTCCTAGTTGTGTGTGTGCGCGGGGGGGGGGGGGGGGCTTTGAGAGCGTGAATTTTTACCATATTAAATAAAGATTACATTCAAACAGAAAACACATGGTCAACTCTAAGAGTGGCACGAGAAACACAAATGAAGAATCTTTCGTTTGAGGGAAGCCAAATAGTTGAGAAAAACAATAAGCCAAATAGTTGAGAAAAAACAAGAAGCAAAATAGCTTATCCCTCTTTTTATTCTGAAGATATAGAGAAGTAAAACCAATTTACATATCTAAAATTTCCTTGTGGGTAACTCCATTATTTTCTACCAAGGCCTAAGGGATTGGGATGTCTTTTCACTTTTCCCAGTCTCGACATCATTCCCCTGAATTACTTCCAGAGAAGAAAAGAAAGAGAAAATAACTTGCTCTTTTGTTTCTACTTTTACTTCCCCACAATCATCTTGTCAATGACAACTTAGCCATATTACCAAGTAAAAAGTTAGGATGGAGTACCATCTCAGGATGGTTTTCTACATTTGCAAAAGAAAGCCCAGCCATGCTATCCTTGACAGAATTTGTTGGTGCATTCTTGTTGGGGTAAAGACACCAAACCTTGTATTTTCCTGAAAATGATGTAAAATGCAAATGAAAAGGTAATCGCAGGTTCAGATAGAAAAGGTTGAACAAGATTCAAAATTCAACCAAGTAAAGCTTAACTTGTTTAAATAGATAAACAGGACACATAACACTAACTTGGCTCCATAAGTTGTCTCCTCTTTTCATGCTACATAGATGGTGAAAATTATAAGTGATGCATTATATAACATCCAAAAACTTGTGATCATGAAACTGGATAGAATAGTGATCATGTTCCCATTACCATGAATATTCAAACATGACATCTAAACTTTATTTTTTCCATCATCTAATGTTCTTGAATGCATCATACGAAATTATATCAACAAATCCATTGGTTGAATAAGATAGTTAATAACTGAACTTTCCTCTTTGCTGTTGTCAAGATATTGTCAGGAAAGAGAAGCATGTTAAACAATTAGGAGGCTAGAAGCTAACGGAAGACTGACTACATTTTCTACTAACGCAGACATGTCAAAGATACAGTGATCCAAGAATTTGACATATCATGACTTGTGCATGTTAGAAACAGACCACCCACTAATTTACTTGAAGTGATTTACATGCTTAATGGGGCAAAGGGCAGCCCCGTGCACAAAGCATCCCACGTTCACGCAGGGCCTGGGGAAGGGCTGCACCCCAAGGGGTGTGATATAGACAGCATACCCTAATGCAAGCATTATTGGCTATTTACACGGCTTGAACCTGTGACCTATATGTCACGCGGAGAAAACTTTACCGTTGTTCCAAGGCTCCCCTTCTATTAGTTTGGCAAGACACCTCAATTCTGTCTTTAACCCTAGCATGCGACACACATACTTACACAGTCCAATTTGGTTAATTACATCTGTTGTTATGATACTTGTTAGCTACATATTGTATGGTATTTTGCTATTCATATTTAGCATTGGCACGATATGCTCTGGGGTAGACAGAGTCACATGTACAAGGACACAACCCCTCACCCTCTAGCCTCAATCAGATAACAATTTTGTATTATTTCACCAACCACAGTAAGTTGTGCACTCCAAGATTTTATAAACAAGCGGCCTTTTCACATAAGAGACGAGCATTCACTTTAGGAATCATGTGAAGGTTATGAGCACTCTCGGATATCTTCAATACTCATTCTATGACATACTCTACAGCTATTTCATCATGGTAGAGTGTTAAATTGGTGAACAAATTTAAAAACAAATGAAAACCTGCAAGCTTGAGTGCATCCCACATCATATCCTCATGTTCGGTTATTCCATAAAGACACAAAGTAGCAGCCTGGATGCCAAATACTTGCCACAACAACTTTCCTGTGTTATTTTGTCGCAAAAAATCCTAAAAAAGATGGGAAAAAACACCAATTATGGTACATTTAGATTAAAAGAGAAGTGAGTGTAAAATGTAAGGAAAATGAAAGGTTTTAATGAAAAAATGAAATTAAAAAAAAAAAAGATGAAGACAGATGGTAAAATTTTGTACCTTTGGGTGCATGTACAACCAAAACCGCATCCGACTCCAAAGAGGACATGTAATAAGTTTTGAGCACATACAATCGCCCGAGCTAAGCCAACACTGGAGAATTTAAAACAGAGCCAAGACCAAATGTGATACCATCAAAACCTATTAGTTTGTGAAAAGAAGTCAACTTTTCTAAGGGACAATCTGCAGATAACAGCAATATTTCATGCTTTAATGCAGAAAAGATCCCACAAACAAGAATAAAAATGCGAAACAACCCTGATTTGATGATGAGAAAATGTTTACCTTCTGACAAAGGTAACCCCTACTTCCAAGCACACGACATGCAATTTGGCGAGCTGAAAAGAACTGGAGTTTCTGTTCAGAATCACCTAAAGATTGATATTTTGCTCTATGCTTTTTATCCTCTTGCACCTTGAAGTCACCCTAAAGATCAGATCGGAGTTGTGAGCTAATAAAGAGCAATTAGTTATTTTTTGATCAGTTAAAGCAAAAGTAATTTTGAAAGAAGTGAACAAGCCTGAGGTGGAGATATGAGTTCCTTATTAATGATAGGTAATAGTTATCAACTAAAATCACTGAAATACATGTATTTACCATAACCTCCACTGCATTATATATCTGATCTCTCTTTTCTTTTGCTCAAGAGGATTGACAAGTAAACGTTGCCCAGTTGAGAAGTGACTACAAGTTGGTGTATCATTCAAAAGTAACAAACTTAACTCCAAATTTGTTTTATCGTGTAATTTAATAATCTTATTCATTTTCTCTAGGAAGTAAATTGTTTTTCGTTTTCAACTATCAGTTTCATTTACACATGATTGTAATTTTAATCAATCCAAGAGTAAAGTCAAAATATAAAGAGAATCTTTCTATTCATAAATACAAAAAACAAGAGATATTCCAAGGAAATACAAAATACAACATATTAGTATGGACATTATGTTGTCAAATAAAGGATTTTATTGAATAATTGTTGTAAAACGTAGAATTGATAAGGGAGTGCTATGGGATGGAAAAGTATTCTTTTTTTTTTAATGATGGTGGTGTTTGGGCCAGCTTACATACAACTTGACTATCTCAATGAGGTACCTGCTACTTCCAATCGTCATAAGTATCGTAATTTTACCAAGGTTTAGACATATACTTTTTTGTTGTTGAGATGGAAAAAACTATCTAGTATTTTTTCTCCCCGGAATATGAACCCTCGTCTCTTAAGTTTGCACCCACTTCATCGACCACTAGACCACACCATCGAGGCATGGTTTATAGGAAGACTGTGAAACTAACAATATTATATGGGAGTGAATGTAACACTTTAGAATCCTACTATACAAAATATAAATGTTGTATGACTACGGATGTTAAGATGAGTTGACAAGATTATAAATGATCAAATCTTATAAGACAATTGAAATAGCACGTAGAGAGGATAGAGTGAGAGAAGGTAGCCTCTTAATGTAGACCTCCCGATGAACCGGTTTGTAGGTATGAAATTACAATGATTGTTAGTAATAGAAATGGGTGTGGTAGAACAAAACTTACATGAGCAGAATTTGCCTAAAAAGGATTTCAAAAATACATAAGCAATGCAAACCAAATTAAGAACACAACATAATGAAAGCATAGTATCTCTATATGAGAAACCAGCTTTAGTGAACAAATACACTAAACGCTTGTATATCTCTAGAAGGATAAACTTAGTTAACCATGTAGTATAAGTGTGCAATTTAGACAAACTAACTTGCGTTAAAGCGAAATATTTACTATTGAAAACAAACAGACATGAATAGACTCCAATACCCAGAATGAAATAGACCTGAATAAAGCATAATGGATTTAGATGACTCATATAGCCGACTCCAATCGATTCAGAATTGAGGAGTAAATAGTTGGTGCTAATTAATATTGTTGAAAAATACGAGAACCGTCCTAGGATAAGGGATTAAAAAATCGTCAAGATGTGTGGTAATTAAACCAACTTATCTACACCTTATCTTTGAAGCATGATAAGGAATCCCAAAAAAGATCGATTGGGACTCCCTCCACGGAGTCCACAAAGATCTCTACGTACTTGTCTAGAACAAGTGAGATCTTCATCTGCCTGCTTGAGAGCTACTCAAACAAAGAAGAATCTGGTTCAGTCTAAATTCAGGCCCGTCACACCCAACTAGAAAGGCTAAAATAGAAGAGGGAGTAAGAGAAAACATCTGAAGCTTATTATTTTTTTTCAAGCAGTATAACTACTACTGAATAAATGGTCCATAGGGAAGCAGTTCTACAAACTAAGTCCATTAGTGACATTCAGTATTCCTATGTTTAGCATTACAACAACAACATACCCAGTGAAATCCACAAGTGAAGTCTAGCGAAGGTAGAGTATACGCAGACCTTATCCCTATTGCATAGAGATTACAGAAGCACTGATGAAAAAAAAATCATTGACCCTAACTACTTGTCAAGGAGTAACCCATAAGCAAATTCAACTTGAATCAAATGACCCCTAAGTGTCTAAAACAAGAATGCAGAATGTACAAGGGAAACACAAATGGAAAAAAAAAAAAGGAATCAAATCTTTTACCGAAAGTTTGCCATGATTGCCATCAAAAACCATTTGGGCATCAACGTTTTTCTCCAACATATTCAAATCCTCAACAACCTGATTAACCATAGAAGGTACAGTTGATGTAGTCCCCCAACCCCTCCATTCTTCAAGGCTAATTGCAGCTTCTCCATTGCTTGCTACAACTTTGTGGGATTCTCTTGAAGAAGAATGATCCGCAGCCATTGTTGTGGAGAAGAGTTTTGAGGAGTCCATTGAAGTAATTGTGTTGTTGCAGAATTGTTGAAGAGGAAAATGGAAGGAGCTAATGAAGCTCAAGGGTCTTGTTGTAAAAATCAGCATTGTATTCTTCAATTTTCATCAAATCTAAGCCCAATTTTGTTATACATTCTCTTAAAAAGCTCATATGTATCATTTTAAGCCCATTGGGCTAGATGGATATATGCTACAATTAGCCCAAAGGAAAATTGTAAAACTTTCGTGGAAACATTCATACTGTATTTACTAATTCTCCATATAATTTGAAATAATTATATATTATTTCACTAATTTATAATTTTATACCTGATTTCAAGTCAAATGCACCTTAATGTATGTATTTTTGCTACATGATAGGTTGATACACTAAAACAAGGAGAGATGCGAGCGAAAAAGGAGAGTGATGACTGATATAGGAGAGAGACGAGCAAGAGAGTCAGATACATGTAAATTCACTTGCATATAGTGTATCTAAAACAAATTACATCTAATTTTGACTCATGTATTCAAAGTTCAAATTTTAGTAAAAAAGTTCATAATATCACTAACTGACGTGAATATAAGTAATTAGCTCCATGGTCACCCTCATTTAATGTGTATGCAACATAATATTATACACATAGATACATTAGAAACACACATCTTCTACGCTTTGCGCCTTTACCTCATCTTTCTTCTTCTTAGTAGTAGTTGTACATTAATGTTTTTTTCGAATTCATAGCAATTAAAGTATAATTTTGAGCAAGTAGAACTTTTTTTTTGGAAAGATAAAAAACAATGGCAAATTATTATTGCTGCAAAACAAGAATCGTTATTTTGGAAAATTGATGATTCGAGTTTGATTAATTTTTTTAATGATATATGGAACTTTATCGAATCTAAAGTCTAAAATCAAATTCATTTTTGGGGAATTTTCCCATATAGTCACTCAAAAACTTAATTATACTCCATAGTTATAGTTTGCTAATTATAATTCGTAGATACATGTTAGAGGGAGGACAGATGCGAGTGAGATTGGGAGAGGGAGGAGAGAGGCGAGTGAGAGAGGGAGGAGAGTAGATAGAGGTGAATTGTATATGTATATTTGTCGAATTGTATATGTATATCTGACAAATAATTGTATATAAGTATTGATATACATATGCATTTGTATATCTGATGAGCAATATTGAGAGAGGGAGGAGAGAGGCGAGAGATATTGGGAGAGAGAGATACAGGTGAGTGAGAGAGGGCAAATAGTGGAGAGAGACAAATCGTATATGTATATCTATCAGATAATTGCATATATGTATCTAAATACATATGTATTTGTATATCAGGCGAGCGAGATTGGGAGAGGGAAGAGAGATTGGGAGAGGGAAAAGAAAGGTGAGCGAGATTGGGAGAGAGAGGAGAGAGTCGAGCGGGAGAGGGCAGAGAGTGAAGAGAGGCTAATTATATTTGTATATCTCTCATATAATTATATATAAATTGTATATGTATATGTATGAGTGACGTAATTACAACTAAAATTAAGCTGTCCGCCATAACTAATTCAAGCTATATCTATGTTAGCTAATTAACTAAAATAAATTTGTTTATCCGCATAACTTTCCCTTCACTTTAGATACTCCATAACATATTGGGCCTTAGAAGCTCATTGGGCTTGTTATATGGATATGGATCTATAAAGGGAAATTTTTCAAAATGTCAATATTTTAACATTTAAGAGGGCTCATTAGCAACACTTTTAATATTTAGCAAAAATATCAAAATTTTAATTTGTTATGTCTCTTATTTATGTTTTTATTATTATTTTTATTTAAAGAATATACTTATTTAATAACAAAAGGGAGAAAATCAAGGGAGAGAATATTTAAAAAAAGGTAAAGATTACTTAATTTTGTAATCAGTTACATTTTCAAATAAAACTCAAACTTTGTTCTTCTTTTTTCCTCCAGAATCTTAACCTTTTTTTAAAATTAGTTTGTATTCATTCCAATAGGTATGCCAAACGAATCTATATTTCTTTAAGAAAAATATTTATATTCATATATTTTTTTCATGTCTATTAATTTGTTTCTTCGAAAATCTTGTATTTCGTATTCATTTCAATATGTATTTTATTTGTATTTCTATTTATTCTAGCTTTATTTAGAATATTGTATAATAATATATAAAATACAAAATAATAGTATGATGAAAAAGTGAGATAATATTTTTTAGAAAAGAAAAATATCACTTAAAATTCTCATCATTTACAATTTCAAAAAAATTCCTTTTTCATTTTATTAGATCAACTTTCCTTTGTTATGTTTTCATTATAATTGCATACCAATATTTTTTTACATTTTATGTGCTTACTTTATCATTCAAATTAAAATTTATTTTTTTCTTTCAAACTACAAATTGTAATTCGATGGTCAAAATTGTATTACTTGATTGCCATATATATATACACGTATCTCAATATATATGAATATGATTTATGAAAGAGTACAAGATTTTGGGAGGAAAATAGCATACTTGGTGGAAATAATAAATCTGTTGAGGAAGGATATAATATTCTAAAAAAATAAATACAACTTGACTATGAAAGAAATAAGAATACAAGATTCTGTAAAACAGATAACATACATAGTAAAATAATATAATCAGGATACAATATTTTTAAAAAAATACAAATTAACTGTTTTTCAATAGGATACATATATGTTTAAGAAATACAAATTCATATGAGATAGCATACATAGTGAAAATGATATAATCAGAATACAATATTCTAAAAAAAATACAAATTAACTGTTAAAAAATAGGATACATTTTATCTTAAGAAATACAAATTCATATGAGATACGTATTTGAATGACTACAAATAAAAGAGAAATACAATGTTCTTAATAAAAATACAAATGATGAGTAAAAGAAAAATAATTGACAAACAAAAATTAATATGAATATTATTCTGATATGAATGCAATTTCGCAACCTTCTTTTTTGACTCTCTCTTTCTTCTTCGTCTGCTATGTTCCTTTTTTCCAATTCTTTTCACCAAATTCAAATCTAAATCTGTGCTTATTTGTGAATTAATAACCCTATAAGCAAAATTCAAAATTATTAAATATGAATATACAAAAAAATCAAACAATATATTATGTATGAATGCTTATGTGGATTACTACAAATTACAATCTACTAAATCTCAAATATGAAAATAAAATCATAAAAAATAGTGTTTCAAATACTAAAATTTCAAAATGCATAAATATTGATGAGTATGTTAACAAACTATATAAACATAAAAAAAAATGATGAAAAAATTGTAATACATACAATCCAAAATTCAACATAATTTTTTATTTCGAAAACAAAATCTCATGAAATCTTGCAAAATAAATGATGATTTCGAAAATACCTTTATGTATTGAGAGATTTCTTGAATTAATCGATAGATCTGAACAAATTGGTATAAACTTGAATAATTAGTTCTTCTTCAACAATAAGAGGGAGAATAATGGTGAAAATGGTAAAAGAGAAAAAAAATTGAAAATCTTAAAGATGGAATAAATTAATGGTATTAAAGTCTAGAAGAAGTCTAATTGGGTAGTGAATATATTTAATGTTGGACTGTTTTGAGAAATAAAAGGAAAGAAAAATAATAGTATTTGAATACAAATTATTTGAAAAATATTGTCATTTTGACATTTTGAATAAATATTTTAAAGTGTAGATGTTTTTACTAATTAAGTTAGGAAGTGTGATTAGTTTACTAATTTTTTCATCTATAAATGGATATGATGCGATTAGCCCAAGCCAAAACTATACTCTAGTCTCTATACTCCATTTATTACATTTTTCATGTACATTGACCATAGTATATTCCACAAACTCAAACACATATATGTATGTCTATTCAATTAGCAATATAACTCTTCATTTTCCTGCAAATAAAAAAATAATGGAACAAAGAAAATGATACAATGATTTCCATTTATAAACAGAAAATCCATTTTATCTCCTATTTCAAAAGTTGTGCATGTTAATTAGTTTCACAAACGAGTTCTTTATTCTATTAAAATATGAATAAAGTTTGTTCATATTTTACTTTCTCTAAACTCGATATATAAGATACACCTAATATTTATTGTTGTAACTTATAACTTAATACATTATTTGCTCTAGAGCTTAAATTATGATAAAAACCCATAATTATGATCTTCTAGAGCTGTCGAGAAGCCACAAATTAAATTATTTGGCACATGATGTCATTTGCCATCGAATTCTAAATTGAATTTTGAATTATGATTTCCATGGATAACATTTATGATAAGCCGAAGAAAAATGATTTCCATGGATAACATTTATGATAAGCCAAAGAAAAAGGTCTTTTATTCTAGTATGATTAAATTGAGTTAGCTTTGAAATTTAATTAGACCTAAATTATTTTATTATCATGATATCAGGAACGTCAATTCTCTTTTTTAATGTTGGAATCCCTATATTAGATTCTCGATACATTAGATGTCCAATCATGTGCTTAAAGAAAGTGTGAAAAAACTGGCATCTCTTAAGCTAATTTTTAAGATTGAATTAGGCCTAAAATTTCTTTCTTTATCAGATTATACATTTTTGCAAACAAACAAAAAAAAAATTTATTTGAAATTTATGAAATTGACATTAACGAGTTTAGAACACCTTTCTAATATTGATATTCAACTCAAAGTTGGATTTTAAATTTCATGACCAATACTGAGTTTGAAATTAAAAGATTATTTCATAAAAACACCTCCAATAGATTCTTCAAAAGTTTTTTTTTTTTAATTATTCAAGACTTGGTTAATTAGCCCTTGGGGATCAAAAGGGTTGAAGAACCAACAGGAGCACTACAAGTGGTCATTAAATGGCCAGAATCAACTGTCCATAAATCAATAATCATTTAAGTAATAGATTAATAATTATAATCAAACCAATTATAGTCAATTAAAAAATATCCTTTTAAAAAAATTCCATGAAATATCAAATATTATCTTATTGTATATTGAAATCATAATTTAATCCAATAAATAATTCAAAAGAATAATATTTTCTTCCGTCGGTCAGATTACTTAGCTTATTCCATCTCCTTGATCCTTTAATTAATTCACACAACTATATCTTATTTAATTTCAAAGTATCCTAGAGGATTTTATTTTATATTTTAAAAAACAACAAGGAACTAAAGAATTGCATACTTAACAATATATAAAAAGTATGTCACTATCAAGCCAAGTTACAAATTTTGTACAAACCACTACTATATATATATAAATATGTTGAATTGTGCCTTGCTAAATAAGTCTCTCACGCGTCACTCACTTTGTCATGTCAGCTGAAAGTGTCAAAATAACAGAACGAAGTCAGACATGAGGTATCTAAAATGAATAAAGCCTAGTTAAAGTGTCTAAGTGAAAATTGTTGTCAAATTTAGGGGGTCACCGATGGATTGGGCATATATATATATATATATATATATATATATATATATATATATATAAGGAAAAATTACATGAATTGATACATTTTAATAAATAATTACTGATTTTAGCAATACTTTTTATTTATTACCATTTATAGCAATATTAAATCTGCAATATGTATTAAAAGTGAATTATGTATGCAATATATATGAATTATAATTGTTTTAAAATATATTATGTTTGTTTGGTAAAAATTTGACACATTGAATTATAAGTGTATTAAAATGTGTAATAAATGGATTATTTATCATTAAAATTTGTATTATATGTGAATAAAAAATTGTTCTTTGTAATATGAATTAAACTTGTATATAAATGAATTAAAAGTGATCAAGTGAAAAAAAAAATATTATTGCTATAAATAGTAAATATTTTTTTATTATAGTATATTTATATAAGTTTCCTATATTGAATTCACAGTATAATTTGATTTAACCTTTGAATATATATATATATATATATATATATATATATATATATATATATATATATATTATATTATATAATATTTTATTATATAATGTTCATATTTTTCAAAAATAGACAACGGGGTCAAGAACTTCAATACTAATTTGTGGTGAAGAATGATAATGTACAAAGAAATTATGACAAAGTCAATTTCATTTATTCTTACACCAAAAACAGGAAATATTAATTTAATACTTCAAAAAATTATTATTCACTCATAAATAATTAAATATACTCCCTCCTTTTGAAATTGTTTGTCATGTTGCGCTTATTGAAAGTTAATTTGACTAATTTTCAAAGGTAAATTAGATCACATTAATTTGATATTTTAAATAAAAAAATTAAATATTCTAAAATTACATGAAAAGTACTATAAATTACAATTTTTTGCATATTAATATGATGAAAAATACATCTTAAAATATTAGTCAAATTTTTTATAATTTAACTCTAAAAATAATAATTATGACAAATAATTTCGGACGAAGAGAGTACTAATTATAAGATATATCTAGAAGGGCGTTACGTTAATTTTAGTGTAGTCTATTATTTTTTAAAAATAAAATAAAAGTAGGCCACGTATCTATAATTTTAACAAACTTCTTACGTTTGTTGATTTTTCTTTCTTTATAATAAGAACAGTTTTTTACACGTCTGGTCCTTTTTTCGAAAATGTTGTCACATTACTGAAAATAAGCAAATATTCTCTGTTTTGTGCGTAAGCTAAAGTATTTGATACTACTAGAATAAATTTTCCATTTTTATCCCTTTGAACATCGTCGAAAATCAAGGTTTTGACGAGTTTCATTAAAAAAAAAGAGTAAAGATTTTTTAGCGATTTCATCGTAATATAAGAAATTAACTTTTTTCAAACTGCTATTTATAAGTTAAAAAAAATAACTTTTGTTACTATTCAAAATTATTTATTTATTCAACCAAACTTTGACCAAACACCTTTATTTCTTCTCATAACATAAGGAAGATCTTTATTTGATTTTTTTTTAAATTTCTTTTGCCAAGAGTTTAGCTAAACATTTTTAAAACATTTTTAATTTCTTTATTTGATTGACTTTGATTTTGACAGTAACTTGGTCTACTCATGTGCGTTTTACGAAAGAAAGAGAAAAAAAGAACAAAAAACAACAATCATATAATCTCTTTTTCCATTTTTGTGTACTAAATATATTGTTTTTTTTTATACAAGTGATAATGATTTAGTATGTCATTATTAGTACAAGTCCAAATAAGGTGAAGTAGGAGAAATGTCAAAAAGGTGAAATCAGTTAGCTTAGTATGATATCGATCATTAATTATTTTTTGGGTTTTCTTAAATCGCGATCATGTCTTGCCCCCCAGTATAGTGACCGCTTCCATGTTTTCCTTGAATTTCATCAGTTCCAGGCTCAAGTGCCTGTTCATCCATCTTCATTCCAAACAAAGATGAACATCTCCATTGCGCCATAAATATATTGATTAGAATATTATATGAACATGAATTATTTTGATGTACTTAAATTGTTGAATCCGTTGATGTATACAAATTACAAAATAAGTCTTAGTGAATTATGGCAAAAAAGATTCAAAATTTACTTTAATTATGTTACATATTTATATCATCAAGTATAATATCTTTTAATCTCTTCGTGTTATAAATTTCTAGCTTGGTTGTCGCATATATATATATATATATATATATATATATACACGTATATATGTGTATAATTAGTATACACTATACATTTTTTTTGTAGATTAGATAAACCAAAGACATCGTCGATATCTAATTATTCATTTAAAAATTTTGAGTTCGACGATTAGAAATTCTTTTCACACATTTCATTTGATTTACTGTTTTTAAAATCTATTAGTTATACTCTTTTAGGAAGATTTTCGACATATCTAAGAATCTTAAGCTAAAACAATTGATTTCAAATGAATTTACATGTTATTTATGGAAAAATACGTTGATAAATACTTAAATTTGTCCTCAAATGTTAATTTGACCTTTAAACTTATTCAGTGAGCATTTAGACATTTCAATATAATGCCCTAAGCCTTTCAAACGAAGGTGTTTGTAAGACACGCTTATATAAATTATGTTAAGTTAAAGTATCTAATTATTGATATTGAGTAAGTTTAAATATTAAACCGATAATTGAAGAAATATTTAAATACTTATTTATATATTAATTTGCCTTACATATTAGATCCACCAACCCTGCCTTGAATTATTTGGTTTGATTCCCAAATTCACACAACTTTTTGTCTCACCATTGACAAGCATGTTTAGGCTTACACTTTGCAAAGTATATACATTTAGACAAAAAAGCAGGAAGAATATTATTAAAGAAACTAATAAAAAAAGTATTAAACACTCTTGGTCGTAATGAAAATTTTAATTCCGTCACATTTATTCAACAATTCTTGTTAGGACACTGATTTCAATATTCAACCACCAGACAAGAGAAAGAAGTTGTTACTCTGTTAAAAAAAAATACAAATATATTTTAATGAGACGGTATTAATAATACCTCCTTTGCCTCATTTTAAGTGAAATTATTTTCTTTTTAATTTATTCTAGAAATAATATTACCTTATTATAATGAGAAACAACTAAATTTTAAATTTTAATAAAATAATTTATAACCATACAAATTTTTAAAAGTTGTTTGACCATAATTTTTACAATTTTTTTATTATTATTAAATATCGTGACATATAAAATGAACCAGAGGGAGTACTATTTTTTGTGGCAATATGTAAGTACTAGCTCATCTAGCTCGTATATATACTAAATTATACTCGACCCTTTTATTTATTTGTACTTGTTGAGTATTTATTTGACATATTCTTTAATTAAGGAATAATAAATAAAATAACAATTTTATTATATTAATATCAATTTGAGTACAACAAATTTAACAATTTGAGAAACATATTGAGAAATAATTATAAGTAATGTCGATTATAAATTAGAAACTAAATAATATTTTTTTTCTTAATTTTCTAAAACTCGTATAATGAACGAATAAAAATGAATGAAGGGAGAATAGATAAAATAAGTGGAGAAACTATTTTCAAAAATCTCAATTTCTAAGGGATAATAATATTTTTTTGAAGAAGTTTTGTTCTCCTCTGAATTTTAATAAATTAACAGAAATAAAGGTGATCATTTACGAAATTAAGTTGAAATATAAGTTATATCTAGAAAGACCCATGTCGATGAGGAGAAAAATAATTTAATTTGGTTGACATTTAAACGGGTCATTTATACTTTTATTTCTATTTTGTGACGGTAATTATATTTTTATTCTTCGTAACAAATAATATTTTTGAGATCATAATAATATCTTATAAGTTATAATCAGATACGACTTTAATTTTGGAAAAACTTATTTTTTATTGAACAGTTCAATCGCTAAATGACTTAAATTAAAGATCAAACCCATTTAAAGAAAAAACTTACAGTATTTTTGCATTTAAACTTTAACTAAGCAAATTTTGACCTTTAGAAAAGTCTAATAATAACCCAAGAATTCTAACTTTTGGCCCTCAAATAATTAAGAGGATTTGCAACTTGTAACCATTTATTTGTTCTTATTAGATTGATTAACTTAAAGGAAAACAAAAATTAAGTTTGAATTTCAAATATAACATCTTAAGATCACAAAAAAGATTTATTAAAATTAAATTATGGTACACGCCTCACACCATATATTTGGTAGCTCAATTTTTTGGGAGTAAATTAATATTTCTACCAATACATGTTTAACTAAAGGAAAAGTCAATATATATATATATATAAAATGAGAAATATACGATTACAGGTGGACATGACCTGATATATATCGAATTATAAATTATATCGAATTTCTTTAATACTTTGATTTTTGTAGTATGGTATATGGTAAAAATTTAAGTTTTTCTTTGGGTATTTGGTACGGTATTTGGTATTTAGAAATAATATACTGCAATACCGAATACCATCTCAAGTATATAGTAACATAAATAACATATATATATTATTAAAACACTGACAAATAAGCAACCTAGTATTAATATAAACTAATATTTAAAAGTTGAAATTTTGACTACTCTATTTTAATTGAAATTTAACACAAAAAAAAGAAGAGTTATTTGTACTTTATTTTTAATATATATTTCTACATATGTAGATGTTGCAATTGAAACCTTTTTTTATTTGTTGAAGTCACAATACACTATTATATGAATACATATGAGTCAAAGTTGAACAGACTATGGTTATCAAGTTATTATATCGTAAAATACCAAAAATGAACTTTAAAATACTTTTCATACCGATTTAAATTGATATGATAATAATAGAATATTTAAAAAATCGAATGCCAAAAATATGATATCAAAACTTTAAAATATCATATCGTATCATACCACGTCTCCTATATACAGTATAATAATAATAGTTGTCAGTTAAACACCTAAAACAATATGATGTAAGAAAACTTTTAAACAATGCATAAAGATATCGTATTATTATATCAAAATGGCAGCATTTTAACGTAACTGCTGTCAAGTGGTCATAAAAAAGTACTCTAATTTTTTTAGTTTGGTTTTTGTTAAGAGTCCATATTCGAATCTCGACTAATAAACGCTCTTAACAAAAAAAAAATTCATACTCAAGGATCAAATCCGTGACATCTGATTAATGGTAAAGCAGAGTGAGTTGAAAATAATGAATGTATTTGAATTTCATGACTACACTGAGTAAATTTTTCTACACTATTATTTTGTGATAATAATATAGCATAAGTATTTATAATTAACATTTATATAAACTTAAAAATATTAGCGATTCTCAATAAAATGATATTATCTTAATTGTCGTTTCAAAAATTCGTTACCATTAAATATATATTTTTTTAGATGGGGTCATGAGACCATACCAATAATTAGTATGTCTATTATTAGTCCTAAAACTTTCACTAGTTTATTAGTATATTATAATGTAGAAAGTCTATTTAGTGGTAGATTATGCTAGGACTTGGGAGGTGTGCTTATCCAAATTAGTTTGTCTTAATCTGCATTTAATAATTAATAAGAAACACACATACATCTCACTTTTTAATTTATATATACGACTTTAGTAAGGGTTGAATATTTTAATTGAATTAATGATATTTTCTTATATACAATAACCGTAACATTAACAACAAATACAAATGACATGATATTTTGTGACTTTTTTGTTGAAGAAAAACTAAAGTAGTGATTCATAAATATTTTCAGAACAATTCATAAATATGATTATGTACTAGAAATATAACTTTACATTGTTTTCATTATGATATAGACTTCAATTAATTTCACATGCGGTTCACGTAAAATTTATTCACACATACAATGTTGAAAATAGCATATTGACTTTCTTTACTAGCCACATACATATCATATAACTTTACACTATTTTTTATCATGATATGGACTCCAATTAATTTCACATGTAAGTGGAAACTCTACGATGGTGGACTCCAATACATGCATTAAAAGTAGCTAGATTCGATTGAAATTATTACGGGCAAATGACAAAATCACATACTTTTAAAATAAAATTATCACTTGTCCCTTAAAAGTTTATATTTACAGAATCTCTCAAACTGATACAATAAGATAAGCGTTGATACATTAATCTGACGCGCGTGATACCTTAATCGTTAAATAAGATACATTACATGATACACTAATCTGATGTACATTTTATACATGATATACTAATCTGATGCACGAGATACATTAATCTAATGCGCGAGATACATTAGTTGGATACGCGAGATACATTAATTTGATGCATTGATACATTAATTTGATGCATTGATACATTAATTTGATGCATGAAAATGAGGGATTTTGGGGATTTATAAAACTAATAAGGGATAAAGGTAATAAGAGAACTTAAAGGTGAGATTTTTGTCATTTTCCCAATCATAATTCTAACTCAATTTATATGTACAACAAAATAATACTTCGTAACAATTAAGCATATATATATTTTAAATCAAGCAGATTTACGAAAAATATTGAAATTTTTCCACTCAAATATAAAACGTATTATAAAATGAGTAAATTATAATTCATAAATAAAGTATTGAAATATCATCAAACATCACACTAATAAATCGCAAATGAATACATTTTTTAACAAATAAATGTTGGCAATTATATTTTATTAATTTTCTTCAAATAACACCTAATTTTATTAAGAAAATCATTGATTCAATAAAAATAACATCAATAAATAGTAACTAATTTTTCTTTAATATAAACCTCCCATATGGTACGAACAATCTTTTTGGGTGAATATAAGATTCTTTTTTTTTTTTTTGCAAAAGTTAGAAGAAGGGGGGGGGGGATTACAAACTTATAAATTTATAACTCAATTTATATTTTGAAAAATAAAATAAAATTTAATTTAATGTCTACTTTTTTGAAAAATTGAGATTTTAAATCATGATGAAATCAAAGTTGATGCTTAGATCATAAGGTGATTTTAAATCAAAATCTTAAATTTGAGCGTCGAATTCTATCGTCAAACGCTTATTTATTTATTTTAAAAAGCAAAAAATTGATTATGTGGCAAATTAAGTATAGTAGTTTGGTAAGAGTCATATAATGTGTACTAAGAAGTTGTCAATTACATCATTAAGTTTGAAAATGAAAGGAAAAATTTGGCCAATCCAAAAGAAATTAAACGAGTAATCTGGTTGGAATTGGATTATGTAACTAAACATATGCTTCAATTATTTGTTTTAACATAGCAAGATGATGCTTACAGTTTGTGAAATAATGGTTGTACAAAATTGACATTTACCTAATAAAGCCCATGCATATGGGGCCTTTGGGACTCAAATATTACAACAAATAAAAGAAATTTATGATAATAAAATAATTATTGTTATATTATATTTAGTTATAATAACATAATATAAATATTTATAATTAATATTTTACATAAAATCGCTAAAGACATTAGTAATTATAAAATACAATGACATTATCATTATTTAAAAAAAATATATTATCATTAAATTTCTTTTATTATCGTACCATGACAGTTCACTTTAACTGTTAAAAATGTTAAAAACGATAATATTGTAAGATTAAGTTAGACATCTTATCTCCTAGTCACAAGTTCAATCAAATACTTTAGTAAAAGACGGAGTCAAAAATTTCAATTAATTAAAATAAGCTTTCCAGTAAATAAGAAGACAATTAAAGTATAATTTTTATTCGTTTTAATCATTTAATATGAAAGTTAAAAATCCTAGATGGAGTATGTTTTGGAGAAATATACCCTATATATCATCTAGAAAGTCATTTAACGTATTTTAATAGTGTTTGTAGACAATAAAATTCGAGTCGAGTAAACAATAATCAAAAATGGAAAATTATAGCAACAATCGATTTATTATTTCAAGTGCGAGTGTTACAATCTCTATGATTCCTCTGAATTCGTCTTTTCAAATATAATTCAAAGGCTTTAAAGCTTGATCTTGAACTTGGAATTTATCTTGATCTTGATCTCTATCTTGGACTTGAACTTATACTTGGACTTGATCTTGACTTGAACTTTATCTTGATCTTGACTTTCTAGTTGAATTCAAGGGCTTGGAGCTTGATCTTGAATTTGGTGGTCTTGATCTTGATCGTTCTTGAACTTGATCTTGACTTCTTCAAATCTTGAACTTGAACGCTTGAATTCTTGAACTTGTAGAGAAATTTATGGCTTTTGATCCACGAGCTTTTTCTAGCTTTTTGTTTAGAATTCTTGGTTCTCTTTTTTTGAATTATGAGACCCCTATTTATAGTTTTAGAATAGAGGAGTTGCGATTGAAATATGACTCCCTTCGGCCAATCAGATTAAAGTGAAATATCATATGGGCTTTATGGAGCGGGCTTTAATTAAATTCATATTTATCTGAATTTAAATAATTAAATCAATTATATTAATCCATAATATTTATTTGGATTAATATATTCATTAATTTAATATAATCAGAACAACTTTATAAATTTATATTTAATAAATTTTAAGTGACTACAGTGTTATATTTAAATTTTTTCCGCTAACAGTATTATTGTATCTTGGTACTAATTATTAATATCGCTCATACATATTATTTATCTCAAAATTAATAATTAAATAAAAAATAAAATGATATTATTATTTTTATATCATGAATCGTTTATATTTATCCGATATACTAAATGACACGAAAATTCATAAGATGTTAACTAATGATTAAAAAAATGTCTATACACTTTATAGTTTGTACAAAATTGATATTTTCTAATAAATCCAATGTATATGGGGCCTTGATTATAGTTCAATTTAACTAATTTTGTCCATCTTAAATTGGACAAAAAGTGTAAATGATAAATGTTATAAGACTGAAATTAAGTTAGATATTTTGGATTTGTTCTATACCAAAAAAATATATTTTCAATTAAAGTAAATAATTGAGTTATTTTTATGAGATGATATTTCATATACACACTCAACTTATTGTAATTCACTTAGAAAGTCACTCAACTTATAATAGTTTACTTAAAAAATCATTAGTAATTTGCCTAAAAATCACTTGATTATTTTAAATGGTTTTTTCATTAGATTTTGTTGATATGAAAATTTTATTTTAAATTAGAGTTTTTAAGAAATAATAATATTTTTTTATTCCAATAAAATAAAAAAACAAGATAATTTAATAATTAATTTAAATAAATAACTTTACAATCCAATTAATTTAGAATCTCATTAGAATATTAATTTATCTTTTTTTTTTTAAAAAAAAAAGGCATTGTGGATAAGTATTCATCGAAATAAATAAATATTCAAGATGCTTTTCTTACTAAAAAGAATCAATTTGTAAAAAAATTAATCATCTGCAACTACATTCAATTATCAAGATGAAAAGGAAATTTAGGTAAAACGTTTTGAAATTGAATTAAAATATGATTACACGTTTAAAGTAAAGTGAAATCCACTTAAACGTAATTTATTTAGGTAATTGAATTGACATTTCAACGGTTGCTTTGCGTAGCTTTCTTTTTATTTCCTTAAAATGCTTTTGTAAGTAGAAGCACCTACGGAACTCTAAATGCACCACATTCTTTACAAAAGTAGTGATTTTTATTACGTATCCAAACACATTACTATAGTTCGGGAAGCAGCGATGAATCGTTTTGATAGTTTTTAAGGTTAATTATTTGGTTATGTATAACTATTCGATGCAGATAGATGTTACAATCCATACATCGTTATCTTATTTATCACTATTTCGTGCTCTAATTTTTTAATTTTTTTTGGAGGGGGAGGGAATACGTTTAGTTGAGGGACCAAACTCATATCAAGTCTAATATTGTTTGGCAAGAAAAATTAATTAGTATACGACTAACTTGAGAAACATTATAAATTGAATTATTGTGAATACATGCAACGTAACCAAATATATATGTTGAGGGGAAATGCATAATGGGCTTGTTAATAAATTCATATTATGATAATCAAGTGTAAGAATAATAATTAGTTCCAACCCTGGCCTTTGTTGTGGGAAGGTTTTGGATTTGAGTTTTCTGACTTCGAAGTCGCATTTGTTAAGACTTTTTAATATAGTTTCAAATTTAATCGAACTTCGATGTAGATTTTGAATTGAATGAAAAATTTTAAAAAAAGTTGTAGTAATTTGAAGTGTGGAGAGGGGCTCACGTGACTGCACCCACCATAGCATCCAAATGGAACTGTCTCAATTTATGTGATATACTTTTCTTTTTAATTAATTTGAAAAAAATGACACGTTTACTTACGTGATTAATATTTAATGGCATCAATATTTTTTTCATGTTGGATGTTACTTATTTGACAAAATCCACGAAAATAGACTCTTTTATTTAAGAGAAACTTACATAAATATATTATATTAAGAAAATATTATCATTATAGCAATAACATTTTTTTCACTTGATCACTTTTAATACAATTATAATACTCATAGTTTTAATACATATTACAAAGAATAATTTATTATTGACATATAATATAAATTTTATTGATGATTAATATATTTATCACACATTTTAATACACTTATAATATAATGTGTCAATTTCTTACAAACCAAGTATAAAGTATTTTTTAAAACAGTTATAATACATATTTATTGCATATAATTCACTTTTAATACACATTATAGATTTAACATAGTATTGCTATAAATAGTAATAAATAAAGAATATCGCTAAAATCAATAATTATTTATTAAAATTTATCAATCTAAGTAATTTTTTCCTTTATTTAAAATATTATTTATTTTCAAAATAACTTTAGAACATATCAAAATCTTTTCATATTTCTTTAAATTTCGTACTTAGTTAAACTACATCAAAATTAAAACAAAGGAAAAAGTACATTATTTATCCTACAAGAAAAGAAGTTCCAATTAGAGTGTTTTTATAAAATGTATTTTCTTGAAAACAAATTGATTTTTTCCATATAGATTATCAAACAATTTTTCAAATGATAATTTGAAAAATCTGATTATATAAATGCAACGACCTCAACAAGATGTTGGTATAAATCATCTTAATAAATTATGTGAAGTTTAATCAAGAGAGTAAAATGTATGTTTGTACTATTTGTTCCTTAAATTAATCTTTTATCTCATTAGATTTTTCTCTTTTAACGTTTTTAACGATTCAAAGCAAGGTATATTACTAGACGGTAGATGTACTTTTTCTTTCTTTCACTAAGTTTTTTATCAATAATTTCTTTATTAAGTATATTTTAACATGACATATTATTTGTTAATGAACATATATGGACCTTAAAAATATACCATTTTGAATGTTCATTTAAATAAATATTTCCTATATAAACTTACAATTACAAAAGTATTATACGAATAGCCGATCTCACAAGCAATTTCCTCAAAAGCTAACCTGGATATCGGTGCTCGTTTGGATGACTTATTTTAGGTATTTTTAAGCTAAAATAATTTTTAAGTCGTTTTAAAGTATTTTGGTAAAGTTTAAAAGTGCTTATAAACACTTATTTTAAAGTTAAAATAACAAAAATAAGTCAAAAACCATAAGTTAGAAATCCTAACTTATGACTTTTGGCTTATAAGTCATAAGCCAAAAACCAATACAAACAGGCTCTAATTTTAGGTGTTTTTCAAAATAACTTTTAAACAGTTTTGAAGTGTTTGAGTAATGTTAAAAAATGCTTATAAACATTTATTTTAAAGTCAAAATAATAAAAATAAGCCAAAAATTATAAATTAAAAATCCTAATTAATAACTTTTGACTTATGACGCAAAAGCAGAGGCGGAGCCACGTAGGCTCAAAACGTTATATATACACGTAAAATTTCGATTTAATATTGATATATATAAAAGTTGAATCCCTAAAATAACTAAGTGAGACGCAGTGGAGTTGGCAATAGCTAGCGCATTCCAACACTTTGCTCAGGTTTGATTCCCCATAGGGATTTTAATTAATTTAAAATTTTAACATAAACATTTAGTAGCGTGTTGAATAAGATTTCCTAAAATTTAATACTTTTTCCTTGTAGATTTTTTTCAATTAAAATTGAATTATTTCCTTAAATTTTAATAAATTTGCCTTGTAGAATAAGATTTCATTAAAAATAATTTTAAAAAAAAGTTTATGGAATAAAGTTTTCTTTCTCTATAAATAGAAGTCGCAATTACCCAAATTATATAATCATATTATTATGAATGGAATCTCAATAATTCTCTCTTTTTTTTCCTCTCGTTCTTTTATTTTGTAACAATATAACCAACTTAATATTTTAGTTTCAAGTTCCAATGGACATGATAAATTATTATAATAGAGTACCCAAAAAAAGTTTGATTTCTCTAAATCAACCAAGTAAAGAAACAAACGACAGATCAACTAGAGATGTTGTCACATTCTTCTAAAAACCAAAGCATTGATTTAAATACTCCAGAAATTAATCCAGCAAAAAGAACTTCAATTTTAAAATTATGATTCGAATCTTCGTGATGAAATAAGAAGGGCATACCTTATTTTTGAATTATGTTTTCAATAGTAATTTATTTTCTTTATGTTAATTTTGAATTATACACTTATAATTCTATTAAAAATATTCTTATATTTTTAAATATTGCTTAACTTGATTATTTGTTCGTAGCTATTTATAGTTTATTTTTATAAAATACCATTAAAAGTTTGGACATCCTAATAAAATTTCTGACTACGCAAATATTCAAAAGCCAAAGTAAACCGACCCTCAAACAATAGTACCTTCTGAGAAACATCATAACAACTTCTTCTTTTTTCTATAAATAAAAAGTGAAGTCATTTAGTTATCAAAACAAAGTGAAGTCAGTTAACTTTTGCTCTCCTCCGTCAATATTAATTATTCATCTTATGATAAATAATTATCCTAAATTATTATTCGTTTACTAATCAAAACAATGAATTTCTTCTACGATTAATATCTTTTGAAACCTAAAAAAGTTTATTAAAAACTTTTCTTTTTTCAAATCAGTGGATAACAAGTAAATTAATTTACTAAAACAATTCATTTTATTTCTAATTTTTAAAGAAATAATCCAAAGAGAGAAAACGGAGTTACTCAAACGGCGTACGCAAACCTCCCCGTAACTGCCACGTCGGTGGAATGACAAAGGTGGGCCCCACTTTGTTTTTCATTATGTTTTTATCATCAGAAGCAAGTAACAATTACTTAATTAATTAATTTAATTAAGTAATTAAGTAAATTTATTTATACTTCTAATTATCCTATACATACAGACCCCTTATATGTATAGGCGCGTCTGGTTAAAGCTGTGTATATATATAGAACCAAAAACATTCAACAAATTCATCATCCAATCTACTCTTTTCATCAAACCTCTGTTTTCACCTTTTTATTTTGGCTTCTAAAACACAAAGGATTCTTAGCTTTCTCCTTATAAAGACTCAAATCTTTTGCTTGTGTATTAGTTCAAAAACGTTCTTGATACAAATTTACTATTTGGGTATGTTTCTTTTTTCATTATTTTTAAGTTTTATTCATGTGAGTGTAGATAAAGATAGCCTCTTTTCTGTTTTTGAGAAGATTTTGATGATAAAGTTTGGATTTTTATGGTTGAGAATGGATTAAAAAGTTCAGATCTCTATGTTTTAATGTAGTCTGTGCTTGAAGTATCTTGTTTCTGCATTTTTGTTAATGGGGTTTGTAGTTTTTCTTATCTTTGTTGTTTGTGTGTGGTGGTGGGGTTGGGGGTTGATGGTTGTGTATGGTCTGCTTATATGGACTTTGAGTAATGCTGTGATTGAGCTACTATTTGTGATTGAGTTAGGTTTAGGTGTCGTATCTTTACGGGTTCCGTGGTATTTTTTATTGGGATTGGTAAATTCTTGAAGATATTGGTAAAAGTTTTTTGTATATAGAAATAGGGAATGATAAGATTGGTTATGTAGGACTAATGAAGATTCTAGTTTCTTATCATTAACCTGTAAAAGTGGCTGGTTTTGGATATAGTTTAACTCTCTTTTGAAGTTGTAGGGATAAAAGGTTGTTCCTTTGGTAGAAAGGATTTAAAAAGTCAACAGAATACTGTTTCTATCATGATCCTAAATATCTTTCTTCAAAGTCTGCAGCTCAGGGGGTTTTTCTTGAAAATTACCTAAAACATATGCTTTTGACTATTCAACAGTGTCGCCGCATCCGTTTCAGATCCTTAAAAGTAAATTACTTTTGGAGGATCCGACAAATCATAGAACTAGTGTCTCTTATACTTCTTGTTAAGTTATGATCCTCAATTGATCCAATTTTTGGGATCTTACATAGGAGGCAGGGCACTTACTATTGAAATTTTTAAAGGAGAGATTGAAAAATCGGATAGGCCTTACAATTGAGATTTTTGAAGGAGAGACGAAAATCGATTACGAGAACTTGATTGTTATAATGAAATGTGGTTATAAAGAGGTCTGACTGTAGTTTTCATTTCTGATAGCATAGATCAGGTTAACCTTATTGTGGGAATCTGTGGACAACAAAAGATATATTTTTATGACTCAATTCTGTGGTTTTCCATAGTTAATGCTGTACCACTTTGCTCTCATGGCTTATTGGTGTACTTACTTTGATAATGAAGCCTTACCTTAAGGTGGTTTACCTATTAAATATGAATTGACTTGTGAGTTGGATAGGATGATCAGAGACACATATTTTTATTAAATGCCTTAGGTTTATCCATTTATTTACTATTTAGGCATCAATTTCATATAGTTGTTCTTATCCTTGGAGAAATTGATTTGTACTTGTATAATGTTTGGACTTTTGTGATAGCTGTTGGATATGGCTTTTGGGAAAAACCAATAGGTAGTTACTCCTTGTACTCAACTTGTGCCTACATTTCATTGACCTTGTTGTTTTTCATCATCTTAGACTAGATCCAAAGAATGGGGCCTATTCTCTTGTAACTGATTAGTACGTTTAGTATTGCGTGGTGTCTTTTGTTTTGTCGTGCCCCTTTGAGTGTAGTGTACAATGAGGAGAAGATCAATAACATTTCCTTAAGGTTCACATGTTCAATGTTTCTCGTAGTTCTGTATAGTGTTTATGAATTTCAGTTCTTTGTAAGGTTCTGAGATCCTTGAATTTGTATTTTTACAGGCATTAGAGGCCAACTTTTTACATCAACAAGCAGAATATGGCCTTAGAACAGCTGGACACTACCTTTAACAAACACGATACTCCATTAGGGAAATGGAAGACGATGAACGATGAAGTTGAAGAGAATATTTCCGGTGGTTTTGAATGTAACATATGCCTGGATCTCGTACACGACCCTGTGGTAACTTTATGTGGTCACCTCTACTGTTGGCCTTGCATCTACAAATGGATTCATTTCCAGAGTGTTCCCTCAGAAAATTTGGATCAGCAGCAACCACAGTGCCCTGTATGCAAGGCTGAAGTTTCACAAAAAACCTTGATTCCACTCTATGGACGCGGTGGCCAATCTACCAAACCATCCGAAGGAAAGGCTCCGAATCTTGGTATAGTGATCCCACAAAGACCTCCTAGTCCAAGATGCGGCGGTCATTTTCTGATACCATCTACCGATTCAAGTACATCCCAGCTCTTTCAACGACGAAGTCATCAACAACAGTCTCAAACACGTCAATCGCCTTATCAACGAAGCGCCTCACCAGGCACCACAGTTAATATGTTACAACCCTCCATGATTGGAGAAGTGGCCTATGCAAGAATCTTTGGTAACTCATCAACAACTCTGTATGCATATCCAAACTCTTATAATCTAGCAATCAGCAGTAGTCCAAGAATGAGAAGGCAATTATCACAGGCTGATAAATCACTTGGGAGAATATGTTTTTTCCTATTTTGTTGCTTTGTAACATGTCTAATCTTGTTTTGAACACTTTTGTCTGTTGCTTCTACTTTGTAAAAAAGAAGATATGGTGTTGTAGTAGATAAGAAAATGTACAGCCTCAGCTAAATGTGTAACAAATCATAGAAGCATTTGCTTTCTTTGATTGTTGATAAAACACACTTGGAATTTGAGTGCTTGAAGATTGAACCCTTTTTTGATGTATTAATCTAAGAAATGAGGTTGGAAATTCTATCCATAATTGTGCATAGTGATGAGTTTTATTACTAATTCTTTCATTACTAATTTCTACGATATTAATCTCTGTACCAAACGACCCCTTAGTGTGTTTGGCGGGACGACAACATTTTCCAAAAAAATATTTTTCAATTTTCATGGTTTGAGATATATTATCTTTAAAGCAAGACTTTTAGCTTAATATAACGATACAACAATGCTAATTTGGTTAAGGAGCTGTTGAATGCGTTGTTCCATCATCTCCAAAGAAACAACAATGCTACATAGTGATAAAAAAACAATGCTATCTATTTAAAACAATCATTTTCTTCCAAATAATAGAGCATGATAAATTATGAAATAATACATAACAACATTAATAACACTAATAAAACTTGTTTTTCCTTTTTATAAGCGAAGTTATTTTCTTGATTTTTATCTGTTTTACTTTTAATATCCCGGACTTACCACCCCATCCTGTTGTATTAATTTACATTATGTTAAATGTTAATGTACAATATTTTACTTTTTCCAAACACTCGAAATAAATAAAAAAAGATATGTTATTTTTTTATAATCCTACCAAGCACACCCTAAAAGGAGGCTAATTTTGTGTACCTTATTTCTTATCAAGAAACAATATAACCAAAATTGAATTGGTATATTTTCTTTGTCAACTTATTAGCTGGTGGACCTTATTTAAATTTTTTTTTATAAAAAAAAAACAAGACCAATTCTGATTGGTTCTTTTCTTATTCTTTCTTTAGAATATAATGTTGTTATTATTATTTTATTAGAATAAAAGTGGTGTATCAAGTTAGTCCACATAGCAAAGTTAATAGCTTTCACTTTGTAATGGACGTTTTAATATTATTTTCATGATAACGATGTTGAGATAGCTCGTATATTTTTTGATTAATTTGGAGCCGTTAGTATTTTCTATTAATATATACACGTGTATACTCCACTTACTAATATTTAGATAAAAATATAAAGAAAGTTTTTTTGATTTATTGAAATTTAAATTCTGAATTCCTATAATTTAAATTCTTAGATTTATATAATATGATTAATTCATCAAATGAGCATTTGATTATAAACCCTGTCACAATCAAGGCATCAACATCAGAAAGCGAAATTATATTCCTCTCAATTGCTCGTTCTTATCTATACAGAATCATTTGTTTGATTCAAAATCAAGTTATTCAAAAATTATAATTTTAATAATAGATTTTAACTAGCATATATAATAATAACCAATATTTTGAAATTAAATATTTATTTTTTATACTATGAAAATCCTGCATATACGATATACATCTTCTATAACATTATTCAATTTTTCTAAAATATTTAAACCTTTTATCTAATGAAAATCCTAAAACTTCATCAAACTAATAAGTATATTTAAAATAATTCTAAAACAGAAGGATCAATAAAAAAAACTAAAATGAAAAGACAATTGTTTAGATAATAACTTAATAAAGTTTACAAATATCCTACATTATTAAAATACAGAAAAGTTATTAAGTATTAATATCCAACAATTTCACTTATAACCTTTTATACGTTTATAATACAATTTTAATACACATTACCTAAAATAATTTATAAAATAATATAATACAAATTTTATTGATAAATAATATATTCATCGCACATTTTAATATAACATGTCAAATTTCTTACCAAACAAGCATAATATATTTTAAAACAATTATAATACATATATATATTTACATACATAATACTCTTTTAATAGATTTATCATAATATTTCTATAAATAGTAATTATAAAAAGTATGCTAAAATCAGTAATTATTTATTAAAAGATAATCATCTAAATAATTTTTCCATAAATATTTAATCCTTCTTTTTTTTGTTTTCACCCAGTGTCAGTTATCTACATTGGAGCCCAACTAAATTCGAATTTATGTCTGAAAGTTTCATATTAACGAATAAAACATTTCCTAAAAAAAGCGACTCGATACCCAAAGAATCTCGAGAAATAAGGATCCATACCTATTGCGAAATGGCCCTTATTATTATTTAAAGGTGACACCATTTCGTGCGTGGTGGGCGCCGGCGGCAACGGTAGCAGCCATGCTGACGGCGACTGTGAACAGTGATGGAGATAGTATTTTTTTAATTTTTTTTTAGTGATTCACAATTTACAGCTCAGCCAAAAGAAATGTCCAAAAGAGTTCCATACCTAAATCACAATTTTCACTTGATTGCTTTTTTTGTGTCTTATACTTTGTTCCTACTTGCTTTTTGTACTCATTTTTCTTCCAATTATAAGCAATGATGCTCATTTCTGGCCATATGCAACTATCTCAGTTAAAAAATAGTTGTTCGTTATACTAAAAATATTCATTTAATAATATTTATTCAATTTTAAAAATCAAGCGATAATTTATCTTTCTGTATCTATTTTATCTTTACTATTAGATATTTCATTATTTATCATCTAACATATTTTTTAAAATATTAAATTTAATAAAATTAAAGAATAATATAGTAATACTATCTTTATTATTTATTGTTTCTTAAAAAGTGTGTCAAGTCAGTAGTGGACAACTATTATTGAACACAAGAAGTATCTTTTTTCGTTTCAATATATGTGATGATATTTGATTGAGCAAGAAATTTAAGAATGAAAGAATTTTTTTAAAAATTTATAATTTAAATAAATCATAGATATTTGTACTTATAATTCATTTCATTAAAAATAAAAAATGACAGTTTTAAGTTAAATTGTTCAAAATTCATTAACCAGGAGGGGTGTTTAGTCTTCATAAGTAATTATTCACTATTAAGAACAAAATGGGGAGAAAATAATTAAATTTGTCTGGAACTTCTAAAATGAAAGTATGGAAAATAACATTAATGGACATAATTTAAACCAAAATTTCTGCTATTACTTTGTAAAATTATAAATAACTTTGTAAGTATTAGTAAATAAAACTTCAATAAATGAAAGTATAAAAATGAAAAAAATTTCGAACATCTATCTTAAACTTTAAACAATTAAATTATTTAGAACAATAAAAAAACCTAAAAAAATCACTTAATATGCAATAGAGGAGTACTACATATGGGAAAATATATAAAGAATTTACATATTGAACCCATTTAATTTAGAATTTAGAATTTCGTCTCTAATTATTTCCTTGAATTAATGGCTAATAATTGCTCTTACAATACATTTTATCTTTATAGATATGTCCCCTAAAGATCTTCAGCTACACCATATCTCATAACTAAGCAGAAAAAAGAAGACAACAAAGAGATAATATATAGTATTATATCTCTGCAGAAAATTTATTTATTTATTTTAAATTGCATAGAAATGAAAGAATTAACATTCCCCTTTTTCTCCCTTTTCTGGTGTCACTTCTCATCACCCAAAAAAAAGAAGAAAAGTTACAGCTTGTAAAAGTAACTAAGGGAACTTGTAAAAAGAACCACTATCGCGGAGTTTCAAATTCTACAAGTGAATGAAGTTTTACCTGTGAAAATTTGAACTCCATGAATCATGACACTGCCTATTTTTCGAAAAATAGGACCGAGAAGTGATCACTGAACGCTACTTCTACCTGCCAAGTCTGCAACTATACAACAGAGCCACAGATCATTCTTTTAGATGCAGCAATTGAAAACCCCAATTAATAAAAGGCAGTAGAAAGTTTTGATTAGTTATCATGATAAAAATTTAGAGAATCGTATAATCCGGCATCCAGTGTCAACAAGTCTCCTCAAGGTCTGTTTCATTAAGTGCCTCGGACTTGCGATTTCCAATTTCAATATACTTATCTAAACCCCCCTCAAATTCTTTCGAGCAGAGACCTCGCACCCTAAGTAAATCTTTAAGCTCTTCTTCTCCTTGAGTATCTCCTTTTGATTGCAAGTACTTCACACAGGAAGCCAAACTGTGGAAGTGTGGCTTCCACCCTGGCTTACTAGCCAAGATTGCTTTCTTCATCGTCTCCACTGCCTTCTCCATGTCATTTTGTACACAATAACCGAGTGCCAGACGATTCCATGAGCTCCCATTGGGATGCTTCCCACTCGCCTCGAGTTGCTCTATGATTGATATTGCTTTTTCCATATGACCCTTCTTGCAGTAAGCACTTATGAGCAAGTTTGGAATTCGAATGTCAAAGTGTACCCTGTTTGTTTCCCACTCAGCAAATATCTTCTCCGCTCCGTCAAGATCATCCAACTTTTCTAGTCCACGTATCATACAATGATAACTTGAATTGTGATGCTTAACTTTTTTATTGTATTTATTCCATATACGATAGACATCATCTTTCTTTCCCATACTAGTATAGAGAGTAATTAGCATGTCAATACCAAGCTTTTCTCTTTTCCCCTTGAGTCTATTCTCACATTTCTTCAATGACTCATTAGCCTTTTCTATGTCACCAGCTTTCAAGTATCCCTTGGCAACAACTGTGTAAGGACTCCAACTAATCAGCAGAGGATCAGCTTCCATCTTCATCAGAACCTTCTCCATCTCCCTAACATCGGGAACAGATGCATAAGCATTTAAGAGGATACTGTAGGAAATCATATCACCAGAAATTCCCTTGTCTTCCATCTCTAGCATAAGTGACTGTAGCTTCTCAAGACATCCCAATTTAGCATAAAGGGTCATCATAACATTGTATGCTACTGTGCCAGCATAGGCCAACTCCTTCAACTTTTGCATGGTATCTTCTGCTTTTTTTATGACCATTGCATTAGCATAGCAGTTCAAGAGAGCGCCATATACCTGGTAGGTTCTTAAATCATCTGGAATGCTAGTGAAATATGTCTCTGCGGCTTCCAGACCATGGGCTTTTGATACTAAATCCAGTTCGACTGCAAAATCTCTAGGCGATATATCAAAATCCTTGGACTTCTTAATCCACTCAAAAACCTGTGATTGTATAAGAAGCAGAAATTGCTATTTTGTGAACTGAACCAATACACAAGTTAGGAAAAGAAAAGTTAAGTACGCAACCTAGTCTTTTTTCCTTGGTTCCCCGAAGGCTAGTATTTTGAACGAAAATATGACTGATAAATACGAACTTCATGATGTGGGCGAATTTAGGTATTGCTCTTGTTAAATCAACATTAAACTCATTCAGTTGAAAATATTTGTAGAACATGCAAGTTTACAACGTATCTGTTACAAAGTTGAGTTGCACAGAGGAGTTAAAATCAGAAACAGTGTAACCAATGCGCACTTAAGCCATGAAGCAAGGCTCAAAACATGTTGAGCACTTCGTGTCGCTTAATGTGCGCTTCAGTGTTGTCATCAAAGCTCTAAGACAAACTTATCCTGCTAATTTGCATTTCCCGAAGACTCAAAACTAAACAATTCATGCTTATTATTAGTAGACTTGGACCCTTCGGGGTGGCCCAATTGTTCGGGATTGGGACTTCCATGTTGGAGGTCTCAAGTTTGAAACCCCTTGCCAGCGAGAGCAAGGGGTTTGCCTTCTGGGTCGAGCTCGTCGCACCGGGTTTGCCTAGTGTGGGTTACCTCTCCTATGTGGTTTGCGAGCTATTGCATAGGAGCAGGGATTTTACCCCGTGTGCACCCAAAGGGTAGCGGCGGCGGGTTTCCCTTGTCATAAAAATAAATAAATTATTATTAGACTTGGATTAGACATGTATTAAGTATTTTTTTTTCTCCACTGCACCTTTTTACATTAAAGTCCACACTTTATTTGAACTTAGAGCTTAAAGCCCCAATGAACCTTAAAGCTTTTTTTACAATTTTTGCTTTTGATAACACTGAACAGAAAGGGAAAAAGAATAGTCATGTTGGATGAAGGATAATAATTTGGTTCATGTATAGTTTCAAGATCCACTTCAACCTGGTTGACTAATCAAATTAAGTTCTTGTTTTTACGGGAAAAAGAGAAAAGGCAGGTAAGGAGAGGACTGTTTTAGGAATGACTCTTTAGAATACTTAAAAGTCCCAAAGCAGACAAGTCCACCAACTCCACCAACTGTGCAAAAGCTAGTCACTCTTCATAGCATAAACTTTCGAATTGATTAAAATGTGTTTGTATTTATTCTAACAAAGAGAACATTTGCACTATATGTTTTTAACAGAAATAGTAAATTAGTAATAGCATAGATCGTACTATGTGGATTGGCAATGATAACGGATAGATATACATATTCTAATGCTAAAAATAGTTCACTAATATGAATGACTGTGTTTCTCTATAGTAAAAAGGATTTATTAATTTTGTATATAGATGTAAATAAGTACTCCCTCCGTTTCAATTTGTTCGTCCTGACTTAGTGGAGTTTAAGTAAAGAAGACTTTTGAATCTTGTGGTCTTAAATTAAAGATACGTAGAATGTACCAAAATGCTCTTTAATCTTGTGGTTTTAAACATGTCATGTAGAAGTTGGAATTAACGAGTAGTCAGAAAAGGAAAAGACACTATTTTTGAAATGGAATAAAAAGGAAAGTAAAACAAACAAATCGAAACATGGCGAGTATCATTTTTGAATGCTAACAAAATCTTCATACGGTGCTTGTATAAGTATCAGAGAGAAAGCCCATGCAATACAAGTATATAACTTAACCTACAAGCAAATATTTGTAAGAAATACAGATTGATATTACAGGAAAAAAGAATTTGCTTACGTATAAAGAATACTATATATGTTTATGTTGAATGTACTGGTGTCAAAGTCCCAACTCTTTTTACTTCCCATAAAAGAAATATCAACAGACAACCGTTAATTAGTAGTAACACACTTTACTAACAAACTTATGCACACATTTTTAAAATTTATTTCTACGGTATGTTGATAACTTGCATTGGGTAATCCTGTCGAGGTTTCAATGCAATATGCCCATAAACAAAAACAAACAAAATGTATCTCAACACAAATGTGTAATTGAAGTTAGCAAAACTAAGATACATTCTTTCATATTTGGTAAGTTTTAGGAAGTGTAGTAGTTGGGGTCTTGGGGTAAGGTATAGTCAAGTATTCTCAAGTTGGCATCTTTGTAACTATAATTCAAATACTACTATACATTGAAGAACATAGAAATTAAATAGAAAGACTTATCCAATTGAAGGTAGCATTTTGGAAAGACATAAATGTGGGCAGAAAACATGAAAATTCAGATGAAAACTCGATAACTGCTATAAAGGACATATTTTCTTTTTCATTCCACTTAGCACAAGTCAACTCTTTTTAGTACCGTCAGGTCAGCACTATAAAATTTCTGAAAAATGTACATCTGCTGGTATGAAGACTGAGCAAGTCACTTTGTAATATGTCAAGAACATATTAGTGCAGAATTGCTTAGAATACAAGAGAAAGCAAATGATTGTTATGGTGACATCAACTGTTGAAACTAAACTAGTTAAACATACAAGAAGTGTGAAATCCAGATTACCTAATTCACCGAAAGATGAAAATTTTCAGCAATGGACAAAAATGAACCGGTATAGACTGGATGGCTATTGAGGTTTAACATAACTGGCTGTCTGATTCCAACTGATTTTGGAGTGAAATAATTTCTTGATTGATTGATAGATAGTTCTTCGGCTAAAGTGCTTCTTAGAATATGGAATGCTCTAATTTTAGGCGTTAGTCTTAATATCCTCACTATAAGTAAGTTATTAGCAAATTACATATGAAAACAAACACTCTCCCACCCCACCCGCCCCTCCTAAATTTATATCCTCAAAGAGAACGACTAAAAGGAGTCCTACAATTCTAGGCATCCACCTAAAGAAAGGTAATAAAAGAGAAGGCTTTAAATCCCTATAGTCATAGTTACAAACAATAACATCAAATTGATGTCCAAATAGAGTAACATCAACAAATTAACGGTTAAACAACTTGTTGCAGTACAATAAGCTCCAACCAAGTAAGATCCAATTTAAAGCATCTTCAGTCTTAAGCCTGGTATTAAGGAGAAAGGGTGACAAACAACATGATAATAGTCAGACTATCATAAATTCTATGGATTCATGGATATTTTGGGGATTGAAGCTAATTGATATATATTGCAGTCCAAAGCGGGTTAAGAACATTCACTTGTAATGCCGAATTGTAAATAAGGATGGCTCAGTCCATATACCATCCCTCTCATTACCATGATAGAATATGTGATTATCCTTAGTCCTTTTTGTGCTGAAGAGACTAAACAAAACTTAGCCTCTTAAAATAATGAGGAATTTGTACATGAAGCTGAAGCAATACGTAGCCTCTTTGAATCCCTAAAAGATTAAAAGGGATTCCTTATTGGATGTGTGGCATACTAGAAAAAAATAAGATTAGAAATGAAGATATTCGGAACTAGGTCTTAGTGGCCTCTAGCGAGACCGAGATGTTTTGGCCATGTGAAGAGGAGATACCCAAATGCCTAGTGTGGAGGTATGAGGGATTGGCTATTCATGGTTTCAAAAATGTAGAGATTGGACAAAGAAACTTATGCAGAGGTGATTGAGAAAAGGTGATAGTGAGGACATGACACAACTTCAACTTAGCAAACACATGATCTTGGATAGGAGCTTATGGAAGATACAAATAAGGGTAAATGGTCAATAAGTACTCAAGTGTTGTCTCACTTATCTTTCCATATTCAAAGTCGTACTATTATTCTTGTAGTTTCTTGTTTCTTCAACTTATGTCACTCTTATAGTTTCTTGTACTTCGATTCTCGTATTATTTCATTATTGTCATGCCTTGTTTTCTTCTTTTCCTGAGCTGAGGATCTATTAGAAACAACCACTCTAGGTCAAGGTAAGGTCTACATACACACTATCCTCCCCCACACGCCACTTGTGGCGTTCTCCTTCAATGAATTCTATCAGATGAACTGAAACAACAGACCCAATTCAAAAACTCCCCCACCCCCACCCCCAAAATGAAGTTCGTTTCAATTAGTATGATTTTCCCAAATTAATCATCGACATTATCTTAAAGAAGTAAAAAAGAAAGAGACCTGAAGGGCATGACTGTAGCGACGGTAAGCTCGAAACTGTCTGACGATAATCTGTAGGTCTTCATACTTAATGGGATTTTGTTCAGTAACCCATTTGTCGAGTACAGATATGACGGACTCCTTAGAGCGATTCAAATAGAGTAGCTTACTGTTGAGAGCATTCTTTGGAGACGCTTGTTCATCTTTATCAGGCAAAAATAAGGAGGCTAGGGTTTCAGTATTTGTAGAATATGAAGAAGAAGAAACCCTAAAAAAACAAGTACTGAATTTCCACCATGATTGTTGAACAAGTTTCACCATTTTTACCAGAAATGCAGAGTATGCCTCACTCCTTCACAACACTCTTGTAACCCTTCTTGCAATAAAAAAAATACTCATATTTTTTTAAAAAAAATATTTAAAAATAATAATTTAGTTTGACTTGACAAATTTTTTTTTGAAAAGGCTATTTGTAATACTTATGATTTAAAACAAAGGGTAGATATTTATTTATTGTGATTATAAATTATTTTTAAATTTAAATTATTATTTAATATAAAAATGTGTTATTCGTTTTTAACAAGAAATTGAGTAGTATAAATTGGAACAAAGAGATAAGTACTTTGTTTAAATAAGTGTATCTTTTATTTATTTGGTCGAATTTTTTATTTTCTTAGAAAAATGTTTTTTTTAAAAATATTTTGATCAATTAAATATTTGAAGCATTTTCTCAATTAAATACTTAAAACTTAAAAGTGTTGGCTGTCAATTTGCCGTGTGAGTTTTAGTTGTCTATTTTTTGAGTGGCAATAAAAATAAGTCATAAATATTTACTTGTTTATAATTCATCTTACTAGGGATAACAAAAAAAATTAAATTAAATTGTTCGTCTCAAAATAGTTATGGTATTTTTTATTTTTATGCGTTCTTTAGAAAACATTAATTAGGAGGGGTGTTTGATTATTACTACTAATTAGGAGTAATCTCTATTCATAATTTCATACTCTATTTATGTGTCATGATTGAAGTATTTACTTACTTCATTTTTATTATAAGTCATCATTTTAAAATATCATTTTAAATTTTACGTTTCTTAAGAAAATAAAGTAAGTTTATCATTGTACCTTTATTTTGTGATTTTTAAAGTCAAGTTTTCAATAAATAAATATAAATTTATTTATTTTTTATTGACTTAATTGACTCTTGATCATTGAAAAATTATTTAATTTTTATATGTTGGTCAAATTAATATTTTCAAGGTCAATACCTCTCAAGTATAAAATAAGAAGAATTGTATCATTTATACATTGATTTATGAAATGATAATAAGAACGACATATAAATTGAAACAGAAAAGTAGTAAAAGATAACTTCTTTCTCATTTTTCTGGCATCACTTCTCAGCAAAAAAAAGGAAAAGTTACAACTTGTAAAAGTAACTAAGGGAACTTGTAAAAAGAACCACTATCGCGGAGTTTCAAATTCTACAGGTGAATTGAAGTTTTACCTACAAAAATTAAAAGAAAGCAATTATTATTCCTTCCTTCTCCTTTTTTTTGGTGTCATTTCTCACAAAAAAAAAAGTTACAATAGAAGTAACTAAGGGAACTTGTAAAATGAATCACTATTTTAGAGTTTCAAATTCTACAAGTGAATGGAGTTTTACCTACGGAAATTAAAACTCCATGACATTGCCTATTTTCCAAAAACAGGACCGAAAAGTGACCAATGAACGCTATTTCTACCTGTCAAAGTCTGCAACTATACAAATTAATATAAGGCAGTAGAAAGTTTGGATTAGTGATCATGATAAATATTTAGAAAAATCATATAATCCACTATCCAGTGACATAGTTTTTTCCTACTATTGTCAGCAAATCTCCTCAATGTCTGTTTCAATTTCATTAAGTGTCTCAGACTTGCGATTTCCGATTTCAATATACTTATCTAAACTCCTCTCGAATTCTTTCGAGCAGAGACCTCGTACTCTAAGTAAATCTTTAAGCTCTTCTTCTCCTTGAGTATCTCCTTTTGATTGCAAGTACTTCACACAGGAAGCCAGACTCTGAAAGTGAGGCTTCCACCCTGGCTGACTAGCCAAGATTGCTTTCTTCATCGTATCCACTGCCTTGTCCATGTCATTTTGTACACAATAACCGAGTGCTAGACGATTCCATGTGCTCCCATTGGGATGCTTCTCACTCTCCTCGAGTTGCTCTATGATTGATATAGCCTTTTCCATAAGACCCTTCTTGCAGTAAGCACTTATGAGCAAATTTGGAATTCGAATGTCAAACTGTGCCCTGTTCGTTTCCCACTCAGCAAATATCTCCTCTGCTCCGTCAAGATCATCCAACTTTTCTAGTCCACGTATCATACAATGATAACTTGAATTGTGACGCTTAACTTTTTTCTTGTATTTATTCCATATACGATAGACATCATCTTTGTTTCCCATACTAGTGTAGAGAGTAATGAGCATGTCAATACCAAGCTTTTCCCTTTTCCCCATGAGTCTATGCTCGCATTTCTTCAATGACTCGTTAGCCTTTTCTCTATTACCAGCTTTCAGGTACCCCTTTGCAGCAATTGCGTAAGAACTCCAATCAATCAGCAGAGGGTCAGCTTCCATTTTCATCAGAACCTTCTCCATCTCCGAAACATTGGGAACAGATGCATATACATTTAAAAGGATATTGTAGGAAATCAAATCACCAGAAATTCCATTATCTTCCATCTCTAGCACAAGTGACTGTAGCTTGTCAAGATATCCCAATTTAGCATAAAGGGTCGTCATAACATTGTACGCCAGTGTGCCAGCATAGCCCAACTCCTTCAGCTTTTGCATGGTATCTTCTGCTTTTTTAAAGACATTTGCATCAGCATAGCAATTCAAGAGAGCACCATATACCTGGTAGGTTCTTGAATCATCTGGAATGCTAGTGAAATACGTCTCTGCAGCTTCCAGACCGTGGGCTTTTGACACTAAATCCAGTTCGACTGCAAAATCTCTAGGTGATATATCAAAATCCTTGGACTTCTTCATCCACTCAAAAATCTGTGATTGTATAAGAAGCAGAAATTGCTATTTTGTAAACTGAACTAATACATAAGTGAGGAAAGAAAAGTTAAGTACGCAACCTGGTCTTTTTTCCTTGGTTCCACAAAGGCTAGTATCGTAAACAAAAATAGGACTGATTAATATGGACTTCATGATCCGGGCGAATTTAGGGATTGCTCTTGTTCAATCAACATTAAACAGATACAGTTGAAATATTTGTAAAACATGCAAGTTTACAAGGTATCTGTTACAAAGTCAAGTTGTACAGAGGAGTTAATCAGAAATAGTGTTAGCAAAAGCACACTTAAGCCCTGAAGCAAGGCTCGAAACATCTTGAGCGCTTGTCAATTCGTCATCAAGGCTCCAAGACAAACTTATCCTTACAAATGAGTGTTTCCCGAAGAGGCGACAGTAAGCAATTGATGTTTCACTAAACAATTCATGCTTATTATTATTAATCTTGGACTAAACATGTATATCTGTATTATTTCTCCATTGCACCTTTTTACATTAAAGCCCACGTTTTATTTGAGCTTACCACAAGGCTCAAAACATATGGAGGATAATAATCTGGTTCATGTATAGTTTCAAGATCCACTTCCGGACCTGGTTGACTAATAAAATTAAGTTCTTGTTTTTCAGGAAAACGAATATAGGGAAAAGGTAGGGAAAGAGAGGATTATTTTAGGAATAACACTCCGAATATTTTAAAGTCCCAAATCAGACAAGTCCAGCAACTGTACAAAAGCTAATCTCTCTTCTTAGCTTAAATATTCGAATTGATTAAAACGTGTTTGTATTTATTCGAACAAAGAAAATATTTGCAATATATGTTTTTGACTGATTTTTTTTTTTTTTTTTTTTTTTTTAGCAGTAACACATTTTACTAACAAACTTAGGCACACATATTTTACCCTTTATCTCTATGGAATGTTGATAACTTGTATGGGATAATCTTATCGAGGTTTCAATGCAATATGCCCATAAACAAAAACAACAAGGATCCCAACACAAATGTGTAATTGAATTAACCAAAACCAATTCATATGTGGTAAGTTTTAGGAAGTGTGGTAGTTCGGGTAAGGTATAATCATGCATTCTCAAGTGGGTATCTTTGTAACTATAACTGAAATCCTACTATGCTTTGAAGAACGTAGAAATTAAATATAATTATAGAAAGACTTTTTCTATTGAAGGTAACATGTTTGGAAAGATATAATAATGTGGGAGAGAGCACGAAAATTCAGATGAAAACTCGATAACTGCTATAAAGGAACACATTTTCTTTTTTCATACCACTTAGCACAAGTCAACTCTTTCTAGTACCATCAGGTCAGCACCATAAAATTTCTGGAAAAAAGTACATCTGCTGGTTCCTACTGTGTAAGACACATAACTATGAAGATTGAGCAAGTCACTTTGTTATAATATTAAGAATATATTAGTGCAAAATTGCTTAGAATACAAGAGAAGCAAATGATTGTTATGATGACACCAACTGTTGAAACTAAACAAGTCAAACATATAAGGAGAAGTGTAAAATCCAGATTACCTAATTCACCAAAAGATGAAGTTTTTCAGCAATGGACAAAAATGAACCGGCATAGAATGGATGGATATTGAGGTTAACATAACTGGTTGTCTGATGCAAACTGATTTAGGAGTGACACATAATTTCTTGATTGACTGATAGATAGTTCTTCGGCTAAAGTGCTTCTTAGAGTTAGAGATATAGAACAATCTAATCTTAGGCATTAGTCTGAACATCCTCGCTATAATAAATTTATTAGCAAATTACATGTGAAAGCAACACTCTACAATTCACCGACCTCTCTTGAATTTATATCCTCAAAGAGAAGGACAAAAAGGAGTTCTACAATTCTAGGCATTCTCTTAAAGAAAGGTAATAAAAGAGAAGTCTACAAACCCTATAGTCATAGTTACAAATAATCACATCCAATTAATAACCAAACAGAGTAACATCAACAAATTAACAGTTAAGCAAATTGTTGCTGTACAATAAACTCCACCCAAGTAAGATCCATTTTAAAGGATCTTTAGTCTTAAGCCTGGTATTAAGGAGAAAGGTTGACAAACAACACGATAATAGTCAAACTATCATGAAATCTAAGGATTGTTGGATATTTGGGATTGAAGCTAATTGATAAATATTGTGGTCCAACGAAGAGGGCATTAGCCAGAACATTTTTCCCGTAATGCTGAATAGTAAATAAGGATGGTTCAGTCCCTATACTGTCCCTCCCATTACCATAATAAGACCATGAGATTATTCTTAGCCTCTTCTGTGCTGAAGAGGCTGAACAATACTTAGCCTCATAAAATAATGAGGAATTTGTACATGAACTTGAAACAATACTTAACCTCTTCAAATTCCTAAAAGATTAAAAAGGATTCCCTAATGGATGTGTGGGCACACTAGAAAAGATAAGGGGGGAGTGGCCTCTGTGGAGGACAAGATACAGGAGGAGATATTCTGGACATGTGAAGAGGACATACATGGATGTCCCAATGTGGAGGTACGAGAGATTGACTATGGATGGTTTCAGGAGAGGTAGTGGTAGACCAAAAAAGCTTATGGAGATGTGATTGTGGAGAGGTGATTAGACAGAACATTGTGCAACTTCAACTTATGGATGAATATGGATTAGGGTAGACTGTTATTACATAGTTGAGTGTTGTCTCCCTTATCCCTCCATACTCGTAGTCATAGTATTACACTTTCTAGTTTCTTCTTTATTCGACTTCTGTTATTATTATTTATCATTCCTTGTACTATGGTTATCATATTACTTCACTCCTATTATTTTCTTGAGCTCAGAATTTATCAGAAACAGTAGTTCGAGTTAAGGTCAACCTACACACTATGCCACTTATGGGATTACAGTAACCTTTTCTAAAAAAAAAATGAGATTATTCTCCATTTCCCTATTAACATTCTCCTTCAATACCAGAACAACAGACCAAATAGTTCTTGCAAATCAACCATGGACATTATCTAAAGGAAATAATCAAAATTGCAGAGGTAAAAAAGAAAGAAACCTGAAGGGCATGATTGTATCGACGGTAAGATCTAAATTGTTTGACGATAATCTTTAGGTCTTCATACATAATGGGATTTTGTTCAGTATCCCATTTGTCCAGTACTGATATGACGGATTCCTTAGAGCGATTCAAATAGAGTAGCCTATTGTACAGAGCATCCTTTGCAGACGAGGTTAACGGTTTACAAATTTGTTCTTCTTTATTAGTCAAATCTAAGGAGGCTATGGTTTCAGCTATTGTAGAATATGAAGAAGAAACCCTAGCAAAACAAGTTCTCAATTTCCACCATGATTGTTGAACAAGTTTCACCATTCTTACCAGAAATGCAGAGTATGTCTCACTCTTTCACTCTTCATTTACTCTTGTAACCCTTGTGCCAATAAAAATTGTCTCAGAGGCAAATTGAATAAATATATTAGAACTATCATAAATTGATATGCAAATATTTATCGTCATATTTTTGTGAGATATTGATGTTTATATGTTTAAAAGTTAGAGTATATAGGAATATAACATTTGTTCTTTTTCCTTTTTTTTAAGTAAAAAAAGGATATATTTGAAAATGAGTTAAATTTCAGATTCAGAAAAATAACTTATAACCTTTTTTAATTATTTAGTCTTTATTTTTAAATTTTGCCGTGTAAATTTGAGTTGCTACTTTTTGACTGATAAATAATATTTTGTTCTAGATTGTTAACTAACAACACAAACCTGAAGAAAATTGACAACAAAGATTGTCCATTTCCTGAAACCTTTCTAGTTTAATAATCCTTCCGTCCATTTTTATTTGTTCATATAGATTTGACACACTTATTAAAGAACAATATATAAAACGATACATTAAATTCGGAATTTTGAGGTAATTCTACAAATCTTTAATTTAATATTATAAGATTCAGAAATTGTTTTAATTTTTTAAATTTTGTGACAAGTCAAAATGAGACAAATGAAACGAGAGTGTAATGCAAAACGTGCCAATTAAGAAGACTATTAAACTAATTCATGTCCCAAGAAGTCATGTAATCATGGCCAAATAATAGAGAGAATATTTTAGTCTATGTTCTTTCTGTCTATATTCTCACACGTTAGTTTACAGATGATAAAATAGTTCTATAAAATATAGCAGCAGGTATGCAGTTGTTAGATTTTCAGATTTTTCATTTGATCTTTGTCTGTACTTTGATCAATATTCTGAAGATGAGTGTATCTAAAAAATTCATTCAACAGCTTTTTGTGTTTGACATTTTTGTCGCGCTGTCAGTTACATGTGGTGTTGTTGCATGTGTTCAGTTCAGGGGTTGTTGATGGGAATATCAAGTGCCTTCAAACGGAATTAGAAGCTCTTCTCAGTCTCAAACGGGAGTTGTTAGATGTCCGTGGACGTCTTTCTTCATGGGGAAATGAAGGGTTTAATCAAGATTGTTGCACATGGAGAGGTGTCCAGTGTGACAATCAAACCAGTAATGTCATTAAACTCGACCTTCGTGGTCCTTCTGGTCCTAATGCATCTGCTGCCATTGCGCCTTTGATAGGTAAGATAAGTCCTGCCTTACAAGAATTGAAGCAGTTAAAGTATTTGGATCTTAGTTACAATCGAATTTCAGGAGGTATACCGGACTTTCTTGGTACTCTGAGTAAGTTGGAATACCTCAACTTATCTTGTGTTGGTGATGATTTTACGACAGTTCCTAATCTTGGCGATCTTTCTAGCTTAAACACCCTTGATTTGAGCTATAATGATTTCCTATCTGTGAATAACCTTGAGTGGATTTCGAGTCTTCATCAATTGAGATACCTTGCCATACGTTACGTTAATAATCTGAATAATTCTGTATATACCTGGCTGTTTAAGTTGAGCAATCTAACTCACCTTGATCTCTCTGGTAATGCTTTGTATGGTCAAATTCCTGATGCTTTTTGGAATATGAAATCCTTAAAACACCTTGATCTGTCTCGGAATGCACTTGGAGGTGGCTTCCCTAGATGTCTTGGTAACAGTAGTAATTTGAAGTTCTTGCGACTGTCTTCCAACAATCTAGATGGACAGCTACCTGAGATAATGAATAACTTGTTATGCGTGTTACATTCTCTCGAGTACCTGAACCTAGAAGAGAATCACATTGGTGGTTCACTGACTGATATTGTAGCAAAGTTTGCATCTTTGAGAGAGTTGAGGCTCGGACATAATAAGTTGAATGAATCCATCCCGGGAGCTGTTGGAAAACTACCAAGTCTTGTTCTTTTGGATTTATCTTGGAACAGAATCACGGGATCAGTCCCTGATCTTTCTCTGTTATCGTCGTTGAGGGAGTTATATCTTTCTCATAATCAGTTAACTGGTGTAACGGAGAGTATTGGACGTCTTTCCAAACTTGAGAAGTTGTACATTGACTTCAATCAGCTTGAAGGCACAATATCTGAAGCTCATTTGTTCAAGCTCTCGAAATTACGTGAGCTGGACCTCTCTTATAACACTCAACTACATATTCGAGTTAGTTCAGATTGGCTCCCGCCTTTTCAGCTGGATTTCATTCGTTCTACCCACTGCAAATTGGGTCCTCAATTCCCAAACTGGCTGCGGAATCAGAACAACATTTCTGAGCTTGATTTTTCAGCCTCTGGAATTTCGGGTAACGTTCCTAGTTGGTTCTGGGAGCAGTTGCCTGGATTGACCTTCTTAAACCTTTCTTACAATGATTTACAAGGAAATGTACCAGATCTCTCAAAGAAGATGAGTGATCTTCTTTGCATAGATTTAGCTACAAACAAATTCACCGGTCCAATACCACGATTTCCTACCAGTCTTATAACAGTTGATCTCTCCAACAACATGTTTTCGGGTACCATCTCCTTCATTTGTGACAATTTTGATTACTTGGGATATCTTGACCTCTCAGACAACAGATTGTCCGGAGAGCTTCCTCACTGCTGGACGCTTAGAAGTATCGTGCATCTTAACTTAGGGAACAATAACTTCTTCGGGGAGATACCTGATTCGATAGGATCATTGCAGACGATGGGAATGCTGCATCTTCAAAACAATCATTTGACAGGAGCACTACCTCACTCCCTGGCAAATTGCAAAAAGTTGAGGGTTCTAGACGTTCGGTCTAATAACTTGTCTGGTGAAATTCCAGAATGGATTGGGCATAACATATCTGATATCATTATTGTTATCTTAAAATCCAACAGGTTTAGTGGAAGCATACCTTCAACCATATGCCAGCTAAAAGAACTTCAAATCTTGGACTTATCTGAAAATAAGATATCGGGGATCATACCCAAATGTATCAACAACCTCACTGCAATGACCGAAGAAGAGAGCACAATGCAACAAATCAAGAGTTGGTATTTTCAGGTCGATGATGAAGGTGATGTCAAAATAAATGCCTCATACGATGAGACTACAGTTTTGATGTGGAAGGGACGACAATTTGAATACAGCAGCATACTTGGTATGGTTAAGAGCCTCGATCTTTCAAGCAACAACCTGGTGGGAGAAATCCCAATTGAAATTACATCTCTTGTAGGTTTGCACGGTTTGAACCTGTCGAGCAACAACTTAACCGGCAGCATCCCTCTGAGGATTGGTGAAATGAAGGCACTAAATTTCCTAGACTTGAGCATAAATGATCTTACAGGGGAAATTCCTGCTAGCCTTTCACAGTTAAGTCACTTGGGAGTCTTGAACTTGTCTTACAACAACTTGTCTGGTCGAATCCCTTTAGGCGAACAGTTACTGACTTTCAACAACAGATCCTACATTGGAAATCATGGTCTTTGCGGCTATCCACTAACAGAACCTTGCTCTCTGGAGGAACTGCCTCGAGACTCAACGTTGCACCAGAATTTTATATTAGTATGGGAATCAGCTTTATTTCTGCATTTTTGGGAGTCTCAGCTCTGATGTTGAATAGAAGGTGGACTTATGGTCTACTCAGATACTAGGAAATCAATAATGTAACATCACACAGTTAAATGTAGGTTTACTTACATACCATGATAAGTAGCTATGTAATTTCGAGTTCTTGAAACTTTGCATTTGCCTGAATTTTTATTCCATGTGCATTGTACACCACGGATATCAGCTAATCCTCGAATATTTATACTGTACAAGTTGTTCTATCTAACCTTTGTGTCGTTTTCTCTAGCAAAACCATTCATTTAAAGGAACACGATCATCTGAGTGCAAGCAAAGCCTCATCCTCCGTCTCCCATTGTTGGAAGAGAGTAATGCAATAGTATGTAATATTCGAGAGAAATTGATAAATGATAATGAATGACAGGATCATGGTATCTACAATGGACTTTTTCCACTAATATTTCATATGGAGAGCTTATTTTGTTATCGAGAAATTAAATTTAAATCTTGGTAATCATAGAGTTACCGTTTGCTTGTGAGAGGTAGCAGGCCGTATCCGGTGGAATTAGTTGACACGTGTATGCTGTCCCAAACACCACAATTATCAAACAAATATTTACAACTTGGTAATGCCTACAGTATGTGATGGAACTCAATCTTGATAGCTTGCCACTACATAATAGAAGGAAAGTTGAAAAATTCAAAGTTATGTTGATTGTGTGATTGTTTAATTTGTGTTTGATATTACTTGATTGTTTCTAAATATTTAATATTTAATACATATTTCTCCGTTTAAAAAAGAATGACCTTACTTCTTTTTTAGTCTGTTTTAAAATGAATAATCCCTTTATATGAGATCACTTTATCTCCCAAAGATCAAATCCTCGAAGATTGCCACCAATTAATTTTCCTCATCAGTACTTCTCAATTTTTGTTCAGTCCACTTTATCACTTGCTCATGCTTTTACAATACCTTAAGCTCGTGATCAGAAGTGTCAAAAATGAATTCAAACATAAGTAACTCGTCTAATCCGTCCAGAATTTTAAGAATTGTGCTCAAGATAATTTTAATTAAGTTCAATTTCAACTCATTCAAGCCTAACTTATTTTAAGAGAATTCTCAATTGAGTCCAATTCAATCTTTAATTTAAGTTCGTTTTAAAACTTTTTACTTATTATTGGTAATTACTGGTCCTAGCAATTATACAAATCCCAATGACTAAATAGCTTTCAAATAGACCCCGAGTTAGAGGCAATTTTCAGTTTCACCTGGATCCATACGTGGCAACATCAGTGATGTCCATCATGAAAGAGCAAGATGCAATCACAGCCATTGATAGAAACAATCACAGCTGTAAATAATTCTCACTGGAAGCTTCAAAGGAATAATTCTGTTACACAGTTACATTGTGTACCAATAGAAATAGGACAACTGTATAGTAATTTCTTTTTATACTTATTTAATATCACCGAATTTACATAATTTTAGATATTATTATCCTCTTTTCTTTTTTTTTTTCGTTTCTTCCCAATTTTAAATAAGAAAAAAAAAGAGGGAATTTTTGCTCTAATTGCCCTTCAATCAGATTGATGCTTAATTTTACTCCTATTTTTTATTTAATGAAATAATTAATTAATTCTGTCTGATTAGTTGGATGTAATTAACAGTAATATGATATAACTTAGCCCTTTTATTATACCTTTTAAATCAACTCAACTTAACACTTCATTTTTTCTCTTTTTGATTTGCTCTGTCCATATTTTTATGAGGAAAAAACACACAATAGAATGGAATGGCTTAGGCAATTTTCGTTTTGGTTGTTGTTGCAACTGATTCTTTTAATGTCTCTGCATCACATTTTTTGTGTTGCTCTCGATTTTATTTCTTCTCTTTAAACTCATCTTTCTTCCTCTCCAAGTTTCTTCCTCAAATCCTTTTCCTAAAATTCTCCCATGGAAACAGAGAATTCTCTTAGAGATCAACTGCGTCAGCTTAAGGAGTCTGGAGCATGTTATGTCCAATTGAGGAGAAGTAATCAAGGATTGCTATCCTTGAGGTGTCTGCCCTGTGGTGAAATTTTTACAAATGTTACCGATTTCAAACACCATTTGAATTCTGATGTTCATGTAAAGCTTCACAATTTTGCTTGTAACACCCTTCTAAAAGCAAACAGATGGCCATTTTATGATAGCTTGATACTTGGGTTAGGAGTTTCTAATGACCTTGAGGTTAAGAATGTGCTGTGCTATGGAGATATGGGAGATATGAAGCTGGATTTCATTGGTAATTCTCTAATTTTTCGCAAGTTAAGTGAAGATGAAAGTGGTATGCATAAGATGTGGGCTGAATGGAGGGATAAATCCTATCCAAAACTATGCAGGATGTTCCCCTGCATGACCTTTCACTTATCAATTTCAAATGTAGTGTGACTCTCGGAATGCCAGCAGATATCTCTACGACTGTATCATCGGAGTTGTAAGTTGTGTGATTGTCATCTTCCTCCAGGTTGTGATGTTTCTACTATCCTCAACAATGGATCATCTATGTTATCTTGTAGTTATCATAATACTAAAGGGGTAATTTTCTATTTATTTATTAAACATGAAACAGTTTATAATTTGATTGTTTGTGAATTATAAATATTTTTTCTCTTTTTTAGATGTATCATCTTTTTCATACCTCTTGTCTTGTCCATTGGATTTTGATGATGGAGGAGTTGACTCAGGGTGGCTTAATTATTCAACAACAACGAAAACAAAAAATGAGCGCTAAACATCTAGAGAAATTTCACTATTATCATTTTTGTCCCGAGTGTTGCTGCACGGATGACGATGTGGACTTTGGTGTATGGGTATGTTTGTTAAATTGAATTTTAAAGTTGCCCATAAAGATTTTGTTTGACAGATATTATCTTTATTTCAGGTTTTGCGTCTTAGAGATTTCATTGTTGAAGGTGGCAACTTGCTATGAGCCTCTCGAAAATAGCTCTATTGGAATGAGTTTCGGTTCGGTTGGTGATCAATCACATGCTCCAGAACAGGGGAATGCTCCCGTGAAACTGTTGAGGATCTATGAAGGTCATGCATAAGCAATTGGTAAATCAAAGTATTGGTTTCTGAGAATTATAGGGCAAAGTGAATTGTTCATTGAGAAGTAGCTAATCTTGTCATTTGATTTCACTTTTATCTCCGTTGGATTTTGCATATCTGCTCTTTTCTTGCTGCTGTCTAGGTGATACATCACCTCTGTTTTTTTTTACAACTCTGTATTTTTGTTGTGTTCATCATTCTCATCGTTAATGTCTATATGTTTCTGGTTGAACTCTTTGTTAACAATCTCTATTAATAGTAGATTCATTCGACTTTATATTTATGTGTTATGCTCTTGATTTACTCCTGTTGTTGTTATTTCTCCACTGCTAATCTGTTATCGATCAGTTGTCTCCTCTACCTACCTATCCAGGATCATCAGCTTGTTTATCCTCTAGTGACCTATCATCCATCATGTGGCTAGGCTATTCTTTTCCTCCTCCGCCATGCATTATGCTTTTTTATTTCATCAACACTTTGTTTGCCCTTATTCTTGTCAAATCCTCGAAGATTGCCACCAAGTGCTATTCAATCCCATTTATAAAAGCGTAATAAAGAGAAAGTGAAATCGTTACATAATATCACACATTAGCAATTTGAATAATATTAAATCTAAAAGAAAAGTAGATCAGTATAATAATACAAGGTGAATGATAAAATAAAATTTATTAAATGAGAATGGAAAATTATAAACAAAATAAAGAAAAACATATTCAAATAACGACACACCAAATTGATCTCACACAACCATCCAAACAAGATGTAAAAATAGGGATATATAAACAAATCAAATATAAAGAGAGAGAGAGGGGGAGAAGGAAGTGTATATATAGTGATGCAAATATTGTGTTTAAACTTGTTGATGAGTTGTTTGCAACAAAATATCAAAGTGACAAAATAAATTAGAATTCACACAAAAAAAAAACATAAATATTTATTGATAAATCAAAACTATGATGATTAATTTTTATATAAATATTTCATAAATTTACGAAATATTCGAGATGCCTCTTTAGAGAAATAAAATAATAGATATGAACTAGGGTTTAAAATTGAATAATCTCCAAGAATCATAGTTTAAATAGAACTTGTAGAGATCCAATTGAAATTGAACATATCTTGCAGAGTCGTCGTCATCAATGCAAATGTGTTTCAATGGAAAGAGAGTTTCAGCCCACCCATAAATGTGTTGAATCCAACCCCCATTGATTATTTCATGTCTTGTCCAACTTTTTCTTGAGACATCATAACAACATAATAAATAACTTAATGTATCACATGATGACTGGTTCACTTTAGCTATGAATATAATATTAATCTTCCCACCATAAGTTTGGGATAAACAATGCTCTATAGGGCACCCCTCCATGGGAAATCCAATAATGCTATGCCTCTCCCATCCAATATTTTCCAATATCCACAAATTTATCATATCTCCTATATTATTTTTAACTATTCCCAATTTTCCCTCAATTTCAATTAGGTTAAAATAATGTGGTAAAGCATCTTTGCATAGGGCAATAATTCTAAAACTTTCACCTTTTAGATCAAATGCAATTATATTTTGCTCTTGGGAATTACCATTTGATACATAAATAACTCCGTTAATGCAAACACTCTCCTGTCCATAATTAAAACAACAAGGAGTACTTTCAATCTCCTTCCATGATTCGTCTATGCCTAAACTGAATATCCAACATATTGTGGCGCTTATATAACGTTCATCTCTTTTTACAAAAACAACTTTATAAACCTCATCTTTTGGCTCATAACCAAATAAAAATTGACCATGACCAAGACCAACATATTCATATTTTTTTATGCAAGGAACAAGTGTTACTTGTCTAATACTTGGATTGCAAATCACAACAACCTGGCTAACACAACTCCAGAAGCAAAATAAACCATTAACACACTCCACAAAGTAACCTCTCAAATCAATTACATTGGTGAATCCATCAAAATAATCTTCAATATGAACACGACGATGAGAGGCATTTTGCTCTATAATGTAATAAAAGTTTCTTTTAGCAACAAGGTCCCATTGGCGCACTAGCAATTTGGTTTCAATCCTAGAATGACATTGGTGAATATCCACAAAAGATGGTTCACAAACAAGGCAATTAAAATATTGAGATATGCATCTGAAACGCATTAACGATTTGACAGGAAGCCATGAAAATATATCAAACAATATTTCTTCAGGAATTGACATGGAATAATCCATATGCCAAACCCTAAAGGGACATGCGATTTTATTATTGCCCTTTGGGAAAAAAAATTATATATTGGTTTTCCTCTATTTAAAATAGATTTTCTTATTTAATTTCATTAAAATCTTTTTAAATATTACTAAAACTTTGAGATCGACTAAAACTGTCTTTATTTAAATTTTACTTATTATATCATGAGTCTTGCCTTTTCTTCTCTCTCATTGTTTTTCTTCTTTGATAGAATATTTTACTTGAATCGAAAGTCTATTTAAAATAATTTGTTTATAGTAGTACTATCCATGAAATTCTAATATTGAAAGTGGCGCAACCATTATAATTATTTATAAGAATAAAAAAGATCCCTCTATATCAAGATTAACTTCTTGGAGAACTTCCTAGCATTGTTGCGATTCACTTATAATTAAGTATAGTAAAATTTAGGAACACTACGTAATTATATATACTTTACTATCATATATACTGTAATTATCTATACTTTTAAAACATTATATATCTTATCACAAATTACGAGTTTCTTACGTATCTTACACTTAGAAATAGGGGTGTACAAAATCGAACCGAAAATCGAACCAAACCGCAAACAGAGTCAAACCGGAAAAAAAACCCAACTAGTGGTTTGCTTTGACTTGGTTTGGTGTTGGAAAAAAAACCCGACTATTTGGATTGGTTTGGTTTCAACTAAAAAAACCCAACCCGAGACCAAACCAACCCGACATTATATATATAATTTTAAAATTTTATTTTATATGTAAAAATACCTATTTTGATATAATTTTTAAATATCTCTTATACTTTTCATAGTTTTTATCTTTTAATATATTTATTTCATGTTTGGAAGTTAGAATTCTTAATGATCTAATAAATATTATAGTTCATAATACATGTTGGTAATTATAACAAAGTTTAAATAAAAATCAAATTAATATTAATGCAAAAAGAAAATCAATTCAACACTAAGATTGACAATAATATTGAATATTTGTTTTTTAGTTTTACATAGATTTAGACAATTAAAATACATGATCTAATTTTACTTTCTTTTAATTTTTAGTCATGTAACTAATACTTGCTAAACTTATTTTAGCATGATTAGTACTTTAAATTATGATCAATTTCATTATGACTTATTAATTTACAATATTTTTTACGCGATTTTATTATTATTATTTTGTTGGATATTTTAGTGTCATTAATCATATCATACTTTTTGTTATTTTCTTGAGAAATAACTTAGATAGTTGCATTTTGGTAGGACTAAAGAAATATTTGATGTACAAGTAAATTATATGTTTGTATGAATAATTTATCGAAAAAACCAGAAAATCCGAAAAAACCCGAAGTTGAAAAACCCGAGTTTTATTGATTTGGTTTGGTTTATAAATTCAAAAACCCGACATAAATGGTTTGATTTGATATTTGAAAAACCCGAACCAACCCGGTCATATACACCCCTACTTAGAAACATGTACTTATGCTACCAAATACACAAAACTAGATAGAGAGGCGAGCGAGATTCAGAAGAAAAACGAGTTATAAGATTTATTTGAGATCTGTATCCCAAATACATGCGAATCGCACTAAAATGTATGCGTCCACACTACTTACAAAACTGGCTTTAGCAATTAGCAGCAATTCATAATAGCTAACAATGTTCATTCTCACAAATTTTTGGTAAATGGTATAATTTATTGCCCACAAATCCTATTAGTTTTAATGACAATCGTTTGCAACCAATAATTTTGGTTGCTAAATCCAATTCATAATAGGTAACTATGTTCATTTAGCTTCCATTTTAATAGTCGGTAAATTTAAGACAACAAATATTTTAGTAAAAGAGTCCTAGCAACAAAAAATGTTAGACAAATATATTTCTATTAATACATAAAAACAAAATACATTTCATCATTAAATCTGAACAAACAAAAGAAAGTACTAATCCAAAATATTAATGTCAAAACTTAAGAAATAAATTTATTGTTGGAAGTTCGATCTAATATAACCAATCTTACCGAATAATGTCTTAAAATTATTTGTGCAATTCTTCATTGTATTGAGACCTTTCACATTCGAATTTTTCAAATATCATATCATATAATCTGAAATAATAAATAAATATGTCAAAAGATGAAATGTAATATGTAAAAACATAACCAGTAAATAATCTAAAAATTACAAGAAAGAAACATTATAATCACAAAGGCATGAAGAGTGTTCAGTTTGGGCCAACTCACATAGCGTTTGCTTCTATCCTGCATTGAGAAATGTTGTTCATCCAAATTATTTTTGGCAGAAAATATTACTATACCATGTTAACACTACAAGGCCTGATATAACCTTTTCGGTTAATTTGTTGGCAAGATATAGTTCTGCTCCTACTAAGAGACATTGGAATGGAATCAAACACATATTGCGGTATTTAAAAGGGACTATTGATATGGGTTTATTCTACTCTGACGATTGTAGTCCAAATCTTGTTGGCTATGCTGATGCAGGATATTTATCTGACCCACACAGCTAGATCTCAAACAGGTTATGTATTCACATGTGGGGGTACTGCTATATCTTGGAGATCTACGAAACAGTCCATCGTGGCCACTTCATCAAATCATGCTGAGATAATAGCTATTCATGAGCAAGCCGAGAATGTGTGTGGTTAAGGTCTATTATACACCTTATTTGAGAAAAATGTGGTTTGAAATGCGACAAAGTACCCACAACCTTATATGAAGATAATGCAGCATGCATAGCACAACTCAGGGGAGGATTCATAAAAGGCGATAGAACGAAACACATTTCACCTAAGTTTTTTTACACACATGAGCTTCAGAAGAATGGTGATATCAACGTACATCAGATCCGTTCGAGTGATAATGTGGCTGATTTATTCACCAAGTCTTTGCCAACCGCAACTTTCGAGAAGATGGTATACAAGATTGGAATGAGAAAGCTTGGACAACTAAATTATGATTTTCATTAGGGGGAGTAAAATGCGCGCTGTACTCTTTTTCCCTTAATTAAGGTTTTATCTCACTGGGTTTTCCTGATAAGGTTTTTAATGAGGCAGCAAGTAATGCGTATTAGGATCAACTATTTACATTTGTTACTTTACTAAGAATTTATTTTAAATGAACATTCAAGGGGGAGTGTTGTAAATAATAACAATTTGTGAATGTCCATTATACCCCTCTTATGCCTATAAAAGACATTGTAATCTCTATGGAAAATACACCAAAATAAGGAAAATTCAAGTTTTCTATTTTATCTCTCTAATACATTCTTCTCTCCTTAGTTGCTATTAAGTTTAATTTTAGCACTTAGTCTTTATTTTATAACACGAATAAGTTTTTTTTTAAAATGTATTATCATGTTTTTAATTGGTTGAATTTTTATTTGTAACTCAATGGTGTTTTTAAGTTTGATTTATTTTTGGAGATTGCTTCAGAATTTGTAGAAAGCAGGTGTGAAATTAGTCCCAAAAAAGTTTGTCGGATAAAAAGTCATGAAATTCGCTTATCTCCATCAAATTTAAATTTTTTTCTTTAAAATATTAATTTGAATACATTTAATTGCTTTAATTTGATAATTTTAAAAAATAAAAAAATTGACAATTTTATTATTTTTATTATTATATTGAGTATATAATTTAAATGAATCTCAATCACAAATTATTCTATAATGCACATTTCATGAATCTATAATGTCACTAACACAATTTGATTTAATATTACTTGATTGGATCTTCATCCTGTCCTACGTACCCCTTTCATTTTTTAATTTTTTAAAACCTACTTTCTACCTGAAATATTTTAGGACTTCTGATCTAAAATATCAAAATCTAAAATATTAATATATAAATGTTTACAACATTATCCAAGGTAATGTATTTAAAATAATGTCAAAGATTGTATCAACTTGAAGTAATCCTTAATATTATAAATAATATTATTAATATGTGAAAATATGTGAAATGGAAGACGTTATATTTGAAACGTGTTACACTTTAAAAAAAAACAAGTATCAAAACTCAAAAGTTAAAAGAAACTCCAAAAACAAAAAGTTCCAATTAAATATGAGGCACCAAGAAAAAAATGACAATTACAAAATTATGATTATGGGAAGACATCATACTTATCTAGCCATGATTCCCACTGGAAATAGTTTTTGAAAAAATTCAAAATTTCATTAAAACTTAGAAATTTGATACAATTCCAGGGATAAGAGAGAGTGGACAATTCAAATCAATAAAAAAAATTTCTATACCCAATATAAATGTAATTTTCTTTTTAATTTGAAAAATAACCAATAATGTACAAAAAATAAAAAATTAAAGAGTTCCCTGTTATGCTTTGCACAAATTGGTTTTTATGATAATGTATCAAAACTTATCCAACGCTTGTGGATGTCTTGGACTTGCTACACTGTTGAACCCAAGATCATGTGAATTAAGGTAGAATTTTTTTTTAAGAGTCGATGCACGGTGGAGGTCTATACGAATTTTACGCGGATTTAAACAAAACAAAAAACAAAAAAACTTCAACTCCAATTACATGATTATTGAATGTTATTATTGTGGATAGAGTTGAAATATAAGTTCAAACTCCAATTCAAGCCTCAATTCGTCCTGTCCCATTGCCATCCCTACATGTAGAATGGTTCTCTTTTATCCCAGCTAACGTGATATCTTCAGCCAAACCTCCTTAGAATAATATAACATACTTGAAACAGGCTACATTGGGATCAATAAGCCTTGATGCCAAACAACACTGATCTAATCAACTCTATTCTGTCTAGCCATCCAGGATATGATTTTGGCACTAATTTTGTCCGCCTAAGATTGACACCGATCAATAGTGAGTATTTTTGTGGAAAATGGCACATCTATAGTATACTTTAAAAGATAGTTCGCCCACATCATAGTCCAGTATAGCCATATGATTGTAACTTGAGCAGAGTTATTCACTCCATCAAAGTACTAAACTCGACTCTTAAGAATGTTAGCTTTAGTAGAGTTGTTCACTCTATCAAACCATTGATGGTTTGTTGATACAATAAGATGCTATTTTTTTCACATCAATATAATTTGTCTGTTTATCTCGAGGAAATTTGCTGTTCCAGTATCTAAGTTACAAAGTACACAATCTCATAGCAAGCTATTGAGAAAAATCGGTTTTTGATTACTAATACGCTCACAACATGTAACAATTACAGTGAATATCCACCTCTCCTGACCGATATCATGCCATAAAAAATATAAATACACAGAGAAAAAGTATCACAACAAAAAGTATTTTGATCATGAGATACCTGTTTGATGATATTCGATTCAAGTACTTTAACAAAGCACCTTGTGCACCTTCAACATTTGTCAATGACTCATCTATGTTATCGTCAATTCTTATAGCAAGCTCACCTTGTTGTGCAACCATCGTAGCTAGGTGTGTGAATATTCCACCTAATTCTGAAATAGTCGATTCAACATTTTGAAGAGCAGTTGCCCTACTCTGAGAGTAACTTTCTTGTCTCGGAATCTGATCTTGTAACATTGACATTTCCAGTTCGTTAGACGGAGGATTGTCTGAAGCCAATCTCCGTCTTAATTGGTTGCTTCCCTGAGCATCTATTGCCGTTAATGATTGAGAAGTTGACCAAGGAGGTGGCTCTGCTATAGTCTTTGGAGGTTGTTTCAAAGGATTTTCTCTAGAGAGATTTGTAGAGAATATCTGTTTTCGATCTTCGTGAGCTTTCATATTCTTTGTTCTTATTGTAAGTGCCTCCTGGAATGATTTTGTAGCTGCCATAAGTCTCGTCTTCAGATCATCACAAATCGCAGTACAATGAACAATCGTATCTTTCGAATGAGTTCCATCAGCTACATCCATGTCTTGAAGGGCTTGTAAATCAGAAACTCCGACATTGAGTGATGTGATATCATTCTTTATGAAACTTGTCAATTCCTGAATTTCCTTGCTTGGATCGTCAAAAATTGATGATCGTTTTGCCAATTTAGCAAGCCTATCGATTTTCTGAAAGGTTTGATGGATTGTCAATCCGATTCTCGAAGCCTTCTTGTTGAATTCAGATCGATCTGGAATTGGTAGTAGCTTTGTGGTAGAAGAGGCAAAATTCTGCTGTGATTCATGATCTGATCCGGTACTTCCTGCAATTTTCTTCAATGTTTTGGACAAAGACGAGAACTCGGAAGTTCGATCTCGATACGTACAAGCTCCGGAAGACGCCATTGGCAAATGGGGAAAAAAAAGTTATAAGGTTTGTTGTTCTTTTCAACTTTCTGTGCTTAGTCTTGTGCATCTGGTTAGAGTTCCCTTATGTTTTGGTGGCTAGAAACAAGGGTGACTTATTAAATTTACATGTATAAACTATCAGTATAAAATTTACAAAATGATGATTGTATAAAGAAATAACCGTCAAAAATATATTTGACCTATTTCTCTTTTTTAGTTTCATACTTATATGTGGAAAATAATAATTAAATCGCAAATTATTGAAAGTGGTATGTAAATATCCTCCGTCATACTTTTGAATATTGACATCGTCCTGTCATCCAAAAACTAGGCATATATATTCTTCACTCTAATAGGAAATCAAATAGGGTTACGTGATTGCAATCTGAAATGTCTACGCCATAAAGTTGCATTGTCCAATTTTTGACACAATTAGAGTAGTTCACAATGAAAAGTACATCAACTTTATAATCCTTCAAATTTTACCGAAATCTGGAAGTACATTTTTTCACTCTTGACCCTTCAAACGTAAATTTAAATGGATTACGAACAAATATTAGATTGTTCTCAGTGGCGTACGCAAAAATATTTATAAGCAGTGTCACATTTTAATTTTTATAAAAATTATTATGTCATATATTAAAAATAAAATATAATATATATGAATTACGATTCACGTAGTATCAATTATCTTGATGAATTTTCATTTTTGAAATGGATTTAATTAACCTTTTTAAAAGTAATACTCCCTCTGTTCATCTTTACTTGTCCATATTTGACTTGACATATTCCGTAAGAAATATGAAATATAGGGATATTTTCTTATATCATGCTAATTAATTATAAACTATCAAAATATTGAAAAATGAATAGTCTTGAATTACAAAGGTAAAATAGATACAAAATGATCGATTATCTGTTAATTATACAAATTGGAATAATAATATTGGACAACTATTTTTAATATATCGGACAAATAAAAATGAATGGAGGAAATATTAGACTTTTTTTTCTCGAAATAAAGGGAGTACATATATATAAGGCACAAAACAATTACAAAAAAAAACATTATTTATCTAATTCGATAAATGGCTAATTGGTTCAAAATTTTCTAAATTCACAGGAATTAAAAAAATAAAAATAAATAAATGAAGCTGAAGAGTGTTGAACTCGGACCCCTAGCTTAAAATAGAGGCTTTAGACCGCTGAGCTACATGTGTCCCATAACAAGTAGTGTCACGTTATTGTATTTTTTTAATTTAATTTTGCCTTTTGATTATATATATGTATTTAATATTTTTTCCAACTAAGCCGTGACACCTCTTCACACAACCTAAATCGCCCCTGATTGTTCTGGTTCTATGACTCTGTATTATAGTAAAAGAGTAAAGAAATTACTTCTCACCATGTTCAGTAAGACATAAGGTCTACATAATTAAATTCAGTTTTAAATGGTAAATGTGTGTAATATGGCATGTTTATAGATGGTTGTTCTGTTGTTCATATTAATGCTATATTAGTGCTGACTTCTTTAGATACTATTTTCATCGTGCTAGTTTCTTTCTTCACCAAATTGTTGCAATGATAGGTATTAATTAGTACTATATTAGTGCTGACTTCTCTAGATACATTTTCATTGTGTACAAAGGGCCTGTCATGTCATAAGTTATTGTATTTTACCTTTGGACAATATCTGTCTAAATAATATGATAATTTAATCTGTATTATTTTTTATCGAGAAAATATATAATTATCCCATTAAAGTAAGATATGATTTTTAAGAAGACACTTGAACTTTGCGGGGATGTTAGTATCCCCTTCAACAACTTTAAAGTGTTGTAAATATCTCATTTTTCAGTCACCTTCAATGGCAAGAAAAGAAGTACAATCACGCACCATTATCGACCCCATATTAAATTTTAAATTTTAATCTTTATTTTCATTTTTTTTCTAATTTTATTAACTTTTTTTTTCTTTTCTTTTCTCTTTCTTCTACTTTCTTCATTATTATCCTCTAGAGCCGTCAATATGGGCTAGACCCGTTAGGTCGGCCTGGCCTAATCCGGGATTTAATAGGGTGTGAACTAAGATTTTTAGAGCCCATTTAAGAAAAGGGCTTTTTAGCCCGGCCTAAATAAGTCTGCTGATTTGTGGGGCTTGAGAAATATCGGTAGGGCCGATCCGTGGGCCAATAAAAATTAAATAAAAAATATAATATAATATCAAAACTTAAAATTAAAGAGAGTCCAAACTCAAAACAATTAGGTTAATGATTCTATTTAGATATTAACATCATGTAATATTGTTTTACCGATATTTATGATAAAATTTTAAATTATAATTTATAATTTTATTTATTAATTATTAAAAAAAACATATATTATTAAAAAGTGGGATGGCCCGGCAAGCCTGTAGCCCATGTACTTGTGAGTTGCGGCGATCGTTTTCTGGCCCACACAAAAAATAGGCTAGCCCGGCCTGACACGTAAAATATCAAATCCTGTATGGGTTAGCCCGGATGGAGTGGGCTAGCCCATATTGACAACTCAATCATCCTCTTCTATTCTTCGGTCCTTCTAGCTGCCATGATCAGAGATCCTGGACGTAGCCGCCATCTTCGTTAATTTTTCGGAGTGATTTTCATCACATCATCATTATGATACCATCTCCACCTTATGATATCAAATCATTGTTAAATCAAAAATAAATTTACTAACAAATTATAAATTGAAATTAATAATCACCTCCAATTTACCATCTCCTTTACAAAATTACGACAATTACGCAGCGCAACTCTATTACGATGAAGGTAATAGAATTCTATAATACTCAAATCGAATTTTTTTTTTTTACATGCTAAAGAACTGCATAACAATTTATTTATTCTTCTAAAAAAAACAATGTTATCAAGGAGATTTACAATTATTATTACGGAAAAGGGTCACATATGCCCTTGTACTCTTACAAAAAGGTTATATTTGTCCTTCGTCATACTTTTTTGATATATTTGCCCTTACCATCCAACTTTGATGTAACGGCCTGTATTTTTGTATGTGGTAGTTCTATTCATGTTATACTTGACATATACTTATAGTGTAGGTGAGGGATCATGTTTCTTACATGATTAGTGTTGGTTTAAACTAGCTTGGAAGGTGATGTAATGCCTTGCACGTTTTAGCATATGTATTGCAAGTTAACTCCGATGGAAAGTATTTAAGTAAGGTGGTAATTGAGCTAGCAGTTGCATCACCTACTTGATCTATATTATAGTTAAAGGGCCCAAGTTTGATTGACCAGATTTAGGCTTATATTTAAGACTCATTTGAAGCCCAAACCTATTAAAGAAAAATGTGAATGAAAGAAGGCCCAACAGCCAAATCTGCCAATTGGCCCATTATGGATAAAGCCCAAGTGAAACTAGGTAAGTGCATGACCTCCTAAGTTTTGTTTTACCATGTTATTGGGCCAAGTGTATACCACCTACTTGCTAATATCTGTCCCAAGTTGAATAAAAGAACAAAGGGAAAATGGACAGCCAAGGTCCAATAATATTAAGTCCAAAAAGGCCCAATTTAAAGGGACAAGCAGGTGGGGCACCTACTTGACATTATATGGCCCAAAATTGGTCAAGAGTGTCGGCCATAACACCTCTTTTTTTCAAAGGATAAGGATCAAGTCTTATTCTCCATTTTGAACTTGCAAAAGTTTCAGATTTCCTAAGTTCTTTCTTGGTCTCTCTTGGCTTCAATTAGCAGCCCTAAGACACCTTAGAGTTCTTGAGTGCTGTCTAATTTTTCAAGTAAGAGTTTGAAGGAGAGTTTGAATTCTTGAAGTACAAGTGTAGAGGATAAATTTTCAGAATTAAGGTAAGACTTCAACCCATTTGTTTTCCTCTCTTTGATAATGTTTGGAGTGGAGAATTTTGTATATGTTTATCAAGAATTCATGGATTGTGATAAATCTTTGAGTCAATATTCTCCTATTATGCTGAAAGATTTGAGATTGATAGTGGCTGCCTTATGAATATTGTTGTTGAGGGCTGTTTGGGTAGCTTGGGAGATGATGTATGAAGTTGTATTAATGTGTAGAGGAAGGGTGTGGTGGTTCACCATTTATGTAAGGGTTGTTTGGGCCTGATTTCCATCAAATATTTTAGCTACTGATTTGGAGGACCTTATTGTGATTAGCTGCTGATGTTAGCTTAATCATGACTTATGTTGTAGATTAGCACCCAATAAGGAAGGCTGAATCGTGATAGTGGTATTGGTCAGAAAAATAAGGTATGTAAGGCTATTCGATTCTATATCCTTTTGGCATGAAATCTGCCACCTGCAATTAATGTCAATGAAGTGATTCTCATAAGTTCTATTTCTAGAAAAGAAAGCATGGTGGCAGCGTACTATCTCCAAATAGCTAACAATATTTCTTTCCCCATTCTAAGTACATGGAACTACTTCATTATATGTTCACTACTCTATACTTGTGTAATTTCCCCTTGTGCTGTTATAGAAATGGTATTTGCAAAAGAAAGTTTAGTGAATCCTTCTCCTAAGCCAATTGAAGTCAATTGTGCCATTAAGGTCTTAAAGTAAGGTGTTGATGTTTCATAGCTCCTTATGTCATTGTTACTGCCTCAAAGTATTGTTTTCATGTATTCCACTACTGTTCCGAAATTTCATGTCTCCAGATGATTATGACCACCAAATCAACATCTCAAAGTGTTACAATTATCCAAAATAACATCTCAAAAGAGTTATGAACTGATTAACAATAATCTCAAAGATTAAAGAATCTAAGTGAAGAAATCTATTTAATTAAGGGTGGCAGCTCAGGGGCGAAAGCCTAGCATGGGCCGATCCCTATTGGTATAGAAGGGTGGCAGCTCAGGGGCGAAAGCCTAGCATGGGCCGATCCCAAGTTGTGTAATTATGAGGACCGCATCCCAGGGGTTAATACGCCTAGCATGGGTCATCCTCTTCTACCACTGATCAGCTGGTCACTTGTATCACATGCCCAACAAAGATTATAACATACAAGAAGGTAAAGAAAAGAATGTAGCTTACTTGATTCCACAAGAGTAAGCAAAGGTGGTCTTCTCTCCTAATCTATGCACTCATAAGTTGCTACTTGATTTCATTTGTGCCTTGTATTACATATACTTTTTGCCTTACATATTCAGTACATTTTTCGTACTGACGTCCCGTATTGGGGACGCTGCATTTCATGCTGCAGGCTCAGGTACTCCAGCTAGTAGACCTCCTCAGTAGAAGCACTCGAAATTCTGCTACTTTTGGTGAGCTCCAAGTTGATTCGGAGCTTTATTTAGTCCTTGGTAAATTCGTTTGGTATTGTATCGTAGTTAAGGGTAAGGCGGGGTCTGTCCCGACCTACTCTAGTCTTCTATCTTTTAGAGGCTTTGTAGACGTATGTACATGGTTCAGTTGTGTCTTAAGGAGTTGTGGTCTAAACGGCCAAGTCTTGTATATAACTTTTGGACCTACTTACGTTGGTTTGTATCGCTGCATCCAAAGTTAACTTGTCTCAATTGTTATAGTATATGCTTAGTAAGAACAGGTTGTAGGTTGGTTCTCTCGGGCCTTTAGGGCATCGGGTGCCTGTCCGTCTTAATGGGTTTTGAGGCGTGACAAAAGTGGTATCAGAGCAGGTTATCCTAGGGAGTCTACAAAGCCGTGTCTGTGTAGAGTCTTGCTTATGGATGTGTTGTGCACCACATTTATATACAGGAGGCTACGGGACATATAGGAGTTGTCTCATTTCTTTAATTTCTTAGATCGTGCGATAGAACTTGTGTTGTAGGTGAATCATATCTAATTCCTCAATTGTTTTATTATAGCAAAGATACCAATTACGAGAAGGAGTAAAAGTACTGGTAAACGAGTAGAATTGGCTGCCCAAGAAGGGACCAGCCAACCACCACCAAGTCAAGCTGTTCAAAGTTGGGCTCAAGATGAGTCTCTATCGCAGACTTCCTCGACGCCTCCATCTCCTGAAGAAATAAGGAGGGAAGATGAACCTCAGGAACCCCCTATTAATGCTACCAAGCAAGATTTGAGGAATGCAGTCCAATTATTGACTCGTATAGTTGCTGATCATGGCCAAAGGCAAGAAGGTCCAGTTGCAGGTACTAGTGGTGTAGTTAGATCAGCTGGAACACGGATACGTGATTTTCTTAACTTGGACCCTCCATCATTTACCGGGTCAGATCCTAATGAAGATCCCCAAGACTTTATAGATCAAATCCAACACACTTTGGATATTATGCATGTAAGTGGTAAAGAAGCACTTGAGCTAGCTGCATACAGATTAAAGGGTGTGGCTATATTGTGGTATGAAGCTTGGAAGCAATCTAGGGGAACAAATGCACCTTCAGCTATGTGGAAAGAGTTCAAAACGGCATTCCTTGATCATTATCTGCCATTGGAGATCCGAGAGGCCCGTGCGGATCAGTTCTTAAATCTCCACCAAGGAAATATGAGTGTGAGGGAGTATAGTCTCAAATTTAATTCCTTGGCCAGGTATGCTCCTAATGTAGTAGCTACTATGAAGGATAGAGTTCATCGTTTTGTGGACAGATTAGATTCATATCTGGTTAGAGACTGTACAATTGCTTCATTAAATAAAGATATGGATATAGCAAGGATGCAGGCTTTTGCACAAAAATTGGAGGATCAAAGGCAAAGAAGAAGAACACAAGAGTTGGAAACAGGGTATTCTAAGAGGGCCAGATCCATGGGTCAGTTTACACCATCCCAAGGTGAGTTTAGGCCTCGGTTCTCTAACAGACCACCTAGGCCATCATCTTTCTACTCTAAAGCTAGTGCTCCACCACGGTTCCAAGGGTTTAGAGGCAATCAGTTTTGGCAAAGAAGTGAAAGCCAAGGCAGTCATCAAGAGCAAGGAAGTACCAGCCAATCAAGGCCTCCACGACAGCCTTGTAAACAGTGTGGGAGGAATCATCTAGGTGCATGCAGGTTTGGGACGGATGTTTGTTTTTGGTGTGGCACACCAGGGCATATGATGAGAAACTGTCCTCATAGGGGAGTGGGTGGCGTTGTTCAACCAACTAGATCAGTTGTTGCGTCGACCTCATCAACCCCTTCTTTAGGTAGGGGACTACATATGCCTGCAGGTCGGGGTAGAGGAGCTAGGGGAGCAGCTAGTTCTAGTGGAGGTCAGAATCGCACATATGCAATAGGGGATCGACAAAATTTAGAAGCCTCGCCGGATGTGGTTACAGGTACATTGTCCATCTTTTCACATATTGTATATGCATTAATCGATCCGGGGTCTACACTATCATATGTTACACCATTGATTGCTGGAAAGTTCAAAAGAACACCAGAATTATTAGCGAAGCCATTTGAAGTGTCTACACCGATTGGTGAATCTATTATAGCTAGGAGAGTTTATCGTAATTGCATTGTAACTGTTTGTGATCGCGATACATTGGCTGACCTTATTGAGCTAGACATGGTAGATTTTGATGTTATAATGGGTATGGATTGGTTAGCTTCTTGTTATGCCACGGCAGATTGCCGAACTAAGATAGTGCATTTCCAGTTTCCAAAAGAGGTAGTCCTCGAATGGAAAGGTAATATTGGGATGCCAAGAGGTAAATTTATTTCTTATCTTAAGGCAAAGAAGATGATTTCCAAAGGATACATATGCCATCTGGTTAGAGTGAAAAATGTAGATGTAGCGCCACCAACCCTTCAATCCATTCCGGTGGTAAATGAATTTCCAGATGTGTTTCCTGAAGATCTTCCAGGTTTGCCTCCAGAACGAGAAGTAGAGTTCGGTATTGATGTGCTTTCAGATACTCAACCTATCTCAATTTCTCCGTATAGAATGGCTCCGGCAGAATTACGAGAGTTGAAGGAGCAGTTAAAAGACTTATTACAGAAAGGATTCATAAGGCCTAGTGTGTCGCCATGGGGAGCACCAGTTTTATTTGTACGCAAAAAGGATGGCTCATTAAGAATGTGTATCGACTACCGGCAGTTGAATAAGGTAACAATTAAGAACAAATATCCCCTCCTAGAATTGATGATCTGTTTGATCAATTACAAGGTGCTAGGTGTTTTTCAAAGATCGACCTGAGGTCAGGTTATCACCAAGTGAGGGTCAAGGACAAAGATATACCCAAGACAGCTTTCCGAACACGGTATGGTCATTTTGAGTTCTTAGTCATGTCATTCGGGCTAACAAATGCACCAGCAGCTTTTATGGATTTAATGAATAGGGTGTTCAAGCCATTCTTAGATGTGTTTGTGATAGTGTTCATAGATGACATTTTGGTGTATTCAAGATCGGAAGAGGATCATGCTAATCACTTGCGGCAGGTTTTACAAATTCTCCGTGATCGTAAATTGTATGCAAAGTTCTCTAAATGTGAGTTTTCGTTGAAATCTGTGGAATTCCTAGGTCATATCGTATCCGAGGAAGGAATAAGGGTTGATAACCAGAAAATAGAAGCCGTGAAAAAATGGCCAAGACCTACAACGCCTACGGAGATCCGTAGTTTTCTTGGATTGGCAGGTTATTACAGAAGGTTTGTTGAAGGATTCTCTTCCATGGCTGCACCCTTAACAAAGCTAACACACAAAGGAACCAAGTTTCTGTGGAGCGATGAGTGTGAAAGAAGCTTCCAAGAGCTGAAGAGTAAATTAACTTCTACACCTGTGTTGGTACTTCCAGAAGGTACAGAAGGCTATGTAGTGTATTGTGATGCTTCGGGAGTGGGCTTAGGTTGTGTATTGATGCAGCATGGTAAAGTTATAGCTTATGGCTCAAGGCAGCTGCGGCCACATGAGAAAAATTATCCAACCCATGATCTAGAGCTAGCAGCAGTTGTGTTTGCTTTGAAGATATGGCGCCACTACTTGTATGGAGTTCATGTTGACATATACACTGATCACAAAAGCTTGCAATATATTTTTAAGCAAAAAGACTTAAATCTGAGGCAGCGAAGGTGGCTGGAGCTATTAAAAGATTATGACATTGACATCTTATATCATCCCGGTAAAGCTAATGTAGTAGCTGATGCTTTAAGCCATAAAATAATGGCAACCACTTATGGGAAGTCTATGGAAAGACAAGGAATGACTAAGGATCTTTCCCAACTAGCTAACTTGGGCGTTCGCCTTCTTGAATCTCAAGACGAAGGGGTAATTGTGCAAAATGCGGCAGAATCCTCGTTAATAGTGGAAGTGAAAGAGAAGCAGTACACTGATCCAATTCTTTTACAACTTAAAGAGAATGTACTACATGGTATGACAAAGGCGTTTGAGCTTAAGCAAGACGGGGTACTTCGATGTCAAAACAGATTGTGTGTACCTAATATAGATGAACTAAGAAAGAGGATCATGATGGAAGCACATAATTCAAGGTACTCTGTTCATCCGGGGTCAACTAAAATGTATCATGACTTGAAAGAAATGTATTGGTGGGGGAACATGAAGAAGAACATTACAGAATTCGTGGCTCAGTGTCCAAACTGTCAACAGGTAAAAGTATAACACCAAAAGCCCGGAGGTTACATGCAGCGTATAGAACTTCTAATTTGGAAATGGGGCATGATCAACATGGATTTTGTTACTGGTTTGCCTCGCTCATTCCGGAAGTTTGACTCCATATGGGTAATAGTTGATAGACTTACCAAAGCATCACACTTCTTGCCGGTGAAGACTGCTTATACAGCTGAAGAGTATGCGAGGTTGTACATTAAAGAGATAGTTCGACTACATGGAGTGCCAATCTCTATAATATCGAATAGAGTAGCTCAATTTATAGCAAATTTTTGGAAGTCATTTCAAAAGAGTTTGGGAACACAAGTGAATTTAAGTACAGCCTTTCATCCTCAAACGGATGGTCAGGCAGAACGTACGATTCAGACACTTGAGGATATGCTGCGAGCTTGTATATTAGATTTCAAGGGTAGCTGGGATGATCACCTACCACTTATTGAATTTGCTTATAACAATAGCTATCATTCGAGAATTAAAATGGCACCTTATGAAGCTTTATATGGTCAAAAGTGTAGATCACCAATTGGCTGGTTCGAAACGGGTGAAACTGGCTTATTTGGGCCAGATCTTGTTCATCAAGCTATGGAAAAAGTCAAAGTGATACAGCAGCGGCTAGAAACAGCTCAAAGTCGACATAAATCATATGCAGATATTAGAAGGAGAGGACTAGAATTTTCTATAGGGGATTGGGTGTTCTTGAAGGTGTCTCCGATGAAAGGGGTAATGAGGTTTGGTAAAAAGGGAAAGCTGAGTCCACGCTATATAGGGCCATATAAGATTATCCAAAAATTTGGCCAAGTAGCCTATGAGTTAGAGCTACCACAAGAGCTTTCATCAGTTCATCCGGTGTTCCATGTCTCAATGCTACGGAAATGCGTAGGTGACCCATTTCATATTACTCCTACTGAATACGTACAGGTTACAGGAGATCTCACTTATGAAGTACCCATTGCTATTCTGGATCGACAAGTTAGGAAGTTAAGGAATAAAGAAGTAGCTTCTGTAAAAGTTCTATGGAGAAACAAACAAGTAGAAGAAGTTACATGGGAAGCAGAAGAAGCAATGAAATTGAAGTATCCTCACCTCTTCCACACTGGTGGGAATGATCAAAATGTTAGTGGAGGCATTGACAAGTAAGTATAAGTCTATATGTTCAATGTGATTAATAGTAGTACTAGCTTAGGCTTGAACTTGTTTAGGCCGCACAACTATGCTAACATTCGAGGACGAATGTTCCAAGGGGGGAAGGATGTAACGGCCTGTATTTTTGTATGTGGTAGTTCTATTCATGTTATACTTGACTTATACTTATAGTGTAGGTGAGGGATCATGTTTCTTACATGATTAGTGTTGGTTTAAACTATCTTGGAAGGTGATGTAATACCTTGCACGTTTTAGCATATGTATTGCAAGTTAACTCCGATGGAAAGTATTTAAGTAATTATTGTAAGGTGGTAATTGAGCTAGCAGCTGCATCACCTACTTGATCTATATTATAGTTAAAGGGCCCAAGTTTGATTGACCATATTTAGGCTTATATTTAGGGGCTCATTTGAAGCCCAAACCTATTAAAGAAAATGTGAATGAAAGAAGGCCCAACAGCCAGATCTGCCAATTGGCCATTATGGATAAAGCCCAAGTGAAACTAAGTAAGTACATGACCTCCTAAGATTTGTTTTACCATGTTATTGGGCCAAGTGTGTACCACCTACTTGCACTAATCTGTCCCAAGCTGATTAAAAGGACAAAGGAAAAATGGACAGCCAAGGTCCAATAATATTAAGTCCAAAAGGGCCCAAGTTAAAAGGACAAGCAAGTGGGGCACCTACTTGACATTATATGGACCAAAATTGGTCAAGAGTGTCGGCCATAACACCTCCTTTTTCAAAGGATAAGGATCAAGTCTTATTCTCCATTTTGAACTTGCAAAATTTTAGATTTTCTTAAGTTTCTTTCTTGGTCTCTCTTGGCTTCAATAAGCAGCCCTAAAACACCTTAGGGATTCTTGAGTGCTGTCTCATTTTCAAGTAAGAAGTTTGAAGGAGAGTTTGAATTCTTGAAGTACAAGTTTAGAGGATAAATTTCCAGAATTAAGGTAAGACTTCAACCCATTTGTTTTCCTCTCTTTGATCATGTTTGGAGTGGAGAATTTTGTATATGTTTATCAAGAATTCATGGATTGTGATAAATCTTTGAGTCAATATTCTCCTATTATGCTGAAAGATTTGAGATTGATAGTGGCTGCCTTATGAATATTGTTGTTGAGGGCTGTTGGGTAGCTTTGGGAGATGAAGGTATGAAGTTGTATTAATGTGTAGAGGAAGGGTGTGGTGGTTCACCATTTATGTAAGGGTTGTTTGGGCCTGGTTTCCATCAAATATTTTAGCTACTGTTTTGGAGGACCTTATTGTGATTAGCTGCTGATGTTAGCTTAATCATGACTTATATTGTAGATTAGCACCCAATAAGGAAGGCTGAATTGGTCAGAAAAATAAGGTATGTAAGGCTATTCAATTCTATATCCTTTTGGCATGAAATCTGGCACCTGCAATTAATATCAATGAAGTGTTTCCCATAAGTTCTATTTCTAGAAAAGGAAGCATAGTGGCAGCGTACTATCTCAAAAAAGCTAACAATATTTCTTTCCCCATTCTAAGTGCATAGAACTACTTCATTATATGTTCACTACTCTATACTTGTGTAATTATTCCCCTTGTGCTGTTATAGAAATGGTATTTACAAAACAAAGTTTGATGAATCCCTCTCCTAAGCCAATTGAAGTCAATTGTGCCATTAAGGTCTTAAAGTAAGGTGTTGATGTTTCATAGCTCCTTATGTCATTGTTACTGCCTCAAAGTATTATTTTCATGTATTCCACTACTGTTCCATATTTCCATATCTCCAAGATGATTATGACCACCAAATCAACATCTCAAAAGTGTTAAGATTATCCAAAATAACATCTCAAAAGAGTTATGAACTGATTAACAATAATCTCAAAGATTAAAGAATCTAAGTGAAGAAATCTATTTAATTAAGGGTGGCAGCTCAGGGGCGAAAGCCTAGCATGGGCCGATCCCTATTGGTATAGAAGGGTGGCAGCTCAGGGGCAAAAGCCTAGCATGGGCCGATCCCAAGTTGTGTAATTATGAGGACCGCATCCCAGGGGTTAATACGCCTAGCATGGGTCATCCTCTTCTACCACTGATCAGCTGGTCACTTGTATCACATGCCCAACAAAGATTATAGCATACAACAAGGTAAAGAAAAGAATGTAGCTTACTTGATCCCATAAGAGTAAGCAAAGGTGGTCTTCTCTCCTAATCTATGCACCCTTATGTTGCTACTTGATTTCATTTGAGCTTTGTATTACATATACTATTTGTCTTACATATTCAGTACATTTTTCGTACTGACGTCCTGTATTGGGGACGCTGGATTTCATGCTGCAGGCTCAGGTACTCCAGCTAGTAGACCTCCTCAGTAGGAGCACTCAAAATTCTGCTACTTTTGGTGAGCTCCAAGTTGATTCGGAGCTTTATTAATTCCTTGTTAAATTCGTTTGGTATTGTATCGTAGTTAAGGGTAAGGCGGGGTCTGTCCCGACCTACTCTAGTCTTCTATCTTTTAGAGGCTTTGTAGACGTATGTACATGGTTCAGTTGTGTCTTAAGGAGTTGTGGCCTCAACGGCCAAGTCTTGTATATAACTTTTGGACCTACTTACGTTGTTTTGTATCGCTGCATCCTAGGTTAACTTGTCACAATTGTTATAGTATATGCACAGTAAGAACAGGTTGCAGGTTGGTTCTCTCGGGCCTTTAGGGCATCGGGTGCCTGTCCGTCTTAATAGGTTTTGAGGCGTGACATGCCACCCTTCTATACCAATAGGGATCAGCCCATGCTAGGCTTTCGCCCCTGAGCTGCCACCCTTAATTAAATAGATTTCTTCACTTAGATTCTTTAATCTTTGAGATTGTTGTTAATCAGTTCATAACTCTTTTGAGATGTTATTTTGGATAATCATAACACTTTTGAGATGTTGATTTGGTGGTCATAATCATCTTGGAGATATGGAAATACGGAACAGTAGTGGAATACATGAAAATAATACTTTGAGGCAGTAACAATGACATAAGGAGCTATGAAACATCAACACCTAACTTTAAGACCTTAATGGCACAATTGACTTCAATTGGCTTAGGAGAGGGATTCATCAAACTTTGTTTTGCAAATACCATTTCTATAACAGCACAAGGGGAATAATTACACAAGTATAGAGTAGTGAACATATAATGAAGTAGTTCTATGTACTTAGAATGGGGAAAGAAATATTGTTAGCTATTTGGAGATAGTACGCTGCCACTATGCTTCCTTTTCTAGAAATAGAACTTATGGGAAACACTTCATTGATATTAATTGCAGGTGCCAGATTTCATGCCAAAAGGATATAGAATCGAATAGCCTTACATACCTTATTTTTCTGACCAATACCACTATCACTATTCAGCCTTCCTTTTTGGGTGCTAATCTACAACATAAATCATGATTAAGCTAACATTAGCAGCTAATCACAATAAGGTCCTCGAAAACAGTAGCTAAAATATTTGATGGAAATCAGGCCCATACAACCCTTACATAAATGGTGAACCACCACACCCTTCCTCTACACATTAATACAACTTCATACATCATCTCCCAAGATCCCCAAATTGCCCTCAACAACAATATTCATAAGGCAGCCACTATCAATCTCAAATCTTTCAGCATAATAGGAGAATATTGACTCAAAGATTTATCATCATCCATGAATTCTTGATAAATATATACAAAATTCTCCAATCCAAACATGATCAAAGAGAGGAAAACAAATGGGTTGAAGTCTTACCTTAATTCTGGAAATTTATCCTCTAAACTTGTACTTCAAGAATTCAAACTCTCCTTCAAACTTCTTACTTGAAAATGAGACAGCACTCAAGAATCCCTAAGGTGTTTTAGGGCTGCTTATTGAAGCCAAGAGAGACCAAGAAAGAAACTTAAGGAAATCTGAAATTTTGCAAGTTCAAAATGGAGAAAATAGACTTGATCCTTATCCTTTGAAAAAGGAGGTGTTATGGCCGACATTCTTGACCAATTTTGGGTCATATAATGTCAAGTAGGTGTCCCACCTGCTTGTCCTTTTAACTTGGGCCTTTTTGGACTCAAGATTATTGGACCTTGGCTGTCCATTTTCCCTTTGTCCTTATATTCAACTTGGGACAGATTAATGCAAGTAGGTGGTACACACTTGGCCCAATAACATGGTAAAACAAATCTTAGGAGGTGATGCACTTACCTAGTTTCACTTGGGCTTTATCCATAATGGGCCAATTGGCAGATTTGGCTGCTGGGCTTTCTTTCATTCACAATTTTCTTTAATAGGTTTGGGCTTCAAATGAGCCCCTAAATATAAGACTAAATCTGGTCAATCAAACTTGGCCCCTTTAACTATAATATAGCTCAAGTAGGTGATGCAGCAGCTAGCTCAATTACTCCTTACCATAATTACTTAAATACTTTCCATCAGAGTTAACTTGCAATACAAATGCTGAAACGTGTAAGGCATTATATCACCTTCCGAGCTAGCTTAAACCAACACTAATCATATAAGAAATATGATCCCTCACATACACTATAAGACTATGTCAAGTATAACATGAATAGAACTACCACATACAAAATACAGGCCGTTACATTATCCCTACTAAGAATCTTGAAAAAAGTACTACTCGATTATTCTCTGCAATATGAGATAGACTTAAAATAAATTATAAACTCCACAAGGGACACATATGTAATGATGGAATTTGTTTCATAAATGATTTTGTAATAACTAAAGACATAAATGAAGAAATTTTAGGCACTCCCTATGTAACACAACTGAAGCCGTATACAGCTACTTTAGATGGAATTCACACGACTATATTAGGAAAAAGGATTATCATCCCATATATAAATAGTATATCAAAAAGGGAAAGTGACCATATAAAAAATAAAAATATATTTAGAGTAAATCTACTCTCACAACAAATTAATTAATTAAAAGAAGATATCAAGATAAAAAGAATTCAATCCTCTTAAAAAAAACCAGAAGTAGAAGCTAAAATTAAAGGCTTACAAGATGAAATAGAACGAGAAGTTTGTTCTTATTTTCCTAATGCATTTTGGGAAAGGAAAAACATGTTGTTGAATTACCTTATATTGAGGGATTCGACAAAAAAATCATCCCCACTAAGGCGGGAACCATTCAAATGAATGCCGAATTAATGGAATATTGTAAAAGGAAATTAATGACTTTTTTGCTAAAAATATTATTAGAGAATCCAAGTCATCTTGGAGTTGCTCGGCCTTTTATGTTAATAATAATGCCGAAAAGGAAAGAGGCGCCCCAAGGCTAGTTATCAATTATAAGCCCCTTAATAAGGTATTAAAATGGATTAGGTATCCCATACCTAACAAACGTGATCTTCTTAAGAGAACTTACAAATATAATATTTATAGTAAGTTTGACATGAAATCAGGATTTTGGCAGATACAAATTGCCGAAAAAGACAAATATAAAACAACCTTCAATGTTCCTTTTGGACAATACGAATGGAATGTAATGCCTTCCGGACAAAAAAAAGCTCCGTCTGAATATCAAAATATCATGCATAATATATTTAATCAGTATAGTCACATTTTGATAGTCTACATAGATGACGTATTGATATAATCCGAAGATATTGATCAACACTTTAAACAGCTCCACACCTTTTTAAAAGTTGTCAAGAAAAATGCTCTAATAGTAAGTACTTGTAACACTTCAGAAATCGAAGACATGTCGTAAAGCCTAATATAGGTGTCATGAAGTCTAGAAGTTTTTAAGGTTAGTTTAATGAATAGAGGTCATTTAGGAAGTTTAGAAACCAAAACGTCCAAGAACGTCCATGACATTCGGAAGTTAATTCAAAGAGGTACTAGTGTGCCTTAGCCCATTTGACTAGTTTTTAAGAGTGGGAAATTAATAAAATTTGGTGATATGTGTGTAACATGTGTTAGATTTGATTCATGGTCGAAACATCCGAGTACGACTACCCAAGGACCAACCAAAGGCCCTTGAGGAGGACCCTTGCAGGTTGAGGCAACACTGCCTGGGCAATGTGCATCGACGGGACAAGGCACGGTCCGTGTGTGGACTGACGGGGAGTCGATGACACCGTCGTCCCACACTTAGCCAGTTTGAGGAAGCTCTCGCCTGCACAAGTCTCTGAACTTACCTACGGATGTGCACGACGAGAGGTGGTCAGTCCGTCGACTCACAGACGGCCAGTAGACGGGGTTCCGTCTATGAGGGTCTTGATTTTCCTGCACGTGTTTGGTTAGGTTCATTTAATTAGTTAAGGGGTTAGGTAGTTAATTAGGGGATTAAGTTGGCCTAATTAAGTTAGATAACCTCCCATATAAAGTCCCCAACCCCATTAAACTAATTAGAACTCCTAAAACAATTCCTCTATCTTCTCTCTTCTTTCTCTCTCTATTGGAAGACTCCATTGAAGGCTAAGTCAAGGAAGGGTATTGGGGGATGAAAAATGGTGATTTAATCTCCAAATATTCACCAAAATGTTGAGGTATGGGTTCTCTTCACCTTTGAGACCTCTTTCCTCAAAGGGTTCATTCAAAGTGTTTTCAAATCTAGAGTTTTCAAAATGGATTTCATCCAATTACGAATTTGAATTTATGAATTGAGTTGTTGATGTTTTCTTTAGGTTATATTGAATAGATTAACATTTATTTTAATTTGATTATGGTAATTGTTGATGGTCTTGCCTAAATTGAATAATGATCCTAAGTCTGTAACCCTAGGTTGTGATCTTGACTTATATTGTATATTGTTCATTCAATTGACTTGGTTAAAGGTTGAATTACTACTAGATGATGATGTTATACTAATTATTAACTAATTAGGTTGATTCATAGTCTTTCATACTAGTTCTTGAGAAGTGATCTAGGGTATAATGAATTGACTTAATCCTAAGCTTTGATCTATTATTGAATTGTGATGTAGTGATTCTTCTAGCCTTGTGACTATATTGGTTATTTAATTATGGTGAATTGATGACCTAATTGAGTTGAGCTAAGGGTTAAGGGTAACATCTTGATGATGAATTTTGAAGGATACTTAGTAAGTCTTGTGATCCCTATGCTTTGCTTCAAGTATGGTTAATTGTGATTAAGTCATGATGATTGTGTTGGAGTATGCCTTGTTTAGGATTAATAGGGTGAGGTTGATTAAGAGGTAAAGTTATAATGATGATGGTGATTACCAATGTGCCATATTATGAAAGAATATGTAATGTGTTAACCTTACTTATGAAAGTTGTGATGAAAGGATTATACTCATGCAATTCCTATTGAGCTATTATGATGATAATTTATACAAGGGCTAGACCCTATGACCTAAACTAAGTTATGATTGATAAATAAAGATTAAAGATATTTCAATAGGGGACTTAGCTTTGCACTGAGTGGACTTGACAATGCGAGGTAATGGCTTTCCAATAGAGGAAGTGTTACCTTATAGTTCTATATGTGATGTTGACTCCCCTTTGAGGGATACTCATTTCATTGATTCCCATTAGATGAGGCCCCAATTTGTAGGTAGAGGTAAATATTTATCTCTTAGTTCTTGAACTATGTTGCCCACATAGGAAGACTAGATAGTGGATCCACGTATAAAGCTACGTTAATGTTTAGTTTTACTTTAGCTAGTAGAACACCTTCCATTGGTGTAAGGTACAACACCGGATTCCGCATTAGCTCATGTGGTCTATGTCGGTTAAGGCAAGTGTTCCCTAAACTAAAATGAAGTAATGATGCATAAACTAATTAAAGTTACTTGAGGGGTTTGACTTAGCTTAGGTAGGGGTATGGGACTCTACCTATGCCTTGCACTAGTTTGCCTTGATAGGAGCTTTAGAAGGTTAATATTATGTATGTAAATGATGATAAATGTAATTGACCTTATATGATGATTTATGAACATGTAGTTGGTCTTTATTGCTAAAGTATGAACTTATGCGTATTTGAAAGCTATGTTATGTGAAGTGAGTTGCTATTTATGGTTCTTATTGGGTTATTTGATTGAGTAAGCTTATGGGGCTTTGCTTAGTCATTGCACTTGTTGACTTTATGAGGATTATGATTAGTTGTCTTGCTTTGTTATTTACGTGATGATTTCTTATTCATGCTTGTGATGTTATTACTTGGTAATAGAGTTATATGAGATTATGGGTTCAAGTATGTTGATATGCATATAGCTTATTTGATTTGTTGAACATGTCTAAATGATTGATATAGTTTGTTGATCGTGCATAATTTTTTAAAGAGGTAAAATGGCATGATTTAACTAAATGTCCCTTTTATCATGTTTGGTTGTTGTATGTGCATGTGATCTCATACCTAGTACATTTGGCGTACTAACCCTATATTATCCCTCTTTCACAAATATTTTAGGTTCCGGTCATTGAGGTTTGGTTCGAGGCGATCTAGAAGGAGTCTTGGATACTCTTATTATCCAAGTAGTAGGTCCTCATTTTCCCGAGGATGATGCCGATATTCTACCTATGGATTTGATAAGATTTTAAGACACTTATGTTTACTCCATCTTTCATTTGAGAACAAGTTCTATAAAGCCTATATGTGGCTTACTTTTATTGTTGTAGGGCTACGCCCAAGTCGATATTGTCATTCTAGATGGTTATGAGATGAGACAAATTTTATGACTCTATTTCTATCTTATATATGTATGTGAAATAAAAGTAGAATACTAAGTAATCTTCTTATACGAAGGGTCTATATATACTCGATAATAATACTATTACGTGTATGTAGAGGTCTATGTAAACCTCCAATTAGATATAGTTAAAAGTTTTAAATTCTTTCGTATTTTTGACTTATGAATGCAAGGATGAAAACTAAGGGTCTAGTCTTAGTCCTCAAAGAGGACGCCGACGCCGGTTGCGTCTAGGGGGTAAACCCGAATGTGACAAACTTGGTATCAGAGCATGAGGTTAATTATCCTTGATAAAGATGTCACTCTCAACCACGTCTATGTAAATTCGTACTCATAATTGTGAAGTGCGCCACACTTATGAATAGGAATCTATATGATGCTTAGGAATCTCTCTCTTTCTTGGAAATCCAATGTTGTGCTCTAGAGTAACTACTAAGTGCTTTCACCTAAACCTTGTATTGTAGTTATAGGAAATGAATACTCGGAGGAATGTGGCTCATAGGCTTGAGGAAGAGGTTCCTAATGCGGGAGCTCCTCCCCGTGTTGATCAAGATCCTCCACTTGAGGAGGAAGTTAATGTTGAACAAGTTCTGGCCAATCCTCCACCTTTGACAAATAATGAGATAAGGGATTCCCTTCTCCAAATGGCCCATGCCATTAATACTCAAGCTCAAGACTCTACTCTTCAAGCTCAATCTATGACAGCCCAAGCTAATAAGGAGGTGGTACCCCAAGCCAATATACATGTCTCTACCACGATATCTCATCTAAGGGACTTCACTCGGATGATCCCTCCTACTTTCTATGGGTCTAGGGTGGATGAAGACCCCCAAGAGTTCATCGATGAAGTCTATAAGAGACTCTTTGCCGTGGGGTTAAGCAATAGTGAGAAGGCCGAGTTAGCCTCATATAACCTCAAGGATGTGGCTCAAACTTGGTATGTTCAATGGAGGGACGATAGGCCTCTTTTGTGTGAACCGATGACTTGGGAGATTTTCAAGAAGGCATTCCTTGATTGGTTCTTTATTAGGGATATGAGGGAAGCTAATGTGGTGGAGTTCATCAACCTTCGTCAAGGAGGTATGAGTGTTCTTGAGTATTCCATGAAATTTACTCAATTGTCAAAGTATGCTCTTTCTTTGGTTTCTAATCCTAGAGATGAATGAGCCATTTTGTGATCAGGGTGTCGGAGGACATGTAAAAGGAGTGTCATTTGGCTATGCTACATGACAACATGAACATCTCTCATCTTATAATACATGCTAGGCAAGTGGAGGAGGCAAGGTCTAGGAGGAAAAGTACAGATGCTAAAAGGGCAAAATCTTATGATGGGTGTTGATCTAAGAATAGGCTTGAGATTCAAGACAAGATTAGGTTCAAAAAGAGTTTCTATAATCAAGTTCCAACCAAGTTCCCTAAGGATCGTTATGACAAGGTGGCTAAACCTAGAGCTCAAAAGGGGAAGAGTGGGAATTCACCTAATGAGAAGCCTACATGTGCCAAGTGTGGAAAGGTGAATGTTTGGTTGGAACGGGAAATTGTTTTGGTTGTGGCAAGAAGGGCCACAAGGTTAGAGATTGTCCTAACATGAAGGGACAAGAGAAGAGTGGTCAAGAAAGTGGTTCTAGCGATGCTCCAAAGAAAAACTGCTTCTATGCTCTTCGTAATAGGGGTGAGCAAGAGACCTCTCCCGATGTGGTGACCGGTATGCTAAAAGTCTTTTCTATTGATGCTTATGCTTTACTTGATCCGGGTGCTACTTTGTCTTTTATTACACCTCTTGTAGCTAAAAAGTTTGATACTTTTCCCGATATTTTGCATGAACCCTTTCAAGTGTCTACTCCGGTGGGTGAGTCGATAGTTACAAAGAGGGTATATAGGAATTGTCCGATCATGTTGCCCAATAGAGTTTCCAATGTTGATCTAGTATAACTAGATATGCTTGATTTTGATATAATTTTGTGTATGGATTGGTTGCATTCTTGTTTTGCCACTATTGATTGTAGAACAAGGGTTGTGAGATTTAATTTCCCAAATGAACCCCTTGTTGAGTAGAAGGGGGGAAGTTCTATTCCTATAGGTCGTATCATTTCTTGTTTAAAGGCTTGCAAAATGATCTCTAAGGGCTGCCTATATCATATAGTGAGAGTCCAAGATCTTGACTTCGAAATTCCTCCCATTGAGTCGGTCCCCGTAGTGAGTGATTTTCCGAAGGTCTTCCCTAATTACCTTCCCGGTATTCCTCCCGAATGGGAAATTGATTTTGGTATCGATTTGCTACCTGAAACAAACCCCATTTCAATTCCTCCTTATCTGATGGCTCCGGCCGAATTGAAGGATTTAAAGGCATAACTTAAAGATTTACTAGACAAGGGCTTCATAAGGCCTAGTATTTCTCCATGGGGTGCTCCAGTTTTGTTTGTAGAGAAGAAGGATGGGTCCTTGAGAATGTGTATTGATTATCGCCAACTCAAAAAGTCACAATTAAGAACAAGAATCCTCTCCCTCGGATTGACGACTTGTTTGATCAACTCCAAGGGGGAAGCTACTTTTCAAAAATTGACTTGAGATCGGGGTATCACCAACTTAGGGTGAGAGGTGTGGATATACCAAAGACGGCATTCCAAACTAGATATGGGCAATATGAGTTCTTAGTTATGCCATGTGGTCTCACTAATGCTCCGGCGGCGTTTATGGACCTAATGAATAGGGTGTTTGGAAGCTACATAGATTCATTTGTCATTGTGTTCATTGACGACATCTTGGTATATTCGAAAAATGACAGTGATCACATGGGTCATTTGAGTGTGGTATTGCAAAACCTTAAAGAACATCAACTGTTTGCCAAGTATAGAAAATGTGAGTTTTGGTTTAGGTCGGTGGCATTTCTTGGTCATATCATCTCTAGTGAGGGAGTTGATGTTGATCCTAGGAATGCTGAGGCGGTAAGAAATTGTCCTAGACCATTTACTCCAACCGACATTAGGAGTTTCTTGGGTCTAGCGGATTATTATCGGAGGGTTGTGGATAGTTTTGCGTCCATTACATCTCCCTTGACTACTTTGACCCAAAAGAGTAAGAAGTTTGAGTGGTCGGAAGCATGTGAAAAGAGCTTCGAAATCTTGAAAGATAGGCTTACTTTCGCTCCGGTGTTGACTTTACCGGAGGGTACAAAGGGCTTCGTTGTGTATTGTGATGCATCCCGTGTGGGTTTGGGGTGTGTGCTTATGAAACATGTGAAGGTGATTGCCTATGCTTCTCGGCCACTTAAGGTGCATGAGAGGAACTATCCCATTCATAATCTTGAGTTAGCGGCTGTGGTGTTTGCTTTGAAAATTTGGAGGCATTATTTGTAATGTGTCTATGTTGATGTATTTACCGATCATAAAAGTCTCCAATATGTGTTTACCCAAAAGGAGTTGAATCTCCGACAAAGAAGATGGCTAGAGTTGTTGAAAGACTATGATGTGAGTGTTCTATGTAACCCCGGCAAGGCGAATGTGGTAGAGGATGATCTAAGTTGTTTGACTATGGCTAGTGTGTCACACATTGAAGAAGCCAAAAAAGACCTACTGAAAGATGTTCATAGGTTGGCTAGGTTGGGTGATAGATTAGAAGGTTCTCCAAATGGTGGTGTGATGGTCCATCATAACTCCGAATCATCTTTGGTTGTTGAGGTGAAGTCTAAAAAACACCTTGATTAGCCATTAATGGAGTTGAAAGAATTGGTTCTTGGGAAGTTTAATGAGTCATTCTCCCTAGGGGGATGGTGTTTTGAGATATCAAGGGCGGTTTTGTGTTCCTAATGTTGATGATTTGAGGAACCGTATCTTGAGGAAGCTCATGGGTCTCACTATTCCATTCATCCGCGGTCAACAAAGATGTATCATGACCTTAGGGAGATGTATTGTTGGGAAGGTTTGAAAAGGGACATAGCGGAGTTTGTTGCCAAGTGTCCAAATTGCCAACAAGTTAAAGCCGAGCATCTAAAATCGGGTGGCTTATTACAAGAAATCCAAATTCCTACTTGGAAGTGGGAAGAAATCAATATGGATTTTGTGGCAGGTTTGCCTAAGACTCAAAAGCAATATGACTCCATATGGGTGGTGGTTGATAGGTTGACCAAGTCCGCTCACTTTATTCCCGTCAAATCTACTTATTCGGCAGAAGATTATGCTAAGATCTTCATAGATGAGATTGTGTGTCGCCATGGTATTCCGTTATCCATCACATCGGATAGGGGTGCACAGTTCACATCTACGTTTTGGAGGTCGTTTCAAGAAGGGTTGGGTACTAAGGTGAGGTTGAGTACCGCTTTTCATCCCCAAACGGATGGTCAAGCGGAATGTACTATTCAAACCCTTGAGGACTGATTAGAGCTTGTGTCATTGATTTCAACGGGAGTTGGGATAAGCACTTGCCTTTAGTAGAGTTTGCTTATAATAATAGTTTCCATTAATCTATTTCCATGGCTCCCTTTGAAGCCTTGTATGGTAGGAGGTGTTGGTCTCCTATTAAGTGGTTTGAAGTCGGTGAGTCTTCAATTCTTGGTCCCGATTTGATTTATAAGACTTTGAAAAAAGTTCATATTTTAAGAAATCGCTTGCAAACGTCCTATTGTCGGCAAAAGTCTTATGCCGATCATAGGAGGAGGGATCTTGAGTTTGAAGAAAGTGATAAGGTGTATTTGAAAATTTCACCTATGAAGGGAGTTGTTAGATTTGGCAAGAAAGGGAAGTTGAGTCCTCGTTATGTGGGTCCCTATGAAATCTTGCAAAGGGTTGGTAAGGTTGCCTATGAGTTGAGATTGCCCAGTGAATTGGCTTCGGTTCATCCGGTTTTCCATGTTTCTATGCTTAAAAAGTATGTTAGTGATCCCGAGTCCATTCTTCCTATTGAGGGTCTTGGTATCAAGGATAACCTCTCTTATGAGGAGGTTCCGGTTCAAATACTTGATAGGCAAGTGAAAAGGTTGAGGAACAAAGAGGTGGTATCCGTAAAAGTGTTACGGAAAAATCACCTAGTTGAGCATACAACATGGAAGGCCGAGGCCGACATGAGGTCCCGTTACCCTCATCTTTTTGATAATTAAGGTTAGCCATTTTCTTTTAAATAATATAAATATGACTAGAAATTGATGTTTCTTGATTTTTGGGTGAAGTTTTGCAAAATGTGCATTTTTGGAAACTTCACAGTGAAGCTACAATGATTTTGCCTTGAACATGAAATTTTTGCTTTTGGCTTGTTTTGAGTTATGTTGTGCATTTTGACAAACATGGTGAGTCTTTATGAAATGATGTATGGTCTGTTGATAAGTTGAACTTGATTCTAATTGACTCATGTGTGACATGTTGAGCTTAAATTGTTGTTGTGAGAAGGAAATGCCTCATGAAGTAATGTTTGAGTCTCATATTTGGAAATTGAGGTTTTGAATTGCCTTGATTGAAATGATATGTATTATGTTGTATTGAATTGATGTTGGTTGGTCTGCTAGTCTTGAGTCTATTCCTTCCTTCAAAAGAGTTTTAGTGTCATTCGGGGATGAATGTTCCTAATGGGGGGATAATATAACACTTTGGAAATCCAAGACGTGTCGTAAAGCCTAACATAGGTGTCATGAAGTCTAGACACTGTTTTTAAGGTTAATTGAATGAATAGAGGTCATTTAGAATGTTTAGAAACCAAAACGTCCAAGAACGTCCATGACGTTCGGAAGTTGGTTCAAAGAGGTACTAGTGTGCCTTAGCCCAATTGACTAGTTTTTAAGAGTCAGAAATTAATGAAATTTGGTGAAAATGTGTGTAACACGTGTTAGATATGTTTCATGGTCGAAACGTCTGGGTACGACTTTCCAAGGACCAACCAAGGGCCCTTGAGGAGGACCCTTGAAGGTTGAGGCAACAGTGCCTAGGCAGTGTGCATCGACGAGACAAGCCACGGTCTGTGTGTGGACTGACGGGGCATAGATGCCACCGTCGTCCCACACTTATACAGTTTGAGGAATCTCACGCCTGCACAAGTTTATGAACTTACCTACGGATGTGCGGGACGAGAGGGGGTCAGTCCGTCGACTCACAGACGGCCCATCGACGGGGTTCCGTCTGTGAGGATCTTGATTTTCCTGCACGTGTTTAATTAGGTTCATTTAATTAGTTAAGGGTTTAGGTGGTTAATTAGGGGATTAAGGGGGCCTAATTAAGTTAGTTAACCTCCCATATAAAATCCCCAACCCCATTAAACTAATTTGAACTCCTAAAACAATTCCTCTATCTTCTCTGTTCTTTTCTCTCTCTATTGGAAGACTCCATTGAATGCTAAGTCAAGGAAGGGTATTGGGGCCTGGAAAAGGGTGATTTCATCTCCAAATCTTCACCAAAACGTTGAGGTATGGGATCTCTTCACCTTTGATACCTCTTTCCTCAAAGGGTTCATTCAAAGTATTTTCAAATCTAGAGTTTTCGAATGGGTTTCATCCAATTACGAATTTGAAGTTATGAATTGAGTTGTTGATGTTTTATTTTGGTTATATTTAATAGATTTAACATGTATTTTAACTTCATTATTGTAATTTTTGATGCTCTTTCCTAAATTGATCCTAAGTCGTTAACCCTAGGTTGTGATCTTGACTTACATGGTATATTGTTCATTCAATTGACTTGATTAATAGTTGAATTATTATTAGATGATGATGTTATGCTAATTATGAATGAATTAGGGTGATGTATAGTCTTTCATACTAGTTCTTGAGAAGTGATCTAGGGCATGATGAATTGAATTAATCCTAAGCTTTGAGCTATTATTGAATTGTGATGTAGTGATTCTTCTAGCCTTGTGACTATATTGTTTATTGAATTATGGTGATTTGATGACCTAATTGAGTTGAACTAAGGGTTAAGGGTAACACCTTGATGATGAATTGTGAAGGAGACTTGGTAAGTCTTGGGATCCCTATACTTTACTTCAATTATGGTTAATTGTGATTAAGTCATGATGATTGTGTTGGAGTATGCCTTGTTTAGGATTGATATGGTGGTATGATGTTGAATTGAAATGTCTTGTTTATGGTTGTGAGGTTGATTAAGAGGTAAAGTTATAAGGATGATGGTGATTACCAATGTTCCTTATTATGAAAGAATATGTAATGTGTTAACCTTACTTACGAGAGTTGTGATGAAAGGATTATACTCATGCAATTCCTATTGAGCTATTATGATGATGATTTATACAAGGGATAGAACCTATGACCTAAACTAAGTTATGATTGATAAATAAAGATTAAAGACATTTCAATCAGCGACTTATCTTAGCACCGAGTGAAATTGACAATGGGATGTAATGGCTTTCCAATAGAGGAAGTGTTACACTATAGTTCTATATGTGATGTTGACTCCCCTTTGAGGGATACTCATTTCATTGAGTCCCATGAGATGAGGCCCCAACTACCAAGAGGTATGTAGAGGGAAATACCTATCTCTTAGTTCTTGAACTATGTTTACCCCCAAAGGAACACTAGCTAGTGGATCCACCTAGAAAGCTACGTTTATGTTTGGTTTTACTTTGGCCGGTAGACCACGTTCCATCGGTGTAAGGTTTTACAACACCGGATTCTGCATTAGCTCATGTTGTCTATTTCGGTTAAGGCAAGTGTTCCCTAAACTAAAATGAAGTAATGATGTATAAACTAACTGAAGTGACTTGAGGGGTTTGACTTAGCTTAGGTAGGGGTATGAGACTCTACCTATGCCTTGCACTAGTTCGCCTTTATAGGAGATTTTAGAAGGTTAATATTATGTATGTAAATGATGATAAATGTAATTGACCTTATATGATGATTATGATGCTTATGAACATGTAATTGGTCTTTATTGCTAAAGTATGAACTTATGAGTATTTGAAAGCTATGCTATGTAAAGTGAGTTGCTATTTATGGTTCTTATTGGGTTATTTGATTGAGTAAGGTTATGGGGCTTTGCATAGTCATTGCACTTGTTCACTTTATGAGGATTATGATTAATTGTGTTGCTTTGCTATTTACGTGATGAACTCTTATTCATGCTTGTGATATTATTACTTTATGATATCGTTATATGAAGGGTTCAAGTATGTTTGTCACACCCGGACTTCATACCCCGGATGAGACCGGCGTCGTTAACCTCTCAGAGGTCACAGACAAGCCTCTTCTTAGCATTCGTCATAACATGCGATAGTAAAATTTCGGAAAGATTAAAAACTTTTAATATACTAATGAAATATACTTAGACTTCATACTTAAGATTTATAAAGACATACGATATTCTAATACTTGTCTCACATATATAAAACCATCTAGGAGTGCAAATTCGGACTTAGTCAATAATAATCAATATGCCATATAGGCCTCAGTACAAAGGAATCCAAAGAACATAACGAAATAACGTATTCTAAAAACTACTAAGTCTACATAGGGCTGGAAATTGAAATGGTAACGTCCCGAACTTGAGGACCTACCATGACTTGGAGAAAGAGTTCCAAGCTTCTTAAAATTGACCTGCTTAACTTCAATGGCCGGAACCTACAGTTGTAGTAAAATAAAGTAATGGGGTTAGTACGCCACATGTACTAAGTATGGGTATATGCACATAACACATAGGAACATGCATAAAAAAGTATCATTTATCATTCTTTAGAAAATATGCTAAGTCATATAAAAGTCTTCAATGCACATACCATATAACACACACAAGTTAAAGCATGATCACAATCAAAGACATATTCTCATAGATTCATGTTAATATTTCATATTCAATAAATCATATAGACACAACATACAAAATATTTACCCATGATCCCATCCCCAACCTACAAGTGCAATAGTCATGTGAAGCCCCATAACCCCACACAACCAAGTAGATAATATAGGAGAGCATAAGTAAAGCTTTGCTTCATATAACTTGTAAAATAGTTAGTTGTCATTAACATAGCAATATAGCCAAATAACATATTTATCATAATAGCCAACAATCATATAAAAGTAAATCATGTATCATAAACATATATCTTTCATATCATCATATTACTTATGAACAATCTCCTAAAATTTCCCTTAAAGTCAACTTGTGAAATGTCTAGGTAGCGTCCTGTACCACTACCTATACTAAGTGAACTCCTCAAGTCACCCTAGTCAATGTTCGTTTACTTGTCTTTCGTTTTACATGAGGGAACATACGCATTAACCGACATAGACCATCTGATCTAAACATGGAATCCGGTGTCTTCCCCACACCTAAAAGAGGTGGTCCTACCGGCCAATATAGAATCGAACATGACGTAGCTTTCTAGGTGGATCCACTAGCTAGCATCCTATGATAGCAACATAGTTCAAGAACTAGGAGATCTATTAGAGACCCATAGTTCCACATTACATGGCAGCCTCAATCTCATGAGAATCTTTGTGAACCTACCTTCCCGCTGGGGAAGGGACACTTCCCATATCTAGTTCATCGGTGTTTAGCTTAAGTCCCTTTTCTTGAAATAACCTTTAATTTGTCTTTTATAAAAACTTATCATAGGTCATAGGAGATTATCTCCTTGTATAACATGATCATGAGCTCTTTTAGATTAGATGAGAATTGTCCTTTCATCGTAACCCTTCTTACGTGAGATTTACATGGCATAATCATCTTGTGTAAATAATACAAGAGAGTATCATAACTTGCATATTCATATTCTTATCATAATCTCACGATTTACATGTTCATAGTGCAGCATATTCATATAGCAACAACATACATACTTTCATAACATAGCATCATGACTTATAGGCTAGCATAAACATCTAAGAGTAATCACGTTTGGAAGACTTACCTCTTGCTTCCAAGAATCTTATTCATCATGCAATAATCATACATAGTGAAATAATCAATGACATAATCAAGAACAACTCATAAAATCATGTACAAGATCAATGCATAACATAGAAGAAGGTAAACGGGTCATTAAAGGGTTCATTCGAACCTTAAATTCTAACCCTAAGGTTTTCACGTTATCAAACACTAGAAACAACCCATTCGAAACCATCACATAGAGAAAGATCATGTATCACACGACATTCAAACATTATCAATCAATTACTCAACAATTCATGCGAAATCAAGTATAGAAAACATTTATTTTCGATTGAAAAACATAAATCTAGGGTTAGGAAGAAAATCCATTTTGTAGAGTAAAAACCCTAGTATTCAAAGATCTTGAAAACTTATCTTGAAAGGACCTCTTGGGGAAAGGAATCCCAGGAGTGAAAACCCATACCTTAAAGATGAAGAATCCACAAAATCTGATTGAGACTTCGAAACCTTCGTCTACTTCCTTAAGCTTTTTCTTGTTCTTCAATGAGGTTTGGAAAAGAGAGCGTTCTTGAGGGATTGAGAGAATTTCATTTGTTTCTGGTATGGGACGTGTAATTGTGGTCTAAAACTGACCTAATATCATAATATAGACATCCCAAGTATTACCCTAAAGACCTTCCATTTAAATCACCAAAACGCCCCTCCTAAATTGACTACAACTAGGAGAACATTTGACTAAGGGTTTTGGGTTTGACTAGGAATTAAATTAATTAATTAAGTTGCTAATTTAATTACTTAAGTGACCTAGGATAATTACTAAAGTGACCCTAAGTCGTTAGGACCATAACCAACCCCTTTGGACCATCCTAGATTAGGTACTAGGATGTTTCTTGAGTTAGTTACTCTTCTAGGTCACCCGGTTAGGTCTTAGGATTTCGGGCACTTTTGTTAGTTAATTTTATTTAGTCCTAGGTTAGTTAGTTAGTTAGGGACGTTAGTTAGGACCTAGGATAGGTTAGAAAGCTCGGCCCCACTTTACTTGGTCAGACACCCCTGCCCCTTAACCGCCCTAACCGAATTTGGTTGGGCTTGTCTCTCGGCCGTTGGTAGCACATGTGCTTGCACATGTGTTGCGTGCACTTTCCCAACCGTGCACTTCTGGAAGTTCACTTCTTGTCCAAGGATCCTCACTATGTCCTTTGGCACTGTTTAATCTACATGGTCATTTTAAATGGTCATGTGCTATGGTACCTAGGCTTGACACTTGGATGCCTAGTACCTAATGTGTGTAAGCGATGAGGCCAAGAATTGAGGAGATTATTTTAGCTTAGGGTCTTCATTGCAGGTACAATTCCTAAACAAGCTTGGTTTAAGTTACTTGTTAATACATAAAATTTGGCTAACACCCTTAAGCCAATATTCTCTAACATGCCAAATATTACTAAATATTTGAAAATGGGATGCCTATGTACCTCAATACCTATTCTTAAAACCTAATAAGGTCTTCACTAGACAAGTACAATTTCTGGGAACATCATTTTAAGCATTATTAAATAGATTAAACTCTAGTCTAAGTCATTGAATTTCCGGAGTGTTACAATGTTGATATGCATATAGCTTATTTGATTTGTTGAACATGTCTAAATGATTGGTATAGTTTGTTGATAGTGCATAAGTCTTTAAAGAGGTAAAATGGCATGATTTAACTAAATATCCCTTTTAGCATGTTTGGTTTTTATATGTGCATATGGTCTCATTTTTAGTACATGTGGCATACTAACCCCATTTTCTCCCTCTTTCCCAAATATTTTATGTTCCGGTCGTTGAGGTTTGGTTTGAGGAAATCTAGAAGGAGTCTTGGATACTCTTATCATCCAAGTGGTACGTCCTCATTTTCCCGAGGATGATGCCGATATTCTACCTACGGATTTGATTAGATTTTAAGACACTTATGTTTACTCCATCATTCATTTGAGAACAAGTTGTATAAAGCCTATATGTTGCTTACTTTTATTGTTGTAGGGCTATGCCCAAGTTGATATTATCATTCTAGATGGTTATGAGATGTGACAGAATTTATGACTCTATTTCTATCTTATATATGTATGTGAAATAAAAGTAGAAGACTAAGTAATCTTCTTATACGAAGGGACTATGTATACTCAATAATTATACTATTACGTGTATGTATAGGTCTATGTAAACCTCCAATTAGATACAGTTAAAAATTTTAAATTCTTCCGTATTTTTGACTTGTGAGTGCAATGATGAAAACTAAGGGGCAAGTCTTAGTCCTCAAAGACAACGACGACGCCGATTACATCTAGGGGGTAAACCCGGATGTGACAGTGCTAAAAAGATTAAATTATTCCAGACTTCCATTAGTATCCTTGGCCATGAATTATATCAAGGAACCTATAAACCCATTTGTAGAGCCTTAGAGTTCTCATCCAAATTTCTGGATGAATTAATACATGAAACACAACTCCAGAGATTGTTAGGGAGTCTCAATTATGTTGTTGACTTTATTCCTAATATTACACAGGTTTGTAAGCCTATTTATTATCTCCTTAAAAAGAAACCAGAGCCATGGGGATTAGAGCATACTAGTGCAGTCCAAAAAATAAAATTAATAGTCCAAAAACTACCATGTCTAGGTATACACCCAGAGGCCCTTATGATAGTAGAAACAGATGCCTCAGATATAGGGTATGGAGGCATACTTAAACAATTTTTTTTTGTAGGATCCACTAAACAATTAGTGAGATTCACTTTAGGAGTTTGGAATGATACTCAAAAAATTATAGTACTATTAAAAAAGAAATTTTGGCTATAGTACTATGTATTACCAAATTTTAAGATGATTTAATAAATAAACGATTTTTATTAAGAGTCGACTGCAAAGAAGCCAAAGATGTTTTGAAAAAAGGATGTTAAAAATCTAGTTTCTAAACTAATATTTGCCAGAGGGCAAGCTCTATTATTTAGCTTTGATTTTGAAATAGAATCTATAAAAGGAGAAAATAATTCTCTACCCAACTTTTTTACAAGAGAATTTTTACAGGGAAATAATGAGACCAGGAATATCGGGAATAAGGCCCCCAGACTCCCACTTACAGCCCTTCAAACCAGAATATAAAATGAAAAAACCCTTCAAAGAGGGCGATAAAAAATTAGAGAATCGCTACTGAGTCCTTGCGGAATTTCCAAACCTGCCAAAACCCAACTCCTCATCAGTAATAAACCATCATCAACAACTATTTTTGTCCAAAAAAAGATAGTTATGAAATGAAACCACCAAGAACATACGCACAAGCTGTAGTTCCAACTACCCCGACAAAATATAAAGAAAAGGTTACTAGTCAGATAAAAAAAATTTTCCCATTACAATTTTGCAGGTGCTGCCTATCATGGCGCTTGACAAAGAATATGAATGCTTTGGAGTGCCCGGACTCCTGAAATCGTGTTACATTAATTGGAATTATGTGAAAACTGAGGATCCACTAAAAACCGGAAGGTATTATGAGTTCATATTAACAGATACTGATTCAGTAAAAATTATGCATAAATTAGCAAATATCAATGATCCAGATAGTACTCAATTTTCAAGATTTACAATGAAAAGAATATTAAGTCCTTTTGAGTGGTTTGTGGATCATCTACATACCCTATTCCACTATCAACATATTATCGTCCCCAGACGTATAATATGTATGATTACAAGGTGGCTTGGTATAATTTTATGTATCTCCGGCAAAATACCCACACTTGGTTAGTTAAATATTTAGAGGATATAAAAAGCGCAAGGATCCCTCGGTGGTTTTACAAATGGTGGAGCCAGTTCGGAGGAAATAAAAGGTATTATCACCACAATTTTTAATACAGTTTGAGAAGTTCCAGGTAGAGCAGAATATCTCTACACTCCGAGAAAATTTTATATGGTGTAAGTTCTTTATTTCCAAAAGGATATCTTATATTATTAGTTGGTCCTTTAATATTCATGATATTGAAAGGATCAAGTATCTAAGCAAGACTATCAAGATTAAAGTATGGACTCCGAAATATCACGATGATAAGTTAGCAATCGGCTCTTCATCACGAAAGAAATCCGATGTTTCAAAAGAAGAATTAAAAAGATGTCTCGAAGAAGCCTTATCAAGTCTCGGCAAAACTACCAATCATGAAAAGATAATGGAATTATTAGACACTGCATCCTCACATGCCAGTGAAAAAATTAATGAGTATATGTATCATCTTCAATAAAGACCAGAAGATGTCAAGATTAGGTTAACGCTTATTATGTCAACAAATAAGCAAAAAAGTGGACCCACAGGAATAAAGTCAAAAGCTACAAAGTGACAAAGGGACCAAGTTACAAGATATATGTTTAGAAGATAAATTTTCAGCAAAAGAAGATAAACATGCAGTGGAGGCTACGTGTAAGTAGTCCCATCTATGTGGCATATATCTCAACCCACGTATAATTATCATCAGTTATTGGTAATAGGTAGTAGTTACGTGTAAGATGAATAATGTGTATTAGTGTATGCACACATGTAAAATATAGCATAATAAGTTAGATTAATCAACACTTTTGAGGCCTATTTAAGGCTTTCAACTTGTATCAGTAGGAGTGATTCAAAATCTTACTGACTTTGAAAAACCTCTCTACTATTCACTCCATTTTCCCTTCTCCCATCCATGTTCTCTCTTTCCCTAAATCAATAAAAAGTTTTTGTAACACCCTAAAATGAACTAAGGTGAACTAGAGCCTCGTGAGTGTTTCTTGAGTTAATTTTGTTTTAAAATGAGTTACTTTAGTGTTCTTAGGCAGTGTGTGAAGTTTGGTTAAGTTTGGATGTCAATCGACTAAGAACGTCCATGACGTTTGAAAGGTGTGCCTTAGAAAGTACTTGTGTGTCTTGAGGTGTTTGAGTGAGTTTTACGTGTTCGTTTTGCTTGAAACTTGCATGAGATGTTCCTAAGACTTAGAAGACTTAGTTTAGGGGTTTAATGTCAGGGCACGACCACACCTAGGACCCACAAGGGGCCCTAAATGAAGGGCCCAAGACTTAGCACCAAACTACCAAGAACACTGCTCCATCAACGTGGCAGTCTACTGGGCGTAGTCCCATCGATGACCCGTAGACTGGGGGGCGTAGTCCCATACTTAGTGGGAAGTCTAGCCCCCCATGGTGCAGTCTCTGAAGCAGTCGACGTCTAGCAGGACGGGCCATCGACCCATCGCCGCCCAGTAGCTTAGGTCGTCGATTGGCTCCTTCAAAAAGCTGCTGGAGCTTGCTGCCTACTTGGGGTGTTTTGTGTAAATTCACCCCAAGTCTTTTATAACCCTAGGTAAATATTTTTAGTGTTTTTAAGTTATATCATATTTAGTTTAAAGCCCTGCACCTAGACAAGATCCCTCACTTCAAAATTCAAACTCTCTCAAAATCACCATTGGAGCTAAAACCTCAAGGAGGAATAGGAGGGCTGTTGGTGGTCGTTCATTCATAAAAAATATTTGGGATTTCTCTTAGATGAGGTATGGTATCAATCCTTGAACCCTCTTCCATTCAAGGAGTCATTTCCAAAAGATTTCAAAAAGGATTTTCAAACTCAAATTCCTTCTATCTTTGATTTTAAGTATGTGTCTTCTTGTAAAAGTGTTCTAGTGACTTAACTATGTTTATTCTTGTATGAATTGATGATTTTTATGTTAAAAACCTAATGAACTCATGTATATGCATATTTCAAACTTTTGGGTAAGAAATGGGTTAAATGAGCATGTTTGTGTATGGTATGAACTTTGGTTTTCTTATATTGTTATTTTGGTTTAGCTACTGCCCTAAAGGCCTTAGTATGATGAAATATGGATAAATTGGTTATGGTGATGATGGTTTGGTTATATTGTGAGTTGCTTATATTGTGTAATCTTTATGATAAATTGCTCTTGAGTGGTATGGTCCACCTTCTTGGTGGCGGTATTTAATTGATGAACTTGATATTATTTAGTATGTTTTGTGAGTGTGGCTTTGAAGGCCTATTACATGAAATGAAGTGATATTGAAGATAAGTATTGTCTTGTGTTTTGTGAAGTTGAATAGCATGTTTGGCTTAGATTATGCCTAAGTAAAGTATATGACTTTGTGAAGCATGTAAAGTGTGTAAATTGATGAATGTAGGTCCAAAGCATGTATAGAAGCTAAGGTGAATGAAATGATGCTTAAGTGAAAAATGTGCTCACAAGTACACACACACACTTATATGAATGTATGATGCTAAGTTGAGTCAAAATGGAAGTCTTGAGGTTGACACTCTTCGTGAGTTGAGATGAAGTGTCTAGTAGCAACCTCACTACATCCTAAGATCTTTCTAAGATAGGTCGGAGGATGAATACCCTTCGTGAGTTGACATGTGGTGTTCACTAGTTATCCTTAACCTATAGTTTATAATGTTGAGAATCCGTGGGGAGTTATTCCTAGTACCGAGAGGATAAGCAGAAGGGGTGGTTAGACTTCGTGAGTTGAGACGTTGTATTCCAATGTACCTCTTGAGATGAGTACTCCTCGTTAGTAGAGAATGAGTTACTTAGTAGCAATCTCCTTATCCCTTAACTATGTGTCCACATAGGTGTAGCATTGGGAAAGCCATGTAAAAGCTAAGAAGTATGACATTACTCTAGGCAAGTGAGGATCCCTCATCCGATAGGGGTTAATATCGGGATTCCATGTCTAGCTCTCATGGTCTTTGTCGGTTAAGCTAACCTCCCACAAAAGTAATGAAAGTAATAAACCTTCTAAAAGCATATGCTACTTATTTGAATTGATTGAACTAAGTCTCCTAAAAGAACGTACTACTTAGGATAGGTGGTGGTATGGGATGCTATCTATCCATTGCACTAGGTAGGACCTTCTGAAAGGGGAGTCTTGGTGCCAAGTCTTCTAAAAGAGTGTACTACTTAGGGTAGGTGGTGGTATGGGACTCCATCTACTCATTGCACTAAGTAGGCATTACGAAAGGGAATTCTTGGTGTGTTGTTGGGTGTTCTTCTATTGTATTGCCATTGAGTGGGTGCTTGATATCCCGAGGTGAGTATGCCGAAAGGAAGGAAGTCTTGAGGGTCGCTTTGGTGTGTATTGAAGAAGGTATATGTGTACTTTATTCATGTCTTACCTTAGTGAGTCTTAGGATTACCTTTGAAGGGAAACTGCTACGAAAATGATGCTTATTCCTCATTGGCAATGCTTTGGAAGTTTCACCATTTTGGAGTCTAGGTAGTTCACTGTAAATGTTAAATTTGAGCTTACTGTAATGTTTGGGATTTTTTTTACTGTAAAGTGTTCTTTGAGTTTCAAATTAGTGAAATACTTCTCTGAGTGCCAAATGATGATTCTTATGGTGTTTTGCTTTTATATTCTTGAATGTTTTATGTAATTTGCATGAACTGTTTTTTTACTAAAATGTCCCTTTTCGCATGTTTTTGCATATGCCAGACTTAGTACATTAATTGTACTAACCCCATACTTTTCTATACTATATAAGTATAGGTTGGAAGCTTTTGAAGGTTTGAAGATGAAGCTTGGGAAAGTTCCTCTCAAGACAAAGTATGTCCTCATATATTCGAGGGCATAGTCCTTTTCTTAGTTTCTAAATTAAAGATTTATTATGTATTTATTTTAATGTAAAGGGGCCGTGTCCCTAAGATATTATGTCGTGTTTTTAAGTTGGCTTGTGACGATGAGATTCTCTAGTATTTTATGAAAGTCTTCCTTTATCTAATTATTCGTGAAAAGTTTTAAATTCCGCACTACTTTTCATGTCTTATGTAATGAACAATAGTTTGAAGGGCTTGTATGAGACCCCAAAGGGTCAAGTACGCCCGGCCACGATCCGGGAGTTATCCCTAGCTTCTAGGGGGTGCTTTCAGGTCGTGACAGTTTTATTATAAGTATTCTCTCTACGGTTTTATTTATTTGTTTTCATGTTTTAAAATTTATGTTGTACTATTACTTTTTTTATTCTCTTTTTTTAAGCTTTCTTAATTTGTTTTGTTTTAAGCTTTGCTTGTTCTTGCTCCCTTCCATTACTCTCCCAATTTTACTTAGGATTCCGTCTCGGAACTCGGTCCGTCCCCTCCATTGGTATCAGAGCCAAGTTGGCGGGGAAGGGTATGAGTAGGAGCGTCTAAGTTTAATTGATGTCCATGGGCGGACGGCGTCGAAACATAGGTTTCGGTTGGGGTGGTATGTTCGGAGTTGATGCAATGATGAAGCTCAAACATAAAACTTAATATTTAAATAAAGTGTTGGGACCCTCTATATGCTACATGCATTATGGTCTCCAATCTCTAGAGTACATTAGTGATCCTACCTTCCCTATGTGGGAAGGGACACTCCTCACTCTAGTTCACTCGGTGCTAAGCTAGAGTCCCATTTTGAAATGTCTTTAAGCCTTTATTAACAATCATAGCTTAGTATAGGTCATAGGGTCTATCCCTTATATAATAATCATCACCATAGCTCCATAAAAATTGCATTAGTACTTTCCTTTCATTACAATTAATTCATGTGAGATTAGCACATTTACATAATCATTCATGATAAGGCACATTGGTAAATTATTACCATCCTTATAACATTTACATCTTAGCCAACACCTCACAAACCATAGTCATGACATCTCAATTCAACATCATACCAATCCTATCAATCTTTATATAAGGTACACTTCAATACAACATCATTACTCAATTACAAGTAACCATAATTGAGGTAAATAGTTGATATCACAAAACTAACCACATCTCCTTCACAATCCATCATCCATGGTTTTACCCTCAACCATTCAATTTAACCCATTAATGGATATAACATCATCATACAATAGTAATTAACACAATAGCAAGATCAATTGCATCATTACTATCATAATTAACTTCAATTCATAACCTAGGGTTAGGGGAATAGGGTTCATCGTGAATTCTTCAAGAAATATATGCACTCCCAACAATACACTACCCTAGACAGTCCATTAATGAATTAGAATAGATAAAACAAGTCTAATGATCAATTCATACTTCCATTCCCATCAATTTACAATCAAGACCCAAAATTTGGGGAATTGGGGAAAAGAACATGATCAACATGAAATTCAATCAATTAACAACAATTAACCAACGATATATACCTAATTATTCATAAGTAATCACAATTAATCAATAGCAATCATCAATTGGAATTTTAGAAGAAAACACATTAGAATAGAAAAACCTTAGGAATTGGGTGTTTTAGAAATCAACTTTGAGAGAACCTCTTGGGGAATGGAACCCCAAGATACCTTAATGAAGATTAATCCACAATATTGAGGTGAAATCCTAGAGAAATTGGTCTTCTTCTTAAATATTTATTCTTTCTTCAATGGAGGATGAATAGAGAGAAAATAGAGAGAGGTGAGAGCTTTTGGGTTTTGATTTTGGGATTTGATTTGAGTGAGTAAATGTGAGAAAAAACTGATTGGAAATCAATATATAGACCCACCAAGAAATCCCCAAAAGACCCCTTAAGTTGACCATTTAATGAAGTCAAACTTCAAATCCAAATTTCAGATTTTCGTCAGGGAACAAGTCCGCGACGTGGAGCTGTTCCCACATGATTATTCAATTGAATTTTTGAGACAGTGAAGTCCACTACCTGCCCGCGACGCGAACTTGAGATTTGAAAAAAAGCCACCCAAGTCTGCAACGCGGACTTGTTTCATCAATGTGTATTTTGGCTGCTGCTTTGGCAGCTTGCGAAACAAAGTTTTGGGTCCTTTCGTGGACCCCTAAGGCGACCCTTGGGGGGGTCGTACCTGGACGTTTTTACTCTATATATATGGTTATACCTATTTAAAGTCATTTTACAAGTTTTAGACTTCATACACCACTCCTAAACCTTTCCGAAACTTAAGGACGTTTCACTAGTTCAATTCGACTAGCTTCCGGACGTCTTGGACGTTTTTTCTCATTTTGATTCCTAATCATCCTAAATGACTTGCATTCATTAATTATGACCTTAAAACAGTGTCTAACCCTTTTGGCACCTATGTTAGGCTCTAGAATATGCCTTAGACTTTCGGAGTATTACATTATCCCCCCTTAGAAATATTCTCCCCCGAATGACACTTAAATCTCTTGGAAAGAAGGAATAGTCTCAAGACTAGCAGCCCAACCAACAACAACAGATCACCACATGATTCAAAAACTTCAATTACCACACATAAGGCTCAAAATCACATTATGAGGAATTCCATTCTCACAACTACATAATCTCAACATACCGTATATGAGTCCATTATGCCTAAATTCAACTTAGCAACATGTTCAACATCATTTCATAAAAACTCAGATGCACAACATAACTCAGAACAAGAGGATTTGCAAATTTTCAAGTCAAAGAGAACACTTCATTGTACTTCACTGTGACATAAGTATTTTTGCAAAACTTCACCACAAATCAAAGAAAATTTAAATTTAATCATTATTTTCATTATTAGCAAGAACAACCAACCTTCATTAGGAAAGAGATGAGGATAACGGGACTTTATGTCGTCCTCGGCCTCCCATGTTGCTCCCTCAACAAGGTGGTTTCTCCATAACACTTTTACGGAGGCCACCTCTTTGTTTCTCAACCTCTTCACTTGACGATCAAGGATTTTAATCGGAACCTCCTCTTAGGAGAGGTTATCCTTCACACCAAGATCCTCAATAGGAATAATAGACTCGACATCACCGATACACTTCTTAAGCATAGAAACATGGAAAATCGGATAAACCAAAGATAGTTCACTAGGGAGTTCCAATTCATAAGTTACCTTACCAACGCTTTGCAAGATTTCATAGGGACTCACATAATGAGGACTAAACTTCCCTTTATTGTCAAATCTAACCACCCCTTTCATAGGTGAAATTTTCAAATAAATCTTATCACATTCTTCAAACTCTAAATCTCTTCTCCTATGATCGACATAAGACTTTTGCCGACTATAGGTTGTTTGCAACCTGTTTTTTTATGATATGAACTTTCTCCAAAGTATTTTAAATCAAATCGGGACCAAGACGTGAAGAATCACCAACTTCAAACCACCCAATAAAATACCTAAACCTCCTACCATACAAAGCTTCATAAGGAGCCATAGAGATGGATGAATGAAAACTACTTTATATGAGAACTCCACCAAAGGCAAATGCTCATCCAAATTTCCCTTAAAGTTAATGATGCAAGCTCTAAGCATATCTTCAAGAGTTTGAATAGTTCGCTCCTCTTGACCATCCGTGTGGGGATGAAAAACGGTGCTTAACTTCACTTGAGTACCCAAACCCTTTGAAATGATCTCCAAAATCTAAATGTAAATTGAGCACCTCTATCCGATATGATGGACAAAGGAACCCCATGAAGACTCACTATCTTGTCAATATCGATTATTGCATAGTCTTTCGCCGAATAAGTAGACTTAACGGGAATTAATTGAGCGGATTTGGTCAATCCATACACTACCACCCATATAGAGTCATATTGTTTTTGAGTTCGAGGCAAACCTCCTACGAAATCCATATTAACATCTTCCCACTTCCAAGTAGGAATTTATATTTCTTGTAGTAGACCACTCGGCTTTTGGTGCTCGGTCTTCACTTGATGACAATTGGGACACATTGCAACAAACTCCACAATATCCCTTTTTAGTCCATCCCACCAAAACACTTCTCTAAGGTCATGGTACATCTTTGTAGAACCCGGATGAATAGAGTAACAGGCTTCATGAGCTTCCTCAAGGATCCTATTTCTCAAATCATCCACATTAGGCACACACAATCTTCCTTGATACCTAAGGAAACCATCCCCCCTTGGGAGAATGACTCATTCATACTTCTTAGAAGATATTCTTTCAAATCCATCAACAATGGATCAAGGTGTTGCTTAGACTTAACCTAAACCACCAAAGACGAGTCGGAGTTATGATGTACCACCATAAAAACATTGGGAGAATCTTTATTTCGAACCCCTAAACGAGCTAACCTATGAACATCTTTTACTAGGTTTTTCTTGGATTCTTCCACATGGGACATACTTCCCATGGAAAATCGACTTAGAGAATCTGCTACCACATTAACCTTGCCGGGGTGATAGAGAACACTTATGTTATAGTCTTTCAACAACTCTAACCACTCCGTTGCCGGAGATTCAACTCCTTTTGAGTGAATACATATTGAAGACTTTTATGATCCGTATACACATAAACATGAACCCCATAAAGATAATGCCTCCATACTTTCAAGTCAAATACCACGACCACTAACTCGAGGTCATGAGTCGGATAATTCTTCTCATGAATTTTGAGTTGCCTAGAAGTATAGGCTATAACTTTGCCATGTTTCATAAGAACACACCCCAAACCAACTCGGGATGCATCACAATAGACCACAAAACCCTTAGTACCCTCCGGTAGAGTCAATACCAGAGCGGAAGTAAGCCTATCCTTCAATATTTGGAAGCTCTTTTCACATGACTCAGACCACTCAAATTTCACATTCTTTTGAGTCAAAGTTGTCAACGGGGAAGCAATGGATGCAAACCCATCAATAAATCTTCTATAATAACCGGCTAGGCCTAAGAAACTGCTATATCCGTATGAGCCAAAGGTCTAGGCCAATTTTTCTCTGCTTTGGTTTTCCTTGGATCAACCTCTACTCCTTAACTAGAGATAAACGCTACCGACCTCAACCAAAACTCACATTTGCCATACTTGGAAAACAGTTGATGTTCTTTGAGTACTTGCAACACAACTCTCAAATGATTCATGTGTTCACCCTCATTCTTCAAATATACAATGATGTCTTCAATGAAGACAATGACAAATAAATCTAGGTAACTTCGAAACACCCTATTCATTAGGTCCATTAATGGCACCGGAGCATTAGTGAGACCAAATGACATTACTAAGAACTCATACTGACCATATCCAGTTCGAAAAGACCATTTTGGGAATATCCTCACATTCACCCTAAGTTGGTGATATCCCGATCTCAAGTTAATATTAGAAAAGTAGCTTGCCCTGTGGATTTGATCAAACAAGTCGTCGATCTGAGGGAGAGGATACTTGTTCTTGATAGTGACTTTGTTGAGTTGACAGTAATCGATGCAAATTCTAAGGGACCCATCCTTCTTCTTCACAAAAAAATCGGAGCACCCCATAGAGAAATACTAGGTCTAATGAAGCCATTTTCTAGTAGATCTTTGAGTTGATTTTTCACTCTTTCAATTCGGCCGGCGCCATACGATAAGGAGGAATGGAAATGGGATTTGTATCCGGTAGCAAATTGATACCAAAATTAATTTCCTGTTCGGGAGGAATACTGAGAAGATCATTAGGAAAGACCTCTGAAAATTCCCTCACTACGGGGACCGACTCAATGGGAGGAGTTCCGTAGTTTAAATCTTTGACTCTTACTATATGATATAAGTATGTCACATCCGGGGAGCACCTCCTAGACGTCACCGGCTTCTTCGTCCTCTTTGAGGACTAAGACTAGCCTCTTAGCATACATCATTACATTCATAGGTTAAAAATGCGGAAAATTTTTAAAAATTTCATTACTTCTATAAGGAGGTTTACATAGACCTCTACATACACATAATATATTCGTATCGAGTATACATAGACCCTTCGTATCGGAAGATTACATAGTCTTCTACTTTTATTGCATATAAGTATATATAAGATAGAACATAGTCTTTAAAGAGTGTCTCATCTCATAACAATCTAACAAGATTAAAGGAATTTGGGCATAGCCCATACATCATTGTAAAAGAGCCACATATAGGCTATACAATCCGTACTCAAATGAAAAGAGAAAGAACATAAGAGTCTTTGAACTAAAACAACTTCATAAGCTCGATATTGGAATCGCCCTCTAAAAGTGAGGACCTACCCACTTGAAAGATTGAGAAATTCCAAGTCTTCTTCAAAGTCGTCTCAAATAGCCTTCAACGACCGGAACTTAGATGTTAGGAAAAAGGGAGAAAATGGGGTTACTACTCAACTTGTACTAAGTATGCGACCATATGCACATATAAGGTCAAATCATGCTAAAAAGGGACATTTCATTAAAACATGCTATGTTACCTTTTGAAAGCCTTATGCATAATCAAGCAAACCATACCAATCAGCAAGACATATTCATTAAGTCCAAAGCATGTTCATCACAAGAATAACAATACTAATTAAGTCTACTCAAATCAACATGCATATTACATAATTGGACACATAGTTTAAGCAAGACAATCACCCATGAACCCTCATTAAGTCAACAAATGCAATGACCAAGAAAATCCCCATAACCTTACTCAATAAAGTAACTCAACAAGAACGATGACTAATATCCAACATCATATGACACATCATTTAAGAATACATATCATCATACTTTACCAATAGAGACCAAATACATATTCATAAGAACAACCAACATCACATGATGTCTTTTACATTTAAGATCATTATATACATATCATTTACATTTATAAGAACATACATACATAAGAACATCCTTCTAAGACTTCCCTCAAGGCTAACTAGTGCAATGTATAGGTAGAGTCCCATACCCCTACCTAGACTAAGCTAAACCTCTTAGGTCATCCTTGTTAGAGTTCATTCATTACTTCATTTTTAACTTTTGGGAACATCTTGCATTAACCGAAATAGACTACATGAGCTAATTAAGGAATCCGGTGTCATGGAAACCTACACCGAATGAAGGTGGACTACTTGCCAAGGTAGTACCAATACATGAACATGGCAACTACGTGGATCCACTAGCTAGTATTCCTATTGGGGTAACATAGTTCAAGAACTAGAAGATTAATTGGGAACCCTCTTTATGCTACATGCATTATAGTCTCCAATCTCAAGAGTACATTAGTGATCCTACATTCCCTATGTGGGAAGGGACACTCCTCACTCTAGTTCACTTGATGCTAAGGTAGAGTCCTTTTTTGAAATGTCTTTAAGCCTTTATTACCAATCATAGCTTAGTTTAGGTCATAGGGTATATCCCCTTGTATAATCATCATCATCATATCTCAATAAGAATTGCATGAGTATAAATCCTTTCATTACAATTCATAAAAGTGAGGTTAGCACATTTACATAGTCATTCATGATAAGGCACATTGGTAGTCATCACCATCTTTATAATATTTACATCTTAGTCAACCTCACAATCATAGTCAAGACATTTAAGTTCGACATCATACCAACCCTATCAATCCTAATACAAGATATACTTCAATGCAACATCATCACTTAATCTCAAGTAACCACAATTTAAGTAAAGAATAGGGATCATAAGACTTACCAAGTCTCCTTCATAATCCATCATCAAACATAAACCCTTAACTCAACCGAATAGGGGAGTAATATCATCACAAAACAATAACCAATATGATAACAAGGTCAATTGCATCACTATATAAAAATTCATCACTAGTTCATTGCTTAAGATAAAAGACTTAGGTCAAATTCACAACATACTTCATAACCTATATAAACTACTCAAGAACAAGAATGATAAGACTATAATTAATCTTAATTTATTCATAATTGTTACAATAACATCATAGAGTAGTAATTCAATCAATAACCAAGTCAATTGAACCAACATTACACAATTCATATAACAACATAACCTAGGGTTAAAGGGAATAGGTCATCTTCTACGATTTATACCAGTCATTGAAGATACTACATAATTAAGTTAGAATACATGTTAATATATCCAAAATATCCAAAATAAATAATAAACAAGGTAATTCACAAGATCAATTTCGAGATTGGGAAAGACCCACATGAAAACTCAACTTTTTAAATCACTTTGAAGGGATCCTTTGGGGAAAGGAGCCCCAAAGGTGAATTAGATCCCATACCTTAATGTTTGATGTAGAATTGATGGAGGAATAATTCCCTTTACAACCCTTAAACCCTCCCCTAGCTAGGTCTTCAATGGAGTTTTTCAACTAGAGTGAGAAAGAAGAGAGAAGGAAGAGAATTTGGGTTTGTGAGTTATGAGAGGTTTGGTTAGTCTAATGGGGTTGGGGTAATTATATGGGGTGTTAATTAACTTAATTAGACTCCCCTTAACGCCAAACTAATTACCTAACCCCTTAATTAATTAATTGGAACTAACTAAAACGTGCAGCTAATTAGACCCCTCACAGACGAGACCCCGATCGATGGTCCGTCAGTGAGACGATGGCCACAGGACCCTCCGTCCTATTGATCAGTCGTTTTGGTCAGAGACTGGTCCAAAACTAGTCTTGGGGAATATTTCTAAGTTTTCATCGATGAGTCAATCAATGCCACTGTTATGCCTCGTATTTTTATACGTAGTGCGCGTCATGAGCTAATCGATGTAAGTCCGGGGAATGAGATTTTATTTTAAGTTCCAAGTGATTAAAGGAAATCAGATTGTCATTAACTTTAAGTGGGGGATTAATTAGTGGCTGTTTGGGATTAAATTAATTAAGTGGAGGGACCCACCACTCAAGGCATTAAAGGAAATCAGATGGGAGCTAGGCTTAGTGGGATGTGTAGTGGGGTGCTGTCTCCACTTCATATAATGAATGAAGTGGTGAAATGACAGCAAATATATCAGATTGTCATTAAGTTCCAAGTGATTAAAGGAAATCAGATTGTCATTAACTTTAAGTGGGGGATTAATTAGTGGCTGTTTGGGATTAAATTAATTAAGTGGAGGGCCCCACCACTCAAGGCATTAAAGGAAATCAGATGGGAGCTAGGCTTAGTGGGATGTGTAGTGGGGTGCTGTCTCCACTTCATATAATGAATGAAGTGGTGAAATGACAGCAAATATATCATCTTCTTCAACTTAGCTTAGGCAGCCATGGAAAAGGAGAAAACCAGCCATGAAACTCTCGGCCAGCAGCTTCAAGGAATTTGGTTAGTAATCTCTTTGCTTGGTGTGTTAATTCTTTAGAATGCCTTTGTTAATTAGCCATTAATGTTAAGAAGGGGGTGTGACCAGTAGCTTAGAAAATTCGTTTTAGTTATTGATTGTGCTAAGTATGATCGGAAACCATAATCGGATTAGTGGTGTTGTGTTAGTGTTTGGGCTGTTTTGATTAAAGCAAAATGTGGGAAATTCTGTTTTGGAGTTATGTATATGTTAATGTGATTATGGGTATATACTCCAAGGGATGAATACGATAAGGTAGATGTGTTGCGAATTATAAAACGAGTTATCGCTCGGTGTGTCGTTGTTTCGTTACTATGGTTGCCGAGACGGAGCTGTTTTGGGGGGAACTGTTTAATATGATTCGTTGGATTATATGTGTTATTGGTATTGCTGTGGATCGGATTGGGATGAAGTAAGGAAAATAGGGGAAGTGCTGCCGGATTTTTGTTAGATTATTAGCTAGCTTACAATAAGTGGTAAAGCGCGACGTCTATCTAATTGCGGCACGATTGTTGCTTGTTATACATTAATAGCTTGGGCAGTAAATATTGGTCGTGCGGCTCGACTATACGGTATGTAACGCTATCCTTTCTTTCTTTGTTTGGCATGACTTTTAAAAATGAGCGAATGACGGACAGGTTTGACACTTACTTCTAGAGTGTCTAGGTGACGTATATTCTTGCTTTCACAAACTATTCTTCTATATATCGGCTATGTCTAAGGCTATGGTGATTTCTCATATCTATGGTAGAGCTTCTTAGAGTCATTGAGATTTTATGTTTTCATATCGTGTTAAAGGTTCATAATCTTGATAAAACGTTAATCTTTGGTAATACTCCTTGCTGCTTCACGTTAATTGTTCTATTGAGTTATAAGAAATGATTTTAATTGCATATGGTTGCTCATAATGTTCTGCTCGTGCATAGAGTCATTTATTATTTCACCGAGTCCCGGGCCGGGTAATGTTTGTGCGGAGTTTCTTGCATATGTCACCGAGTCCCTCACTAGAGGGCCGGGTATGTATATTATATATATGATTGGTGATGAGGATGGTTATGATGATGATGATGACGGAGATGATGTGATGACTATTTCACCGAGTCCCTCACTAGAGGGCCGGGTACGTATGATGTATATATATGATGGTTATTTTGCCGAGTCCCTTACTAGGGAAGCTGGGCACCTTATATGTTAACGATATGCATGATTTTCACTTATAAGGTACATGTGTAGCGATATCATGTTTCGACTTATCATGTTGGTATCCTGTCATCTTTACCTTATGCTTTACATACTCAGTACATTGTCCGTACTGACCCCCTTTCCTCGGGGGGCTGCGTTTCATGCCCGCAGGTGTAGACGCACAGTTCGGTGATCCTTCCGCCTAGGATATCTACTCAGCTGATTGGAAGAGCTCCACAGTTCCGGAGCTCAGTCGTTTTGGTACATAACTTCCTATGTAGTCTTTTGCTTATCTATGGGTACGGCGGGGCCCTGTCCCGTCGAGTTTCACTACTATACTCTTAGAGGTCTGTAAACATTATGTGGGTTATATATATATGTTTTGGATGATGGTCTGGACATGGTTTGTTTGGGATGTCCGCTTGTTCAGGGGCAGCCTTGTCGGCTGCGTACATTATTGTGTATTGTGTAGTGGCAGCCTTGTCGGCTTGCGTATGCTAGTATGCTTTGGATAGTGGCGGCCTTGTCGGCTCGCGTATGTTGTTACGGTTGAATGGTTATGACTCCTTATGAGGTAGATCCACTTTATATATATATGGCGTTGGGGTTGGCTTGATTTGATTAAATTCCATATTGTCTTAGTTTCAGTTGGTTATTCTTAACAGGTTTGTATGTGAGTGTCCAAAACGGGCACTAGTCATGGCCCATCGGGTTGAGTCGTGACAAAAGTGGTATCAGAGCGGTTCTTCCTCGGAAGTGTCTACAGATCGTGTCTAGTAGAGTCCTGTTTATCGGTGTGTTGTGCACCACATCTATAAACAGGAAGCTACAGTACATTTAGGATGTTATCCTTTCTTCTTATTCTAGATCGTGCGATAGAGCTATATTAGCAGGATAATCCCTCTCTAACGAATCCCTGCGTTTTCAGCTATGCCTCCAAAGAAAGCGACAGCCGCCCAGAAGGGCAAATCGGTAGCAGAAGGTACTAGTCAGACCCGGAGAGTTACTAGGGCCCATGCCCAGTCTATGCCTGGTATTGTGCTCCAGTCGAAGAGCTCTTCTACACCACCACCGCCAGAGGAGCTTAGAGCAGCAGCAGCTCCAGTTCGGGGGACACCACCACCAGCCCCCGAAGCCCCAACACCTGAACCTCCAGCTCCTCAGCCAGGGGCGGAGGATAGGGCCATGAGAGATGCGGTTCAGTTGCTGACTAGATTAGTGGCAGGTCAGGCTCGCAGGCATGGACTAGGAGCTGATCATGCAGACAGATCTGATAGCTTAAGGGCTCGTGACTTTTTAAGTTGTAATCCTCCAGAGTTCTTTGGATCAAGGCCCCAGGATGATCCGCAAGAGTTTATTCGTCAGATGCAGCGTACATTGAGGATAATTAAGGCTTCGGAGACCAAGTCTGTTGAGTTGGCTACGTATCATTTGCGGGATGTAGCTATTAATTGGTATGAGTCTTGGGAATTATCTAGGGGTGAGGGTGCTCCTCCAGCGTTATGGGATGAATTTGTGGAGGCTTTCCAAGGCCACTTCCTGCCTCCAGAGATGAAGCGAGCTAGAGTCGATAGATTCTTGCATTTGAGGCAGAATGGCAGGAGCGTTCGAGAGTATAGCCTCGAGTTTGATTCATTGGCTAGGCATGCGCCTACTATTGTGGCTGATATGGCAGACAGGGTACATCGTTATGTGATGGGATTGGATCGCTATCTGATTGACGGTTGTATGGCAGTGACTCTTCAGCCAGGTATGGACATTGCTCGGGTGCAGGCATATGCACAGGGGGTAGAGGATCGGCACCGGGGACGTCAGCCAGAAAGAGATTATAATAGAGGCCAGCATAAGAGGGCTAGATCAGCAGGTTATCCTGACGAGTTTCGAGGCGGGCAGTCTCAGCAGCATGTTAGATTTTCTTCCCAGCCAGCACAGAGTGCACCCCCACGTTTCATGGGTAGGGGGTTCGATCGTACGGTATATTCCGAAGCTGGTCAGAGCTCTAGGGCGTCAGGGTCACAGATGGGCAGGGGTTTGAGCCAGTCGAGGCCACCTTTGCCTCGGTGTTCTCGCTGTGGTAGGTCCCATCCTGGGGAATGTCATTGGATTACAAGTGCGTGTTTTTCTTGCGGCCGTTAGGGTCATACTATGAGGGAGTGTCACTTTAGAGGTAGTGCCGGTGGTATGGCACAGCCTACTGGGTCCGTTGCTGGTTCATCTTCTTCTGTGTCTATGCGCCCTACGGGGCAGGGTATTCAGGCGCCAGCAGGCCGAGGTAGAGGTCGTGGTGGAGCTCCCAGTTCTAGCGGTCCCTCGAACCGCATATATGCTTTGACTAGTAGGCAGGATCAGGAGGCGTCACCTAATGTGATCACAGGTATATTATCACTATTCTCCTGAAGTGTGTATGCATTGATAGACCCAGGTTCCACCTTATCATTTATATCCCCCTTCGTTGCTAGTAGGATCGGAATAGAGTCTGAGTTGATAGAACCATTTGAGGTAGCTACACCTGTAGGAGATTCTGTCATAGCTACGCGAGTATATAAGAATTGTTCAGTGGTTATATATAGTCGTCGTACCGTAGCAGATCTAATAGAGTTAAATATGATTGAGTTTGATATTATCATGGGCATGGATTGGTTGGCTGCTTGCTATGCTAATGTTGATTGCAGAGGAAAGATAGTTCGATTTCAATTTCCAGGGGAACCGATTATAGAGTGGAAGGGGAGTACAGTATCGCCGAAAGGTAAGATTATTTCATACCTTAAGGCCAGGAAGATGGTTAGAAAAGGCTATATTTATCATCTGGTTCGGGTGCATGACATAAAGGTAGAGGCACCGACTCTTCAATCAGTCCCGGTAGTTAATGAATTTCCCGATGTTATTCCCAGAGGAGCTTCCAAGCCTTCCTCCAGAACGAGAGATAGAGTTTACTATAGATGTACTGCCAGATACCCAGCCTATATCTATACCTCCTTATAGAATGGCACCTGCTGAGTTGAAAGAGTTGAAAGAGCAATTGAGAGATTTGCTAGAAAAGGGCTTCATCAGGCCTAGTACGTCACCTTGGGGAGCACCGGTACTGTTTGTGAGGAAGAAGGATGGGTCGCTGCGGATGTGTATTGATTATAGGCAGCTGAACAAAGTAACAGTAAAGAACAGGTATCCCCTCCCAAGGATTGACGATCTATTTGACCAGTTGCAGGGTGCTAAGTGTTTTTCAAAGGTAGACTTGCGGTCAGGTTATCATCAGGTGCGGGTAAGGGAGGCAGATATTCCAAAGACGGCATTCCGGACCCGTTACGGGCATTATGAGTTTAGAGTGCTGTCTTTTGGGCTGACTAATGCTCCAGCGGTGTTTATGGATTTAATGAATCGAGTGTTTAAACCATTCCTTGATATGTTTGTTATTGTATTTATAGACGATATTCTGGTCTATTCACGTTCAGAAGAGGAGCATGCAGACCATTTAAGGACAGTACTTAGGGTGCTTCAGCAACAGAAGTTGTATGCTAAGTTCTCCAAGTGTGAGTTCTGGTTGACTTCAGTGGCATTCTTGGGGCATATTATTGGAGCTGATGGTATTCGGGTAGACACGCAGAAAATTGAGGCGGTAAAGACTTGGCCCAGACCTACGACACCTACTGAGGTACGCAGCTTTCTGGGGTTAGCAGGATATTACAGGAGATTTGTAGAAAAGTTTGCCTCAATTTCAGCGCCTTTGACAAAGCTAACTCAAAAGGCAGCCAAGTTCCAGTGGACTGATGCTTGTGAGCGAAGCTTCCAGCTATTGAAAGACTAATTGACTACAGCTCCAGTCCTAACTCTTCCGGAGGGACCGGACGGCTATGTTATTTATTGTGATGCTTCGGGTGTTGGTCTAGGATGTGTATTGATGCAGCATGGCAAAGTTATAGCCTATGCCTCCCGACAGCTTAGGAAGCATGAAAAGAATTATCCTACTCACGATCTGGAGTTAGCAGTCGTGGTTCATGCCTTGAAGATATGGAGGCATTATTTATATGGTGTACATGTGGACATCTATACAGATCATAAGAGTCTCCAATATATCTTTAAACATAAGGAGCTGAACTTACGACAGAGGCGGTGGTTAGAGTTGCTAAAGGATTATGATGTTGATATTTTATATCATCCAGGGAAAGAAAATGTTGTAGCAGATGCTCTTAGCCGTAAGTCCATGGGTAGCTTGACAGATGTACAACCAGAAAGGAGGGAGATGGTTCGGGAGATTCAGTGGCTATCCAACCTTGGAGTCCGTCTGGCTAATTCAGAAGATAGTGGAGTTTCTATTCGAGAGGTTGCTGAGTCCTCAATCATAGATGAGGTAAAGAGACACCAGTACGAGGACCCTATTCTGGCACAGTATAGAGATGCAGCTCTTCAAAAGGAAAAGACCCCATTTAAGGTTACACCTGACGGAGTGTTACGATATGAAGGCAGATTGTGTGTACCTGATATTGCGGGGCTACGACGGCAGGTTATGGGAGAGGCACACTCTGCCCGTTATTCTATTCACCCAGGGTCAACAAAAATGTATCATGACCTCAGATGCTTATACTGGTGGGATGGCATGAAAAAGGACATAGCGGAGTTTGTTGCTCAGTGCCCGAATTGTCAACAAGTCAAGATCGAACATCAAAAGCCTGGTGGATTATTACAGGAGATAGAGATCCCGACTTGGAAATGGGAGATGATTAATATGGACTTCATTACAGGCTTACCTCGCACTCAAAGGAAGTATGACTCTATATGGGTTATTGTAGATAGGCTGACGAAATCGGCCCATTTTCTTCCAGTCAGGACTACTTATTCGGCTGAAGATTATGCGAGGTTATATGTCAGGGAGATAGTGAGACTTCATGGGGTTCCCACGTCCATTATATCAGACAGAGGAGCTCAATTTACAGCCAACTTTTGGAGATCGTTTCAGAAGGGATTGGGGACACAGGTGAACCTTAGCACAACATTTCACCCTCAGACTGATGGGCAGGCTGAGCGTACTATTCAGACATTAGAAGATATGTTGCGGGCCTGTATTATTGACTTCAAAGGTAGCTGGGATGACCACTTGCCGCTCATTGAGTTTGCCTATAATAATAGCTACCATTCTAGTATCCAGATGGCACCGTACGAGGCCTTATATGGGAGGAAGTGCAGGTCACCTATTGGTTGGTTCGATGTTGGCGAGACTAAGTTAATAGGCCTGGATATGATTAAGCAAGCTGTTGACAAGGTGAAGCTTATTCAGGAAAGATTATTAGCAGCCCAGAGTCGACAGAAGTCATATGCAGATAATCGGCATCGAGATTTGGAGTTTCAGATTGGTGACTGGGTATTCCTGAAGGTATCACCCATGAAGGGTGTAATGAGATTCGGCAGGAAAGGGAAGCTCAGTCCGAGATACATTAGGCCTTATCAGATTGTTCGTAGGATAGGCAAGGTTGCCTATGAGTTGGATCTACCATCTGATTTGGAGGCGGTACATCCAGTCTTTCATGTATCGATGCTACGTAAATGTATTGGTGATCCTTCTAGAGTATGCCCTGTAGATGATGTTCAGGTAACAGAGGAGTTGTCATATGAGGAGAAACCCGTAGCTATACTTGATCGCCAGGTTAGAAGGTTACGTACTAAGGATGTGGCTTCCGTCAAAGTGTTGTGGCGAAATAATAATAGGGAGGAGATGACTTGGGAAGCGGAAGACGAAATGAAGAATAAGTATCCTTACTTGTTCCCCGTACATGCAGGTAATTCAATTCCTAGCTTGACTATATTGATTGATAAACGAGTTTTTGTAGTAAGTTGTGACTCTGTGAGGCATCTGTAGGTGACGGAATGCAGGTTGATAGGTATAACTGTTAGAGAGACCTCGCTGGAATTTTTTTTTTAAGACGCTAACTTAACATTCGAGGACGAATGTTCCTAAGGGGGGAAGGATGTTACGCCTTGTATTTTTATACGTAGTGCGCGTCATGAGCTAGTCGATGTAAGTCCGGGGAATGAGATTTTATTTTAAGTTCCAAGTGATTAAAGGAAATCAGATTGTCATTAACTTTAAGTGGGGGATTAATTAGTGGCTGTTTGGGATTAAATTAATTAAGTGGAGGGCCCCACCACTTAAGGCATTAAAGGAAATCAGATGGGAGCTAGGCTTAGTGGGATGTGTAGTGGGGTGCTGTCTCCACTTCATATAATGAATGAAGTGGTGAAATGACAGCAAATATATCAGATTGTCATTAAGTTCCAAGTGATTAAAGGAAATCAGATTGTCATTAACTTTAAGTGGGGGATTAATTAGTGGCTGTTTGGGATTAAATTAATTAAGTGGAGGGCCCCACCACTCAAGGCATTAAAGGAAATCAGATGGGAGCTAGGCTTAGTGGGATGTGTAGTGGGGTGCTGTCTCCACTTCATATAATGAATGAAGTGGTGAAATGACAGCAAATATATCATCTTCTTCAACTTAGCTTAGGCAGCCATGGAAAAGGAGAAAACCAGCCATGAAACTCTCGGCCAGCAGCTTCAAGGAATTTGGTTAGTAATCTCTTTGCTTGGTGTGTTAATTCTTTAGAATGCCTTTGTTAATTAGCCATTAATGTTAAGAAGGGGGTGTGACCAGTAGCTTAGAAAATTCGTTTTAGTTATTGATTGTGCTAAGTATGATCGGAAACCATAATCGGATTAGTGGTGTTGTGTTAGTGTTTGGGCTGTTTTGATTAAAGCAAAATATGGGAAATTCTGTTTTGGAGTTATGTATATGTTAATGTGATTATGGGTATATACTCCAAGGGATGAATACGATAAGGTAGATGTGTTGGGAATTATAAAACGAGTTATCGCTCGGTGTGTCTGTCATGACTCAAAACCCATTAAGACGGACAGGCACCCGATGCCCTAAAGGCCCGAGAGAACCAACCTGCAACCTGTTCTTACTGAGCATATACTATAACAATTGAGACAAGTTAACTTAGGATGCAGCGATACAAAATAACGTAAGTAGGTCCAAAATTTATGTACAATACTTGGCCGTCGTGGCCACAACTCCTTAAGACACAACTGAACCATGTACATACGTCTACAAAGCCTCTAAAAGATAGAAGACTAGAGTAGGTCGGGACAGACCCCGCCTTACCCTTAACTATGATACAATACCAAATGAATTTACCAATGACTCAATAAAACTCCGAATCAACTTGGAGCTCACCAAAAGTAGCAGAATTTCGAGTGCTCCTATTGAGGAGGTCTACTAGCTGGAGTACCTGAGCCTGCAGCATGAAATGCAGCGTCCCCAATACGGGACGTCAGTACAAAAAATGTACTGAATATGTAAGGCAAATAGTATATGTAATACAAGGCTCAAATGAAATCAAGTAGCAACATATGAGTGCATAGATTAGGAGAGAAGACCACCTTTGCTTACTCTTGTGGATTCAAGTAAGCTACATTCTTTTCTTTACCTTTTTGTACGTTATAATCTTTGTTGGACATGTGATACAAGTGACCAGCTGATCAGTGGTAGAAGAGGATGACCCATGCTAGGCATATTAACCACTGGGATGCGGTCCTCATAATTACACAACTTGGGATCGGCCCATGCTAGGCTTTCGCCCCTGAGCTGCCACCCTTCTATACCAATAGGGATCGGCCCATGCTAGGCTTTCGCCCCTGAGCTGCCACCCTTAATTATATAGATTCTTCACTTAGATTCTTTAATCTTTGAGATTATTGTTAATCAGTTCATAACTCTTTTGAGATATTATTTTGGATAATCATAACACTTTTGAGATGTTGATTTGGTGGTCATAATCATCTTGGAGATATGGAAATACGGAACAGTAGTGGAATACATGAAAATAATACTTTGAGGCAGTAACAATGACATAAGGAGCTATGAAACATCAACACCTTACTTTAAGACCTTAATGGCACAATTGACTTCAATTGGCTTAGGAGAGGGATTCATCAAACTTTGTTTTGCAAATACCATTTCTATAACAGCACAAGGGGAATAATTACACAAGTATAGAGTAGTGAACATATAATGAAGTAGTTCTATGTACTTAGAATGGGGAAAGAAATATTGTTAGCTATTTGGAGATAGTACGCTGCCACTATGCTTCCTTTTCTAGAAATAGAACTTATGCGAAACACTTCATTTATATTAATTGCAGGTGCCAGATTTCATGCCAAAAGGATATAGAATCGAATAGCCTTACATACCTTATTTTTCTGACCAATACTACTATCACGATTCAGCCTTCCTTTTTGGGTGCTAATCTACAACATAAATCATGATTAAGCTAACATCAGCAGCTAATCACAATAAGGTCCTCGAAAACAGTAGCTAAAATTTTGATGGAAATCAGGCCCATACAACCCTTACATAAAAGGTGAACCACCACACCCTTCCTTTACACATTAATACAACTTCATGCATCATCTTCCAAGATACCAAACTGCCCTCAACAACAATATTCATAAGGCAGCCACTATCAATCTCAAATCTTTCAGCATAATAATAGAATATTGACTCAAAGATCTATCACAATCCATAAATTCTTGATAAATATATACAAAATTCTCCACTCCAAACATGATCAAAGAGAGGAAAACAAATGGGTTGAAGTCTTACCTTAATTCTGGAAATTTATCCTCTAAACTTGTACTTCAAGAATTCAAACTCTCCTTCAAACTCTTACTTGAAAAATGAGACAGCACTCAAGAACCCTAAGGTGTTTTAGGGCTGCTTATTGAAGCCAAGAGAGACCAAGAAAGAAACTTAAGGAAATCTGAAATTTTGCAAGTTCAAAATGGAGAAAATAGACTTGATCCTTATCCTTTGAAAAAGGAGGTGTTATGGCCGACATTCTTGACCAATTTTGGGCCATATAATGTCAAGTAGGTGTCCCACCTGCTTGTCCTTTTAACTTGGGCCTTTTTGGACTCAAGATTATTGGACCTTGGCTGTCCATTTTCCCTTTGTCTTTATATTCAATTTGGGACAGATTAATGCAAGTAGGTGGTACACACTTGGCCCAATAACATGGTAAAACAAATCTTAGGAGGTGATGCACTTACCTAGTTTCACTTGGGCTTTATCCATAATGGGCCAATTGGCAGATTTGGCTGCTGGGCTTTCTTTCATTCACAATTTTCTTTAATAGGTTTGGGCTTCAAATGAGCCCCTAAATATAAGACTAAATCTGGTCAATCAAACTTGGCCCCTTTAACTATAATATAGCTCAAGTAGGTGATGCAGCAGCTAGCTCAATTACACCTTACTATAATTACTTAAATACTTTCCATCGGAGTTAACTTGCAATACATATGCTGAAACGTGCAAGGCATTACATCACCTTCCGAGCTAGTTTAAACCAACACTAATCATATAAGAAACATGATCCCTCACCTACACTATAAGTCTATGTCAAGTATAATGAATAGAACTACCACATACAAAATACAGGCCGTTACAGTGTCGTTGTTTCGTTACTATGGTTGCCAAGACGGAGCTGTTTTGGGGGGAACTGTTTAATATGATTCGTTGGATTATATGTGTTATTGGTATTGCTGTGGATAATTTGGGTTGTTGTCGGATTGGGACGAAGTAAGGAAAATAGGGGAAGTGCTGCCGGATTTTTGTTAGATTATTAGCTAGCTTACAATAAGTGGTAAAGCGCGACGTCTATCTAATTGCGGCACGATTGTTGCTTGTTATAGATTAATAGCTTGGGCAGTAAATATTGGTCGTGCGGCTCGACTATACGGTATGTAACGCTATCCTTTCTTTCTTTGTTTGGCATGACTTTTAAAAATGAGCGAATGACGGACAGGTTTGACACTTACTTCTAGAGTGTCTAGGTGACGTATATTCTTGCTTTCACAAACTATTCTTCTATATATCGGCTATGTCTAAGGCTATGATGATTTCTCATATCTATGGTAGAGCTTCTTAGAGTCATTGAGATTTTACATTTTCATATCGTGTTAAAGGTTCATAATCTTGATAAAACGTTAATCTTTGGTAATACTCCTTGCTGGTTCACGTTAATTGTTCTATTGAGTTATAAGAAATGATTTTAATTGCATATGGTTGCTCATAATGTTCTGCTCGTGCAAAAGTCATTTATCATTTCACCGAGTCCCGGGCCGGGTAATGTTCGTGCGGAGTTTCTTGCATATGTCACCGAGTCTCTCACTAGAGGGCCGGGTATGTATATTATATATATGATTGGTGATGAGGATGGTTATGATGATGATGATGACGGAGATGATGTGATGACTATTTCACCGAGTCCCTCACTAGAGGGTCGGGTACGTATGATGTATATATATGATGATTATTTTGCCGAGTCCCTTACTAAGGAAGCTGGGCACCTTATATGTTAAAGATATGCATGATTTTCACTTATAAGGTACATGTGTAGCGATATCATGTTTTGACTTATCATGTTGGTATCCTGTCATCTTTACCTTATGCTTTACATACTCAGTACATTGTCCGTACTGATCCCCTTTCCTCGGGGGGCTGCGTTTCATGCCTGCAGGTGTAGACGCACAGTTCGGTGATCCTTCCGCCTAGGATATCTACTTAGCTGATTGGAAGAGCTCCACAGTTCCGGAGCCCAGTCGTTTTGGTACATAACTTCCTATGTAGTCTTTTGCTTATCTATGGGTACGGCAGGGCCCTGTCCCATCGAGTTTCACTACTATACTCTTAGAGGTCTGTAAACATTATGTGGGTTGTATATATATGTTTTGGATGATGGTCTGGACATGGTTTGTTTGGGATGTCCGCTTGTTCAGGGGCAGCCTTGTCGGCTGTGTACATCATTGTGTATTGTGTAGTGGCAGCCTTGTCGGCTTGCGTATGCTAGTATGCTTTGGATAGTGGCGGCCTTGTCGGCTCGCGTATGTTGTTATGGTTGAATGGTTATGACTCCTTATGAGGTAGATCCACTTTATATATATATGGCGTTGGGGTTGGCTTGATTTGATTAAATTCCATATTGTCTTAGTTTCAGTTGGTTATTCTTAACAGGTTTGTATGTGAGTGTCCAAAACGGGCACTAGTCATGGCCCATCGGGTTGAGTCGTGACAGCCACTTTCGATTGACACATGGATCGGAGACTGCAAGTCGTTGGTCACACTGCCTTGGCAGTTCTTTGACCCGAAACGCGAGTGTCCTCCTAAAGGCCCTTGGTTTGTCCTTGGGGAGTCGTGTCCGGACGTTTCAACCACAAATAAGTTCTAATGCATGTTAGACACTCTTCCACCAAATTTCATGAATTCCCGACTTCTAAAAGCTAGTCAAATAGACTAAGACACGCTAGTACCTCATTGAACTATTTTCCGGACGTCATGGATGATCTTTAACGTTTTGGTTTCTAAATATCTTAAATGACTTATATACATTAAAATAGACCTTAAAACACTGTCTAAACCTTTTTACAAATATGTTAGGCTCTAGAACACGTCTTAGATTTTCGAAGTGTTACATTATCCCCCCCGTTAGGAACATTCGTCCCCGAAGGACACTAAAATCTTAGAAAGGTAGGAATAGACTCAATACCAGCCCAACCAACAACATAAATCATATTATCTAAAAAAGGCAATTAAAAATTTTCAATTACCACACATAAGGCTCAAACATCACATTATGAGGAATTTCCTTCTCACAACAACAACAAAAGCTCAACCTACTTTACATGAGTCAATATTCCAAAGTTCAACTTACCAACATGCTACATATCATTTCGTAATTACTTACCATATCAAAATGCACAACATAACTCAAAACAAGCCAAAGCGCAATATTGAAAATTGTTAAATTAAATCGGCATATATCACTCTAACCTTACTGTAACAACAACAAAATGCACATTTGAAAATTTTCATATGGACCCACATAACGAGGACTCGACTTCCTTTTCTTGCCATAATTTAACCACCCCCTTCATAGGTGAAATTTTCAATTACACTTTATCACCTTCTTCAAACTCTAAATATCTTCTCCTATTATCGGCATAAGACTTTTGCCGAGTATAGTCCATGTGAAACCAGTTCCTTATGATGTGAACTTTTTTCAAAGTCTTATAAATCAAATCGGGACCAAGAATCAAAGACTCACCATTTTCAAACCAACCAATATGAGATCTACACCTCCTATTATACAAGGTTTGATAAGGAGCCATGCATATGGATGAATGGAAACTATTATTGTAAGCAAACTCTACCAAAGGCAAGTGCTTATCCAAATTCCCTTGAAGTGGATGACACAAGCTTTAAGCATATCCTCAAGGGTTTGAATAGTACGCTCCGCTTGACCATCCGTTTGGGGGATGAAAAGTGGTACTTAACTTCACCTTAGTACCCAACCCTTCTTGGAATGACCTCCAAAACCTAGATGTGAATTATTCACCCCTATCCGATATGATGGATAACTGAATATAATGGCAACACAAAATCTCATCTATGAAGATATTTGCATAATGCTCCGTGGAATAAGTAGACTTGACGGGAATAAAACAAGCGGACTTGGTAAACGTATCCACCACCACCCATATGGAGTTATATTGTTTTTGAGTCTTAGACAAACCTACCAAAAAATCCATATTGATGTATTCCCACTTCCAAGTAGGAATTTGGATTTATTGAAGTAAACAACCCGACTTTTGGTTTTCGGCTTTTACTTGTTGGCAATTTGGACAATTTGCTATAAACTCCGCTATGTCCTTCTTCAATCCTTACCACTAATACACTTCCCTAAGATCATGATACATGTTTGTCGAACCCAGATGAATAGAGTAAAGGGACCCATGATCTTTCTCAAGAATCCGGTTCCACAAACCATCTACACTGGGAACACACAACCTTCTTTCATACCTTAAGACACCATCCCCCCAAGGAGAACGACTCATTAAGATTACCAAGAACCAATTCCTTCAACTCCATCAATGGTTGATAAAGGAGTTGTTTAAACTTCACCTCAACAACTAAATATTACTTGGAGTTATGATGGACTATAAAACCACCATTTGGAGAATCTTCCAATCTTACACCCAACCTAGCCAACCTATGAACATCTTTCACTAGGTGTTTCTTGGCTTCCTCTACATGAGACACACTAACCATGGTCATACAACTTAGAGAATTTCCAACCACATTGGCCTTGCCGGGGTGAAAGAGAACACTCATGTCGAAATCTTTCAACAATTCCAACCACCTTCTTTGTCGGATATTCAACTCCTTTTGAGTAAACACATATTTGAGACTCTTGAGGTCGGTATACACATCAACATGAACACCATACAAGTAATTCCTCCATATTTTCAAGGCAAATACAACGACCGCTAACTCAACGTCAGCAGTTGGATAGTTCTTCTCATGTACCTTAAGTTGTATAGAAGCATAGGCGATTACTTTCCCATGTTGCATAAGTACCCACCCACCCCAAACCCACTATGGATGCATCACAATACACAACAAATCCCTTTGTACCCTCCGGTAAAGTCAACACCGAAGCGGAAGTAAGCCTAACTTTCAAGATTTTGAAGCTTTTCTCACATGCCTCCGACCACTCAAACTTCTTACTCGTTTGGGTCAAAGTAGTCAAGGGAGATGCAATGGATGCGAAACCATCCATAAACCTCTGATAATAACATGCTAGACCCAAGAAACTCCTAATATCGGCTGGAGTCAATGGTCTCGTCCAATTTCTCACCGCCTCGGTTTTCCTTGGATCAACCTCAATTCCCTCACTAGAGATGATATGACAGAGAAATTCAATCGACCTCAACCATAACTCACATTTTCTATACTTGGCAAACAATTGATGTTCTTTAAGTGCTTGCAACACCACTCTCAAATGACCCATGTGTTCACCCTCATTTTTCAAATATACCAAGATGTCATCAATGAACACAATGACAAATGAATCTAGGTAACTTCGAGACACCTTATTCATTAGATACATAAATGCCGCCAGAGCATTAGTGAGACCAAAGGACAATACTAAGAACTCATAGTGACCATATCTAGTCCGAAATTTCGTGTTTGGTATATCCTTACCCCTCACCTAAGTCGGTGATACCCCGATCTCAAGTTAATCTTAGAAAAGTAGCTTGCCCCTTGGATTTGAACAAACAAGTCATCTATCCGAGAGAGAGGGTACTTGTTCTTAATAGTGACTTTACTGAGTTGGCGATAATAAATGCACATTCAAAGGGACCCGTCCTTGTTCTTCACAAACAAAACCGGCGCACCCCATGGAGAAATACTAGGTTTAATGAAGCCTTTCTCTGATAAATATTTGAGTTGATAATTCAACTCTTTCAATTCGGCCGGAGCCATCCATTAAGGAGTAATTGAAATGGGATTTGTATCCGGTAGCAAATCAATACTAAAATCAATCCCGTTCTGGAGGAATACCAAGAAGATAATTAGGAAAGACCTCCTGATATTCACTCACTACGGGGACCGACTCAATGGGAGGAATTTTGGAGTCTAAATCTTTGACTCTTACTATATGATATTAAAAACCTTTAGTGATCATTTTTCATGCTTTTAGACAAGGCATGATACGACCTCTAGGTATAGAGTTTCCCCCCTTCCACTCTAAAATGAGCTCATTTGGAAAGTTAAACTTCACCACCGTCGTTTTACAATCAATAGAGGCAAAGCAAGCATGCAACTAATCCATACCCAAAATGATATCAAAATCAAGCATATCAAGTTATACTATTTAAACATAAGAAACTCTATTGGGTAACATTGTAAGACAATTTCTGTACACCCTTTTTGCAACAACCGACTCACCCACCGGGGTAGGCACTATAAAACGTTCATGCAAGATATAGGGTAAAATGTAAAACTTTTTAGCTACAAGAGGGGTAACAAATGACAAGGTAACACCAGGATCAAGTAAAGCATATACATCAATAGAGAAGGCTTTCAAAATACCGGTCAACACATTGGGGGAAGTCTCTTGCTCACCCCTAGAACGGAGAGCATAGAAGCGGTTCTTCTTAGAAGCATCGTTAGAACCACTTGCTTGACCTTGACCACCACCCTTATCTTGACCCTACACATTAGGGAAATCCTTAACCTTGTGTCCACTTTTATCACAACCAAAATAATTATTTGTTCCCTTAAGGCAATCACCATAATGTTTCTTGCCACACCTTCCACAAGTTGGCTTCTTAGTTGGTGAACTAGTTTTCCCTACCTTTTGAGACTTAGGGTTAGACACCCTATCATACCTATCCTTGGTGAACTTGGTAGGAACTTGACTAGAAAACCTCTTCTTGAACTTGGGCTTGTCTTGGAAGTAAAGCCTACCCCTTGTAGAACCACCATCAAAAGATCTTGCCTCTTAGTGTAACAGCACGAAAAGTCAAGACCTAATATAGAGCCTAAAATATTTGTCTAAGGGTTTAGATACTGTTTTAAGACCTAAAATGATGTATTTAAGGCATCGAAGAAGTTTTATAGCCACGACGTCCGAAAACAAGCCTAATTGAACTAGTTGACGTTGCTATGTTTGGGGATGGTTTCGGAGGGTCAAATGAAGTCTAAAACTTTTAAAAAGACTTTAGTTTGGTAGAGTGTAGTATAGAGGGTCTAATAGTACAATAACGACGCCGCAAGGACCACCCAAAGGGTCATGGAGAAGGACCCCAACATGGGTGGGCAGGCTGCCAAAGCAGCCTGGGAAAGTCTAGAATCAGTGGGCTGCTGCGCGACGCATCCCACACGGACCTCACTGTCCTATAGTTTATTTTTGGGAAATAAAAGTGTGTTGGCCCCGTGACGCGTAGCCACTTCCTAGATTCAGTAAAATCATATTTTTGACATTTAGACTTCGCAAAAAGACCCATTTAAGTGAGGGGTGTTTTGGGTAATTTCCGTTATGATTATATATACCTAGTGGTAATTTTAAGTCATTATTCACTCATCCAAACCCCATTCCCCCCCAAAAAAAAAAAGCTCTCACCTCTCTCTACTTTCTCTCTCCCCAATTCATCCATTGAAGAAGGAAGAAAGCTTGAATAAGAAGGTCAATTTCTCTAGGATTTCACTTCAATTTCATGGATTTATCTTCATTAAGGTATAGGTTCTCTTGGTATTCCTTTCCCCAAGAGGTCCTCTAAAATTTTATTTCAAAATACCCAATTCCATGAGGTTTTCCAATTCTAATGGGTTTTCTTCGAAACTTCAAATTGATGATAAATTGTTGTTTCCTATGACTAGTTGAGTATAGATTGTTGATTAATTGATTTTAATTGATCCAATTTAGTGTTGATCATGTTCCCTTCCCCATTTCCCCAAATCTTGGATCTTGGTTGTAAAATGATGGGAATTCAATTATGAATTGTTTAATAGACTTTTTTTTTGTCTATCTAATTCATGTATGGATTGGCTAGGGTAATGTATTTTTGGGATTGGATATAATTATTGATGAATTCATGATGAACCCTATTTCTCTTAACCAAGAGAAATCTAGTGAAAGATGTTCATAGGTTGGCTCTTTTAGGGGTTCGAAATGAAGATTCTCCCAATGTTGCTATGGTGGTACATGAAAAATCCGACTCGTGTTTTGTGGTTGAGGTGAATCCTAGGCAACACCTTGATTCATTGTTGATGGAGTTTAAAGAATCGGTTCTAGGAATGATGAATGAGTCATTCTCCCAAGGGGGGATGGTTTCCTTAGGTAACAAAGAATATTGTGTGTTCCTTATGTGGATGATTTGAGAAGTAGGAACCTTGAGCCGAGAGAAGTGTTTTGGTGGGATGGCCTAAAAAGGGATATTGTGGAGTTTGTTGCAAAGTGTCCCAATTATCAACAAGTGAAGGCCGAGCACCAAAAGCCGAGTGGTCTACTACAAGAAATCAAAATTTCTACTTGGAAGTGGGAAGATGTTAATATGGATTTCGTAGTAGGTTTGCCTCGAACTCGAAAACAATATGACTCTATATGGGTGGTAGTGGATAGATTGACCAAATCCGCTCAATTTATTACTGTTAAGTCTACTAATTCGGCGAAGATTATGCAAGAATATATATTAACAAAATAGTGATTCTTCATGGGGTTCCTTTGTCCATCATATCATATAGAGGTGCTCAATTTACATTTAGATTTTGGAGATCTTTTCAAAAGAGTTTGGGTACTCAAGTGAAGTTAAGCACTGCTTTTCTTCCACAAACGGATGGTCAAGCGGAGCGAACTATTCATCCTCTTGAAGATATGCTTAGAGCTTGCATCATTGACTTTAAGGGAATTTGGGATAATCTTGTGCCTTTGGTGGAGTTCTCATATAATAATAGTTTTCATTCATCCATCTCTATGGCTCCTTATGAAGCTTTGTATGGTAGGAGGTTTAAGTCTCCTATTGGGTGGTTTGAAGTTGGTGAGTCTTTACTTCTTGGTCCCGATTTGATTTATAAGACTTTGGAGAAAGTTCATATCAGAAATAACTGGTTGTAAAGTGCCTATAGTCGGCAAAAGTCTTATGCTGATCATAGGAGAAGAGATTTAGAGTTTGAAGAAGGTGATAAGGTGTATTTGAAAATTTCACCTATAAAAGAGGTTGTTAGACATGGCAAGAAAGAGAATTTAAGTCCTCGTTATGTGAGTCCCTATTAATCTTTCAAAGGGCCAAGTAAGGTTTCTTATGAATTGAAACACCCTAGTGAATTATCTTCGGTTCATCCGTTTTTCCATGTTCTATGCTTAAGAAGTGTATCGGTGATGCCGAGTCTATTCCTCCTATTGAGGATCTTGGTGTGAAGGATAACCTCTCCTATGAGGAGATTCCGGTTAAAATCCTTGATCGTCAAGTGAAGAGGTTGAGGAACAAAGAGGTGGACTCCGTAAAAGTGTTATGGAGAAAGGACCTTGTTGAGGGAGCAACATGGAAGACCGAGGCCGACATGAAGTCCCGTTATCCTCATCTATTTCCTAATTAAGGTTGGTTGTTCTTGCTATTAATGAAAATAATGACTAAATTTTAAGTTGCTTTGATTTTTGGTGAAGTCCTGCAAAAATACTTATGTTACAGACTTACAGTGAAGTACAATGAAGTGTGCTTTTTGACTTGAAAATTTGCGAATCCTCTTGTTTTGAGTTATGTTGTGGATTTTGATATGGTGAGTGTTTATGAAATGATGTTTAGCATGTTGGTAAGTTGAGTTTAGGCATAATTGACTCATATATGGTATGATGAGCTTATGTTGTTGTGAGACGGGAATTCCTCATAATGTGATTTTAAGACTTATGTGTGGTAATTGATGTTTTTGAATTATGTTGTGATGTGTTGTTGTTTGTTGACTTCTAGTCTTGAGACTACTCCTTCCTTCGAAGAGATTTTAGTGTTATTTGAGGACGAATGTTTGTAAGGGGGGGATAATGTAAAATTTCAAAAGTCTAAGACATGTTCTACATCCTAACTTATGTGCCAAAAGGGTTATACACTGTTTTAAGGTCATAAATAATGAATGTAAGTCATTTAGGATGATTAGGAATCAAAACGAGAAGAAACGTCCAAGACGTCCGGAAGGTAGTCGAATTGATCTAGTGAAACATTCTTAAGTTTCGGAAAGGTTTAGGAGTGGTGTATGACGTCTAAAACTTTTAAAATGACTTTAAATAGGCAAAACCATATATATAGAGTAAAAACGTCCAGGTCCGACCCCCCCAAGGGTCGCCTTAGGGGTCCACAAAAGGACCCAAAACTTTGCTTGGCAAGCTGCCAAAGCAGAAGCCAAAATACACATAGATGAACAAGGTCCGCGTCGTGGACATGGGTGAATTTTGTTCATATCTTAAGTTCGCGTCGCGGGAAGGTAGTGGACTTCACTGGCTCAAAAATTAAAATATAAAAATCATGCGGGAACAGCTCAGCCTCGTGGACTGGTTCCCCGACGAAAATCTGAAATTTAGATTGAAGTTTTGATTTCATTAAAGGGTCAACTTAAGTGAGGGGTCTTTTGGGGATTTCATGGGGGGTCTATATATTGATTTCCGATCAGTTTTCCCTCACATTTACTCACTCAAATCAAATCCCAAAGTCAAAACCCAAAAGCTCTAACATCTCTCTAGTTTCTCTCTCTATTCATCCTCCATTGAAGAAAGAAGAAAGCTTTAAGAAGAAGACCATTTTCTCTAGGAGTTCACCTCAATATCGTGGATTAATCTTCATTAAGGTATGGGTTCTTCACTCTTGGATTCCTTTCCCCAAGAGGTCCTCTCAAAGTTAATTTCTAAAACACCAAATTCCAAGGGTTTTTCTAATCTAAAGGTGTTTATTCTAAAATTCCAAATGATGATTGATCTTGATTAATTGTGATTACTCATGACTAATTAGGTATATATTGTTGGTTAATTTTTGTTAATTGATTGAATTTCATGTTGATCATGTTCCTTTCCTCAATTCCCCAAATCTTGGGTCTTGATTGCAAATTGATGGGAATAGAAGTATGAATTTATTATTAAAATTATTTTATCTATTATAATTCATTAATGGAATGTCTAGGGTAATGTATTATTGGGATTGCATATATTTCTTGAAGAATTCATGATGAACCCTATTCCCCTAACCCTAAGTTATGAATTGAAGTTAATTGGGATAGTAATGATGCAATTGATCTTCTTATTGTGTTAATTACTATTGTATGATGATGTTATATCCATTATTGCGTTGAATTTAATGGTTGAGGGTAAAACCATGGAAGATGGCTTGTGAAGGAGATGTGGTAAGTCTTGTGATCTCAACTCTTTACTTCAATTATGGTTACTTGTGATTAAGTAATGATGTTGTATTGAAGTGTACCTTATATAAAGATTGATAGAGTTGGTATAGTGTTTAATTGAAATATCTTGACTATGGTTTGTGAGGTGTTGGCTAAGATATAAATGTTATAAGGATGGTGATAACTTACCAATGTGCCTTATCATGAATAATTATGTAAATGTGCTAACCTTACATATATGAATTGTAATGAAAGTAAAGTACTAATGCAATTCTTATTGAGCTGTGATGATGATGATTATATATGGGATAGACCCTATGACCTACACTAAGCTATGATTGTTAATAAAGGCTTGATGACATTTTAAAATGGGACTCTAGCTTAGCACCGAGTGAACTAGAGTGAGGAGTGTCCCTTCCCACATGGGGAAGGTCGGATCACTAATATACTCTAGAGATTTGAGACCATAATGCATGTAACATAAAGAGGGTCCCAACTATATCTCCTAGTTCTTGAACTATGTTTCCCCCATAGGAAATACTAGATAGTGGATCCACGTAGTTGCTTTATTCATGTTTTGGTACTACCTTGGCAAGTACGCGTTCCTTCGGTGTAGGGTTCCATGACACTGGAATCCACATTAGCTCATGTGTTCTATGTCGATTAAGGCAAGATGTTCCCAAAAGGTAAAATAAAGTAATGAAAGAACTCTAACTAGGATGACCTAAGTGGTTTAGCTTAGTCTAGGTAGGGGTATGGGACCGTACCTAGTTAGCCTTGAAGGGAATCTTAGGAGGATGTTCTTATGTATGTATATGCTTATAAATTTAAATGAGATTTATATGATGATCTTACATGTTGATAGTATCTTATGGTATTGAACTCACTTATGAATACATGTTTGGTCTATATTGCTGAAGTATGATATTTGGTACTCCTAATGGTATGATATGTGAAGTTGGACATTGGTTATGGTTCTTGTTAGGTTACTTGAGTTAGTAAGGTTATGGGGCATTGCTTAGTCACTGCACAAGTGCACTTAATGAAGATCATGAGTAATGGTATTGCTTTGGTTATGTTGTAATGAACTCTTATCTATGCTTGTTGAGGTTATAGCTTGATGATAGAGTTGTCTTGATTATATGTTCAAGTATGTTAGTATGCATGATTGGTTGGGTTAGACTTAGTATGATGAACATGGTCTTGACTTGATGAATATGTCTTATTGATTGGTATGGTCTTCTTAAATGTGCATAAGGCTTTTCAAATTAAATTGCATACTTTAATGAAATGTCCCTTTTTAGAATGATTTGATATTTTATGTGCATATGGTCTCATACTTAGTTCATGTGAAGTGCTAACCCCATTTTCTCCCTTTTCCCCAACATTTTAGGTTCCGGTCGTTGAAGGGCTTTTGAGACGACTTTGAAGGAAGACTTGGAATTCTTAATCATCCAAGTTGGGTAGGTCCTCACTTTCTGAGAGCAATGCCAATATCGATCTTATGAAGTTGTTCTAGTTTTAAGACTCTTATGTTCTTTCCTTTCATTTGTGTACTAAACATTGTATAGCCTATATTTGGCATTATTACGTTCATGTATGGGCTAGAATCAAATTGTTGTACTCTTGTTAGATGGTTATGAGATGAGACATCCATTTGAGACTATGTTATATCTTATAAATCTATGTGCAATAAAAGTAGAAGACTATGTAATCTTCATATACGGAAGGTCTATGTATAATCGATATAAATATTATGTGTATGTCGACGTCGAGGGGGTTCTCCACGGATGTGACTCATAACCCCCATCAAGTCTACAAGTGCAATGACCAAGTAAAGCCCCATAAACTTACTCAATCAAGTAAAACCAACCAAGAATTATAAGCAATGCCTACCATCTCATAACATAGCATCAATAGAAATTATCATCATATCTAGTAATATAGACCAATAGCACGTTCATACATGAAACAAACATCATATAGTATTATCAACATATAAGGTCAACATATACATTTTATTTTACAATGGAATAAAACATAAGAACATACTCTTAAGACTTCCTCAAGGAAGCTAGTTTAAACCAACACTAATCACATAAGAAACATGATCCCTCACCTACACTATAAGTCTATGTCAAGTATAACATGAATAGAACTACCACATACAAAAATACAGGCCGTTACAAAACCCCTCAAGTCATCCTAGTTAGAGTCCACTTTATTACTTCATTTTACTTTCAGGAACATCTTTCCTTAACCGACATAGACTTCATGAGATAATGTGGAATGCGGTGTCATGGAACCCTACACCGAAAGAAGGTGGACTACTTTCCAAGGTAGTACCAAAACATGAACATAACATCTACATGGATCCATTAGCTAGTATTCCTATGGGGGCAACATAGTTCAAGAACTAGGAGATGTAGTTGGAACCTCTTTATAATACATGCATTGTAGTATCCAATCTCATGAGTACAATAGTGAACCTACCTTCCCTATGTGGGAAGGGACACTCCTTACTACTAGTTCACTCTGTGCTAAGCTAGAGTACCTTTTGAAATGTCTTTCATTAATAATCATAACTTATTTTAGGTCATAGGGTGAACCCCTTATAGTCATAGTCATATATCAATAGGAATTTCATGAGAACACCTTTCATTACAACCCTTATATGTGAGATCAGCACATTAACATCATAATATCATAGTAAGGCAAATAGTTACATCATCACCAACCTTATATCATTACATCCTAAGGATAATCTCACAATCACATAATAAAGACATTTCAATACAACATCATACCATCCCTAATCAATCTTATCATAAGGTATACTTCTATATAATTTCATCACTAAACACAAGTAATCATAATTCGAGCAAAGGTTTGAGATCACAAGACTTACCCCATTCTTCTTCACAAGCCATCATCATAGTATTACCGTCAACAAAGTTAATTCAATCCAATAATCGGTGTAATAACATCCATCAATGGTAATTAACACAATAATGAAGTCAATTGAATCACTACACGTCAATTCATCACTAGTTCATAACTTAAGGTTAGAGACTTGGGTCAATTTCATGATGTATTCCACAAACTATGTTAACTCATCAAGAAATAGCATAATTGAATCATAATACATAAAAATATAAGTATAATAACCAAAAGAAACAATAGACAATACAATTTAGAAATTCAATTTCGTAATAGAAAAAACCTACATGAAACTCATCTTTTTGAAAACAATTTTGGAAGAACCCTTTGGGGAAAGTAATACCAAAAGGTGAAATGATACCATACCTTGTTAATTGTTTAAGATTGATGCATAAAAGAACCCTTCTTTCTTCCCTAATACCTTGACCTAGCCCATCAATGGAGTTTTTCTTTTTGGGAGAGAGAAAGTAAAGAGAAGGAAGAGCAATTGGGTTTTGGGAATTATGAGAGTTGGGTTAGTTTAATTAATTTGGGGATTTATATAAGTTATTAACTAACTTAATTAGACCTTCATTAGCCCCTAACTAATTAAATAACCAACTAATTAATTAATTGGACTAACTTAAAACTTGATAGCAACTACTGAACCTAACCTACGAGACCCCAACCTAAGGGTCGTAGGTCAGTCGACGAACAAGGTCCCGTCCGTGCTGCACATCCTTCATTTTGGTTAAAGACTTGAAAAAATGACCACTTAAATAAAATTATAAGTGACCACCGATGGTGGCAATCGACACTCCGTTGATTGGACCACGACTCGTCGATGGCTACTGTCTTAGATAACTTTTAGCCAAAATGCAAGGGTCATACTCGAGGGAGTCGTACACGGACGTTTCGACCCTAAAGAGACTTTAATATGTGTTAGACACCTTTTCACCAAATTTAATCAATTTTGGACTCTTAAAACCTCGTCGAATATTCTAAGGCATACTAGCACCTTTTGCACTAGTTTCCGGACGTCATGGACGTTCCTTGACTTTTTGACTCTAAAACCTTATAAATGAATTTTATGCACTACTATTGACCTTAAAACAGTGTTATAACTATTAGACACTCATGTGAGGCTGTATATTAGGTTTTGGACTTTCGAAGTGTTACAATTACAATGGTTATTTCAATTAAATTTCATGATGAACCCATGTTCTTCCCAAAACCTCAATATAAACTATAATATGGGTAATGTTATCTTGAACCTATGATGATTGAATTATGGATTTAATTTATATAAATGTACCTTTATCTAATGTTTTATACATGAATTGTCGATGAATTATTGGAATTGATTAATGATGATGAAAGATTGGTGAATTGGTATGATTACCCTACTTCCTCTACTTTTGTATAGAATTGATAGTTTAATTGGTAAGTGGTGGCGGTGTTTAATTTCTTTTCATTCATTACATGTGTTGATCATGGCCTTGAAGGAAACCTTGTGAACTATAAAGTGTGGTTATGATAATAACGCAATGTGAAGTAGCATGCCTAGTCTATTAAGCTAGTATCATGTTCTAGGTAATTGATGATATCTACTATATTGAAATGAAGTTGTTATGGTTAGGTGTGGTTTAGGTGCTTCCATTGATGAAGTGCTAATGGTGAATGACCAATACCTATGTACCACTATATGAATGTGTGATCTTAACCAATATTAGGAGTCTTTGATGCAATGATAAAGATGTCTTATCTCCTATGCTATAATGTGGCTGCCTCATTATCATGTTGATACCCATTATGTGATCATGGTGTCCAATGTACACACACTTCATGCATGCTCATGAGTATCATAGGTTCATGGTGGCTTATGAAAGCATAATTCTCATATGAACTAATCTCTACTACTGTGCATGTAAAGTATATTTCCATGAAGCATGAAATGTATCTTAACTAGGATGACTTGATAGGTGTACTAGTGTAGGCAACGGTATGGGACTTTTCCTATACATTGCACATGTCTACCTTGATAGAATAACTCCTAGGGTGATTACTGTAACAACCCGAAAATGACTATGCGAAGTAATGCCTAAACGTACCTAGAATGCCTAGATTTGACCAGGTTCACATGGCTTGGTGCGCGTGGAACCAGACCTCAGAACCTATGCACCATCCAAGCCAACCAACATGGTGAGTTAGTTAAGCTAGGAAAGGTTGGGTTCAGCCATGTAGGGCACCCGAATATTAAGATTTACCCGGTTGAGTCTTAACCGGACTTGAAAGGGGTAATCTTAGGTTTGGAGGGTCTAGGGGTAAAATGGTCTTTTCCAGGCTAAGGGTAGTATCGTAATTACCCTAATGATTTAATTAATTAATTAATTAATGTATTTTAGTGGAGGGTTCGGGTTGGGTCGACCTAGATTGACCCATTCGCGAGAAGAGCTTCACCCGGGTTCGATCCTTGGTGGAAGCAATATTTAAGTTGAATTAATTGGTATTTAATTATCTGATTTAAGTAAGGGCATTTTATTCTTTTCACTTAAGCCTTAGAAAATCAGATTTTTATTTAAAATAACAAAGAGTCCTAGTTTGACTAAGTCCTTACCTAAAACTCCTACTCCTAAGCTTACTCTCACATCTCTCCACTCTCATTCTCACGTTTCATCATCAATAAAAGAACAAAAAAATTATCAAAGGTTCATCACTCTTGAAGAACTTGTACGCTAAAACTCAAAAGAAAAACTAAACTAAAAACAAAAAGCAAAAACATTATTCTCGACGGGTTGTGCTTGAAGTTTCGGTGGTGAGGCTTGGTGTCGTGGGAGTTGGTTGTACATTGGAGCAGGTTTGGAAGGTGTTAAACGACAGAAAAGGTATGGGTTTTCTTCCTCTTGGTCCCTTTCCCAAGAGACCCCTAAGATTCAGTCTATTTTAATCCGAAAACTAGGAAAGTTTCCCCGTTGCATGTCCCTGTCACTAGCTCCCATCGATTGTTGTAGGTTGGGTATGTTTACTGGTAGAAATTAGGGATGTAACGTGTTTTCGTGATGATTAGGTTCATGTATGTTCGGATTTATGTGACTGATAAATATGTCTTTCCGAAACTATGTGATAAGTATGTGTGTGCATTGTGTATGCCGTGACTCTTGGTCACATATTGAAGTGTGAAAAAAAGCATGCTAAATCCTTGTATTTTAGGTGCAAATATTTGTAAAAATCGTGATGTTCATATGAGGTGTGATGTTGCTGAATTGAGGGAAAACTCTTGGCTAAATGTAACCACGAAAATGCACCTAATGATGTACGAAATGTTCCACAAATTGTCCTAAAATCTAACGTATAAAATGTTGAGAAAAGGGACTGGAAAACGTGATCAAATTTCCAGATTTCTGGAAATTTGGTTTCGGCTATACAACTTGAAGAATTGGAGTTTCAAAAATCATTTTAAAATATGTGAGATCATCAGGAATTGAACCCGAGACCTCACCATATGCAGGCTGCTGAAAAAATTTGATATTAAATGTGAGGTAAGGGGGATTCGAAATGGGGTAAGTTTGGGTGAAGAAACAAAATAAAAAGGGAAATAAATAAAATAGGGAGTGTGAGGATCGAACCCACAACCCCTCGGATAGGTGAGAAAATTAGGAGAAAAACTAAAGAAAGATAGAATGAGGTTATGGGGGATCGATCCCACATCCTCTTGGTCTCAAACGAAAAAGAGAGGAAAGAAAAGAAAGAAAAAAAAAGAAGTGTAGGCGTTGGGGATCGACCTCGGGTCCCCAAGCCGAAAATATAAACCAATGTTTTAATATGAGACTAAGTGTTGCTCAAGGGATTCAAAATCGGGTTCCCTTGCCCAATTCCGTATTGATGCATAAGTCTTACGTGAATAAATAATTAGTGAATGCTGCCTATAGGAATCGAACTCGAGACCTTGGCATACCTTCAAGATGCATAAGTCTTGTACCATATAATCTTGGGTAAGTATGAATCACTTAGACGAATTATGAATGAAGCCTCATGGCTTGTACGTATGGATCCATAAGTCCAGCGTACGTTTAAAAGAAAGTGAACCTAAGATGTATGTAATGAAATGATATGAACCCAGGAGGATTAAGTAAAAGTGTGAAACACACTAAAAGGACAAGTGCATTGGCATATGACGAAATGAACATTCACGTAATGAGGTGAGTAATTATGTTATACTATGATGCTAATGAAAATTATGACAACATGATAAGAGGCTAAGATGAATAGTGAGACAAGCGCATCTACGCCAAAAAAAATCAATGTCACTAAATGAAATTTCTAAGAGAGTACATTTATGCTAAACGATGAATAAGCAAAGAAAGAGTGGCTACATGAGTATAGGCTAGTATAACTGAGACAAGCTGTATCTACGCCTAGAATCAATGTCCCTCAATGCAAATTCCAAGAGAGCATATGTATGTTATACGATGAACAAATAATGAAAGGTGAGTAAAGATGAAATGAAAAGATGTTAAGAAAGATCAGGGCGGTACCACAATATGAGGCTAGTGCAAGTGAGACAAGTTGTACCTACGCCAATATAAGGTCACCAAAAGTACTCACCTAAGAGTGTCGAATATTAAGAGACAAGTCTCAATCACACTCTATATGTAAGTTTAAGGACAATTCACAGTTAATACGTAAAGAAGAGATGATAAATCATCTAATGAGCTATGACTACCTCATGCTAGAAGCAAGCTTTGATGATGTATGAGTTGAATGTAAATAGGCACTTTAAACAGAGCACCGATAGGCTAGTTATGAGTGGTGATGCCTTCTTTTGGGAAGGGCGGAGGTTCCCGTAATTCTCATGAGATGAGACTGTCCACCATGGTTGGTATGGGTCTCCCTAAATCTCCTAGTCTTTGAACTATGCTGCCAACATAGGGAACTAGCCAGTGGTTCTCCACCTAAGCGAGCTAGGAATGTTTTGGTTTCACCTTGGCCAGTGACTCCACCTCTTTTCGGTGTGGGGAAGACACCGGATTTCATGATTCTCACATGATCTATGTCGGTTAAAGTTGAAGTTCCTCAAAGTATGAAAGATAATGAAATCAATGATACTGAAGATGTATGTGCAAGACAATTAGGAGGTAAACCAGATTCAGGTAATGACATTAGGTCATTCTTGGTCATTGCACTTCATGATCCTGATGAGAGTCTTAAACATCATCCTAGGTATAGCTGGTGTTTACATCAGCCTACGAATGAATGAAAGGAATAATGTGATGTACGTATGAATGAAAGAAGCAAACTCTGTGTTTGCTAAAGAAGGCTCCCAAGTTGAGGTCCCATATGTTGAGCCCTCATTTGGGAAGTCCAAATATTAAATCCGTGATTCCAAGGTCTCATGGTATATAAACGAATGATATGTGATATATGTATTTGCTATATGAAATATGTTATGTGCTGGGTGCGATATGAAAAGAATGATGATGCATGTTACTTAGTACAAGTGTGTATCATATACTAAGTAACATGCATCATCATTCTTTTCATGGTTAAGCTATGAAAATGAAAGTAAATGATGCACATGAATATGAATGCATGGTTAAGCTATGAAAATGAAAGTATATGATATGATGAAGTATGCATATGTGTAGTGTCTAAATGTTGTATATGAAAGGTTTCCTCGTATATATATGCACATGTACACACACATTAATGCATATAATGAATCATGAACGATAATATAGAAAAATAGGGTCTTTTGAAAGGGTTTCTCACTTGTACTCTAAACTAGACTATGCTTGATTATGTTATGTCCATGTGAAAGGTTTTATCACATGATTTAGGTTAATAAAAGGACACTTCTCACCTATAACCTATAAGCTAAGCATATGAGGGTTTAATTCTCCTAAAGCCTATTTTATGAAAATAATGTTAATAATGGCTTTTCTAAAAAGAGAACTTAGCTTATAACCGAGTGAACTTGACAATGAGAGGTGTTTACTTCCCTTGGAGGAAGATTCACCATTGGTTTTTCATAAGTTGTTGACTTTCCTTGGAGGAAGATTAACCTATTGATTCCACACGAAGTTTTGACTTCCCTTGGAGAGAGATTCACCCATGGTTTCTCATGAGATGGGGACTCCAATGATAATGGGCATTGAGAGGGTCAAATACATATCTCTTAGTTCCATAACTATGTTGCCCCATCGGACCTAGCAAGTGGATGTCACATTCAGAGAGCACCCCCTAAATGTAACTGGAGTCGTCATCCTCGAATAGGACTTAGACAAGCCCTTAACATTCTTCATAACATATCATAGGTTAAAAATGCAGAAAATTAAAACTTTTGTGTATAATAAGTGAAGTATACTTAGTTTTCTATTTTAGCAACATGATCAACATACGTACGATAGTCTAATAAAACTTTCTCACATAAAAACCATCTAAAGAGTAAGAATCTTACAGTTAGCCAATACAATATCAATATGCCATATAGGCCTTACTTTAGTAGAAATCAATGATAAAAGGAATAAAAGTGTATCTCTAAGACGACTACAATCTTCAAGGCTTGAGTAATGAAAAGATAGTATCCCCAAATAGAAGGACGTACCAACACTTAGAGAAAGAGTTTCAAGCTTCTTCAATCAAAAATCTTAAGCTTCAATGGTCAGACCCTACATTTGTAGATATATGAAGGATATGAGTTAGTATGCCACTTGTACTAAGACTAGGTCTATGCACATAAAACATTTAAAGACATGCATGAAAAGGACCATTTCTTTAGAAAGCATGCTAAGTCATTTGAAAGCCTTTAAAGAGAGTATATACAAGATAAAGATCACAACAACATAAATCATGATCATAAACCAAAGACACATCATCGTAAAGTCATATTAACATTTCATGTTCAATAGTCATATCAACATAACATGCAAAACACGTACCAATAATCCCATCCCAAGCCTACAAGTGCAATGCTCATGTGAAGCCCCATAACCCCACATAATTAAGTAAACAAGATAAGAGACCATAAGTAATGCTTTGCTTCATACATCTTATATCATAAGTAGTGATCATCACATATTGCAATATAGACCAACACATGTTCATCAACATAACTTACATCATGTAAGAGCAACATCATATATCATAAGCATTATACATTTCATGTTCATGGTACATAAGAACAATATTCTAGGACTTCCCTTAGAGTCAACTTGTACAATGTTTAGGTAGAGTCCCACACCCCTACCAATACTAAGTAGACTCCTCAAGTACCCCTATTCGATGTCCATTTACTTTAGTCTTTCATTTTACTTGAGGGAACAATCGCCTTAACCAACTTTGACCACGTGAGCTAAATATGGAATCCGGTGTCATGAAACCCCACACCAAAAGAAAAATGTTTCCTTCGTCACTCCCGGAGCTTCTTCGTACTAGCTCCCTTCCCCTTATTTATTAGTATTAGTAAACTTACTCGAGGGTGGTTTACTTGCCAAGGTAGAAGAAAAACATGAACATAGCATTCTAGTTGATCCACTAGCTAGTATTCGTATGGGAAAACATAGTTAAGGAACTAGTAGATATAGTAGAGACTCATAATTCCATATAGCATGGCAGCCTCTATCTCATGAGAGTCATTGTGAAGCTACCTTCCAACTTGGGAAGGAACACCTCTCATATCTAGTTCACTCAAAGCTATGCTAAAGTCCTTTTTTGAATTGCCTTCAAGTTATCATTAATTATAAATCTTATCATAGGCCACAAGAGACTAACTCCTTGTATAAACATGATCATTCGCTCATTAGGTTTAGGATGAGAATATCCTTTCATCGCAAACCTTCATTAGTGAGATTAACATATCATAGACATATTGTGTAAGGCATACAAGAGAAACATCATCAACTTTAGATTATCATACCCTTACCATGATTCCACATTTAACACATACATGGCTCATCATATATGCATTGCAACATCATACATACTTCAATTTCATAACATCATTTAAAGGCCAACATCAAGATAATAGAGTAATCTTAACTTTAGAAGACTTACCAATTGCTTCTAAGAATCTTCATCAAGAAATTACTCTCAGTTCATCACAATCATCCAATAATATAGTGAAATACACAATAACATAACCAATACCAACCACTATAGTCATATACAATACCAATTCATAGTTAGGGTTAAGGGAAAGGGTTTATTTATGAGTTTATTCAAGCAATAGTTCCAATGTCAACATTACACAAAATTAAGTGAAAGATATAACATACTTAAATCCATTATTCAGGGAAAGAACATGCTTCATACGAAATCCAACAATTCCATATCAAATACCCAACAATACATACTTAATTATCCATAGAAAACCATAGTTCATCATAATTATTCATAAATTTTGAGTTTGGAGGAAAACCCACTGGTAGAGTAAAAACCTTAGGAATTTGAATTGTTTATAAATCACTTTGAAAGGACCTCTTGGGGAAAGGAATCACAAGAGTGAAGAACCCATTCTTTAATGACGATTCCAACCACGAATCTTGACAACAAAAGTTGAGAACTTGACCTTCTTCTCCAAGCTTCCAATGCTCTTTCAATGGTGGTTGAGTAGAGAGAGAGTTTAGAGAGAGATGAGAGTGATTTGGTAAATCTGATTTTGAGAGTGAAAGTGACTTAAAACTGACCTAAAACTAATATAACTCGTGCGCTAAATTACCAGAAAGACCCCTCACTTAATTGGGTCTTTTTGTGGAGTTAAATTGACTGAAAAACAACCCGGATAAATGAAGGAAGTGGCTGCGCGTCGCGGGGCCAATTTAAATTTTCTTTTGAAAATATGGTTTGTGGCAGTAAGCTTCGGAAGGCTCTGCCTCGTGAGGAAAAATATTCCTAGAAAGTTCTGGCTGCGCGACGTGCAAGGGACTCCACATATTGCATAACACAAGCTGATTTGGCCGTTTGTTCGCCAATGTTCGGGTCCTCCTCAAGGACCCTTTGCGTGATCCCTGGGGAGTGTTTTCTGTAAGTTTGCACCCTTTATACTATATTTTACATATTTAAAGTCTATTTACAATTTTTGGACTTCATTTGACATTCCCAAACATTCACCAAACATAGGGACGTCTACTAGTTCAATTTAACCAGTTTCCGGACGTCAAGGTCTTTCTTTGTCGTTTTCTCTGTAAGCTTTTATGATTGAGTTTTATACATTACTATAGGTCTGGAAAATCATTTAAACCATTAGTAATAGGCGAATCTCTAGTTTAAGTCATGGACCTTTCGGAGTGTTACAGTATCCCCCCTTAGGAACATTCGTCCCCTAATGACACTAAAATCTTTTGGAGGGTAAGGATAGACTCAATACTAGCAGTCCAGCCAACAATATATAATCATAATAAGTCACAGCTCATAGGGTTATTTCGCAACTACTTTCAACACATACCATAACATTACACATAGTAACTCAATTCATGATGCACAACATATAAGAGCTCAACATTTCATAACACATAATGAGGAACTACCTTCTCAACATAAACATGAGCTCAAAACAAGAAGAAAAAATGAATACACATTTCATATAAGTGCAAAAATAGAATATGAAGGCATTTTCTAAAAACTCAATTTGGTACTACTTTTACCAAAGCATGCACCTATTTAGAAAAACAAGTCTATTTCATATATTCATTATTTTCTTTATTAAGAGGAATGTCTAACCTCAAGGAGTAAAAAGATGAGGGTAGCAGGACTTCATGTCAGCCTCGGCCTCCTATGCTGCACCCTCAACAAGGTGGTTCCTCCGTAGGACTTTTACGGAGGTAATCTGTTTGTTCCTCAAATTATTGACATGGTGATCTAGGATCTCAACCGAAACATTCAATAGTTTGATAATAACCCGGGTCGCCTATGCATTTCTTGAGCATAAAAACATGAAACACTAGATGAACTGAAGCTAGTTCACTAGGCAGTTTCATCTAATAGGCAACTTTTCCGACCCATTGTAAAACCTCATAGAGACAAACATATCGGGGACTTAACTTCCCCTTTTTACTGAATCTCATCACCCATTTCATAGATGAAATCTTCAAATAGACGTGATCACCTATTTCAAACTGAAGATCTCTTCTTCTATTGTCGGCATAAGACTTTTGCCGACTATAGGCTGTCTTCAATCTATATCTTATGACCCAAACTTTCTCAATAGCTTCACAGATAATCTCGGGACCAGCGAGTTAAGACTAACCAACCTCAAATCATACAACATGAGACCTACATATTCTACCATAAAGAGCTTCAAAATGTGCCATGGAGATGCGCGAATTGTAACTATTGTTGTAATAGAACTCAATCAATGTTAGGTGATCATCCCAACTTCCCTTAAAATCAATAACACAGGCTCTTAACATGTCTTCTAGGCTCTGTATGGTACGTTCTGCTTTACCATCTCTCTGAGGATAAAAAGTGGTGCTAAGTTTCACTTGAGCACATAAACCCTTTGAAAAGATTTTCAAAATCTAGAAGTGAATTGGGCATCTCTATCCCAAATGATGGACCAATGAATTCCATGAAGACTCACAATATCATTAATGTAGATTCTTGCATACTCTTCGGTCGTATAAGTAGACTTAACGAGGATAATGTGGGAAAATTTGGTCAACCTATCCACAGTAACCCATATTGAATCATTTTGCCTCCGGGATCAAGGCATCCCAACAACAAAGTCCATATTGATGTCTTACCACTTCTAAGTAGGAACATCTATGATTTGGGTTAAACCACACGGTTTTAGATGCTCAGCTTTAACTTGTTGGCAATTTGGACACTTAGCAACAAACCTGCTATGTCCCTTTTTAGACCATCCCACCAATAGACCTCCCGAAGGTCATGATACAATTTTGTCTTACTCAGATGAATAGAATAACGGGAACCATGGGCTTCTTCTGGAATTTAATTTCTGAAATCCTCGATATCCAGTACACATAATCTACCTTGGTACCTAGGAACAACATCCCCCCGGGAGAATGACTCATTGCGCTTACCAAGTTCCGACTCCTTCAACTCCATCAATAATGGATCAAGATGTTGCTTAGATTTCACTTCAACCACTAATGATTACTCGGAGTTATGATGGACCATGAAACCACCATTGGAGAATCTTCTAATCTCACACCAAAACGAGCCAACCTATGAACATCTTTCACTAGTTCTTTCTTCTCTTCTTCCACATGAGACACTACCCATAGTCATATGACTCAAAGCATCTGCAACCACGTTGGCCTTGCCGGGGTGGTAAAGGACACTCATGTCGTAATTCTTCAAAACTTCTAACCATATTTTATGTCAGAGATTCAACTCTTTTTGTGTAAACACATATTGAAGACTTTTATGGTCAGTAAACACATCAAAATGAACCCCATACAAGTAGTGTTTCCATATTTTCAAGGCAAGGACTACGGCCGTGAACTCAAGGTTATGAGTTGCATAATTCTTCTCATGAACTTTGGGTTTCCTAGAGGCATAAGCTATCACTTTGCCATGTTGCATGAGTACACATCCCAAGCCCACTCGGGAAGTGTCACAATACACTACAAAGCCTTTATTACTCTCTGGTAAGGTCAACACCGGAGCGGACGTAATCTTGTCTTTCAAATCTTGAAAACCTTTTTCACAAGATTCTGACCACTAAAACTTTACCTTCTTTTGAGTCAAAGCTGTCAATGGAGAAGCAATAGATGCAAATCCGTCAACAAACCTTCTTAGTACCCAGCTAGACCCAAGAACCAAAACATTAGCATAACATTCTATGTGGATCCACTAGCTAGTATTCCTATGGGGTCAACATAGTTAAGGATCTAGGAGATATAGTAGAGACTCATAATTCCATATTTCATGGAAGTCTCTATATCATGAGAGTCATTTTGAACCTACGTTCTATCTTGCGAAGGGAGACCTCTCATATCTAGTTCAATCGGTGCTAAGCTAAAGTCTCTTTTTGAATTGCCTTTAAGTTTTCATTAATCATAAATCTTATCATAGGCCATAGGAGACTAACTCCTTGTATAAACATGATCATTAGCTCATTAGGTTTAGGATGAGAATTCCCTTTTATCGCAACCCTTCATTAGTGAGATTAACATATCATAGTCATATTGTGTAATGTATACAAAAGAAACATTATCAACCTTGAACCTTACAATGATCCCACATTTAACACATTCATGGCCCATCATATATGCAAAGCAACATCACACATACTTCAATTGCATAACAACATCAATTAGGACAACATCAACATAATAGAGTAATCTTACCTTTAGAAGACTTACCTATTGCTTCCAAGAATCTTCATCAAGAAGTTATTCTCAATTCACCACAATCATCAAATAATATAGGGAAATACACAATAACATAACCAATCCCAACGATTCTAGTCATATGCAAGACCAATTCATAGTTAGGGTTAAGGAAAATGGTTCATTTATGAGTTCATTCAAGCAATAGTTCCAATCCCAACATTACATGACATTATGTGAAAGATATAACATAATCAAATGCATAATTTAGGGAAAGAACATGCTTCATAGGAAATCCAAAAATTCCATATCAAAAACCCAACACTACATACTTAATCATCCATAGAAAACCATAGTTCATCATAATTATTCATAAATTTTGAGTTTGGAGGAAAACCCATTGGTAGAGTAAAAACCCTAGGAATTTGAATTGTTTAGAAATCACTTTGAAAGGACCTCTTGGGGAAAGAAATCCCAAGTGTGAAGAACCCATACCGTAATGAAGATTCAATCCAGGAATCTTGAGAAGAAAAGTTGAGAACTTGACCTTCTTCTCCAAGCTTCCAATACTCTTCAATGGTGTTTGAGTAGAGACAGAGTTAAAAGAGAGATGAGAGTGAATTGATAATCTGATTTTGAATGCGTGAAAGTGACTTAAAACTTACCTAAAACCAATATAAAGTCGTCCCCTAAATTACCCAAGTTACCTCTCACGTAATTGGTTCTTTTTGTAAAGTTAAATTGACTTAAAAACGACGTGGACAAATCTGGGAAGTGGTTGCACATCGCGGGGACAATTTCAATTATTTTTTTGAATGTACGGTTTGAGGAAGTGAGCCTCGTGAAGTCCCTGTGTCGCAAGGAAAAATTTTCCTAGCCAGTGCTGGCTGCGCGACGCGCAAGGGACTCTACATATTCGCTGTCGCAAGCTGCTTTGGCAGCTTGCTCGCCAATGTTTGGGTCCTCCTCAAGGACCGTTCGGGTTGTCCTTGAGGAGTTGTTACTCGATGTTTTGACCATTTTTACTATATTTTACCTAAGAGTATTTTAACAAGTTTTGGACTTCATATGACACTCCCAAACCTTCACCAAACATAGGGCTCTACTAGTTCAATTTAACTAGTTTTCGGACATCAAGGTCATTTTTTGTCGTTTTGGCTCTAACTTTTTATAATTGAGTTTCATACATTAATATAGGTCTGGAAATATCATTTTAACCATTATTTAATAGATTAAGATCTAGTCTTTGTCATTGAACTTTCGGAGTGTTACAGTGGATCCACCTAATATGCTAGTATGATACTCATGTTTTACTTGGCAAGTAAGATACCCTCTTTTGGTGTGAGGTGACGACACCGGATTCCATGTTTAGTCACATGGTCTTAATGTCAGTTAAGTCTAAGATTTCTTTAAAGTAAAATGTACAATGGAACTAATGTCATGGACCCTAACTAGGATAACTTTAGGGAAGTTTCTTAGTGTAGGTGAGGGTATGGGACTTTACCTATGCATTGCACAAGTATCTCTTGAAGGGAGTTCTAGGAAGGTATTCTCTCCCTAGAATTGATGATTTGTTTGATCAATTACAAGGTGCTAGGTGTTTTTCAAAGATCGACCTGAGGTCAGGTTATCACCAAGTGAGGGTCAAGGACAAAGATATACCCAAGACAGCTTTCCGAACACGGTATGGTCATTTGGAGTTCTTAGTCATGTCATTCGGGCTAACATATGCACCAGCAGCTTTTATGGATTTGATGAACAGGGTGTTCAAGCCATTTTTAGATGTGTTCATGATAGTGTTCATAGATGACATTTTGGTGTATTCAAGATTGGAAGAGGACCATGATAATCACTTGCGGCAGGTTTTACAAATTCTCCGTGATCGTAAATTGTATGCAAAGTTCTCTAAATGCGAGTTCTAGTTGAAATCTGTGGCATTCCTAGGTCATATAGTATCCGAGAAAGGAATAAGGGTTGATAACCAGAAAATAGAAGCCGTGAAAAGCTGGCCAAGACCTACAACGCCTACGGAGATCCGTAGTTTTCTTGGATTGGCAGGTTATTACAGAAGGTTTGTTGGAGGATTCTCTTCCATGGCTGCACCCTTAACAAAGCTAACACACAAAGGAACCAAGTTTCAGTGGAACGATGAGTGTGAAAGAAGCTTCCAAGAGCTTAAGAGTAAATTAACTTCTACACCTGTGTTGGTACTTCCAGAAGGTACAAAAGGCTATGTAGTGTACTGTGATGCTTCGGGAGTGGGCTTAGGTTGTGTATTGATGCAGCATGGTAAAGTTATAGCATATGGCTCAAGGCAGCTGCGGCCACATGAGAAAAATTATCCAACCCATGATCTAGAGCTAGCAGCTTTTGTGTTTGCTTTGAAGATATGGCGCCATTACTTGTATGGAGTTCATGTTGACATATACACTGATCACAAAAGCTTGCAATATCTTTAAGCAAAAAGACTTAAATCTGAGGCAGCGAAGGTGGCTGGAGCTATTAAAAGATTATGACATTGACATCTTATATCATCCCGGTAAAGCTAATGTAGTAGCTGATGCTTTAAGCCGTAACATAATGGCAAGCACTTATGGTAAGTCTACGGAAAGACAAGGAATGACTAAGGATCTGTCCCAACTAGCGAACTTGGGCGTTCGCCCTCTTGAATCTCAAGATGAAGGGGTTATTACGCAAAATGCGGCAGAATCCTCATTAATAGTGGAAGTGAAAGAGAAGCAGTACACTGATCCAATTCTTTTACAACTTAAAGAGAATGTACTACATGGTATGACAAAGGCATTTGAGCTTAAGCAAGACGGAGTACTTCGATGTCAAAACAGATTATGTGTACCTAATGTAGATGAACTAAGAAAGAGGATCATGATGGAAGCACATAATTCAAGATACTCTGTTCATCCGGGGTCAACTAAAATGTATCATGACTTGAAAGAAATGCATTGGTGGGGGAACATGAAGTCACATTGCAGAATTCGTGGCTCAGTGTCCAAATTGTCAACAGGTAAAAGTAGAACACCAAAAGCCCGGAGGTTACATGCAGCATATAGAACTTCCAATTTGGAAATGGGACATGATCAACATGGATTTTGTTACTGGTTTGCCTCGCTCATTCCGGAAGTTTGACTCCATATGGGTAATAGTTGACAGACTTACCAAAGCAGCACACTTCTTGCCGGTGAAGACTACCTATACAGCTGAAGAGTATGCGAGGTTGTACATTAAAGAGATAGTTCGACTACATGGAGTGCCAATCTCTATAATATCTGATAGAGGAGCTCAATTCACAGCAAATTTTTGAAAGTCATTTCAAAAGAGTTTGGGAACACAAGTGAATTTAAGTACAGCCTTTCATCCTCAAATGAATGGTCAGGCAGAACGTACAATTCAGACACTTGAGGATATGCTGCGAGCTTGTATATTAGATTTCAAGGGTAGCTGGGATGATCACCTACCACTTATTGAATTTGCTTATAACAATAGCTATCATTCGAGCATTAAAATGGCACCTTATGAAGCTTTATATGGTCGAAAGTATAGATCGCCAATTGGCTGGTTCGAAACAGGTGAAACTGCCTTATTTGGGCCAGATCTTGTTCATCAAGCTATGGAAAAAGTCAAAGTGATACAGCAACGGCTAGAACAGCTCAAAGTCGACATAAATCATATGCAGATATTAGAAGGAGAGGACTAGAATTTTCTATAAGGGATTGGGTGTTCTTGAAGGTGTCTCCGATGAAAGGGGTAATGAGGTTTGGTAAAAAGGGAAAGCTGAGTCCACGCTATATAGGGCCATATAAGATTATCCAAAAATTCGGCCAAGTAGCCTATGAGTTAGAGCTACCACAAGAGCTTTCATCAGTTCATCCGGTGTTTCATGTCTCAATGCTACGAAAATGCGTAGGTGACCCATTTCGTATTACTCCTACTGAAGACGTACAGGTTACGGGCGATCTCACTTATGAAGAAGTACCCATTGCTATTCTGGATCGACAAGTTAGGAAGTTAAGAAATAAAGAAGTAGCTTCTGTAAAAGTACTACGGAGAAACCAACAAGTAGAAGAAGTTACATGGAAAGCAGAAGAAGCAATGAAATTGAAGTATCCTCACCTCTTCCACACTGCTGGGAACGATCAAAATGTTAGTGGAGGCATTGACAATTAAGTATAAGTCTATATGTTCAATGTGATTAATAGTAATACTAACTTAGGCTTGAACTTGTTTAGGCTGGACAACCATGCTAACATTCGAGGACGAATGTTTCAAGGGGGGGAGGATGTAACGGCCTGTATTTTGTATGTGGTAGTTCTATTCATGTTATACTTGACATAGACTTATAGTGTAGGTGAGGGATCATGTTTCTTATATGATTAGTGTTGGTTTAAACTAGCTCGAAAGGTGATGTAATGCCTTGTACGTTTCAGCATATGTATTGCAAGTTAACTCCGATGGAAAGTATTTAAGTAAATATAGTAAGGTGGTAATTGAGCTAGCAGCTGCATACTTAGCTATAATATAGTTAAAGGGCCCAAGTTTGATGGACCAGATTTAGGCTTATTTTAAGGGGCTCATTTGAAGCCCAAGCCAATTAAAGCAAAATGTGAATGAAAGAAAGCCCAGCAGCCAAATCTGCCAATTGGCCCATTATGGATAAAGCCCAAGTGAAACTAGGTAAGTGCATCACCTCCCAAGATTTTCTTTTTACCATGTTATTGGGCAAAGTGTGTATCACCTACTTGCATTAATCTGGTCCAAGTTGAATAAAAGAACAAAGGGAAAATGGACAGCCAAGGCCCAAAAAGCTTAAGTCCAAATGTCACGCCTAAAAACCCATTAAGACGGACAGGCACCCGATGCCCTAAAGGCCCGAGAGAACCAACCTACAACCTGTTCTTACTGAGCATATACTATAACAATTGAGACAAGTTAACTTTGGATGCAGCGATACAAACCAACGTAAGTAGATCCAAAAGTTATATACAAGACTTGGCCGTTTAGGCCACAACTCCTTAAGACACAACTGAACCATGTACATACGTCTACAAAGCCTCTAAAAGATAGAAGACTAGAGTAGGTCGGGACAGACCCCGCCTTACCCTTAACTACGATACAATACCAAACGAATTTACCAAGGAGTTAATAAAGCTCCGAATCAACTTGGAGCTCACCAAAAGTAGCAGAATTTCGAGTGCTTCTACTGAGGAGGTCTACTAGCTGGAGTACCTGAGCCTGCAGCATGAAATGCAGCGTCCCCAATACGGGACGTCAGTACGAAAAATGTACTGAATATGTAAGGCAAAAAGTATATGTAATACAAGGCACAAATGAAATCAAGTAGCAACATATGAGTGCATAGATTAGGAGAGAAGACCACCTTTGCTTACTCTTGTGGAATCAAGTAAGCTAGATTCTTTTCTTTACCTTCTTTGTATGTTATAATCTTTGTTGGGCATGGGATACAAGTGACCAGCTGATCAGTGGTAGAAGAGGGATGACCCCATGCTGGCGTATTAACCCCTGGGATGCGGTCCTCATAATTACAAAACTTGGGATCGGCCCATGCTAGGCTTTCGCCCCTGAGCTGCCACCCTTCTATACCAATAGGGATCGGCCCATGCTAGGCTTTCGCCCCTGAGCTGCCACCCTTAATTAAATAGATTTCTTCACTTAGATTTTTTAATCTTTGAGATTATTGTTAATCAGTTCATAACTCTTTTGAGATGTTATTTTGGATAATCGTAACACTTTGAGATGTTGATTTGGTGGTCATAATCATCTTGGAGACATGAAATTACGAAACAGTAGTGGAATACATGAAAACAATACTTTTGAGGCAGTAACAATGACATAAGGAGCTATGAAACATCAACACCTTACTTTAAGACATTAATGGCACAATTGACTTCAATTGGCTTAGGAGAAGGATTCATTAAACTTTCTTTTGCAAATACCATTTCTATAACAGCACAAGGGGAAATTACACAAGTATAGAGTAGTGAACATATAATGAAGTAGTTCCATGTACGTTAGATGGGGAAAGAAATATTGTTACACTATTTGGAGATGTACGCTGCCACATGCTTTCTTTTAGAATAGAAACTTATGAGAATCACTTCATTGAATATTAATTGCAGGTGGCAGATTTCATGCCAAAGATATAGAAGCGAATGCTTACAGACCTTAGATTTATGACCAATACCACTATCACGATTCACAGCCTTCCTTATGGGGTGCTAATCTACAACATAAGTCATGATTAGCTAACATAAGCAGCTCAATCACAAGAAGGGTCTCCAAAACCGTAGCTAAAAATAATGTGAATGGAAATCAGGCCCAAACAACCCTTACATAAATGGTGAACCACCACACCCTTCCTCTCCACATTAATACAACTTCATACATCATCTCCCAAGCTACCCAAACAGCCCTCAACAACAATATTCATAAGGCAGCCACTATCAATCTCAAATCTTTCAGCATAATAGGAGAATATTGACTCAAAGATTTATAACAATCCATGAATTCTTGATAAACATATACAAAATTCTCCACTCCAAACATTATCAAAGAGAGGAAAACAAATGGGTTGAAGTCTTACCTTAATTCTAAAAATTTATCCTCTAAACTTGTACTTCAAGAATTCAAACTCTCCTTCAAACTCTTACTTGAAAAAATTAGACAGCACTCAAGAACTCTAAGGTGTTTTAGGGCTGCTAATTGAAGCCAAGAGAGACCAAGAAAGAACTTAGGAAATCTGAAATTTTTGCAAGTTCAAAATGGAGAATAAGACTTGATCCTTATCCTTTGAAAAAGGAGGTGTTATGGCCGACACGCTTGACCAATTTTGGGCCATATAATGTCAAGTAGGTGCCCCACCTGCTTGTCCTTTTAACTTGGGCCCTTTTGGACTTAATATTATTGGACCTTGGCTGTCCATTTTTCCATTGTTCTTTTAATCAGCTTGGGACAGATTAATGCAAGTAGGTGGTACACACTTGGCCCAATAACATGGTAAAACAAATCTTAGGAGGTCATGCACTTACCTAGTTTCACTTGGGCTTTATCCATAATGGGTCAATTGGCAGATTTGGCTGCTGGGCCTTCTTTCATTCACAATTTTCTTTAATAGGTTTGGGCTTCAAATGAGCCCCTAAATATAAGCCTAAATCTGGTCAATCAAACTTGGGCCCTTTAACTATAATATAGATCAAGTAGGTGATGCAGCTGCTAGCTCAATTACCATCTTACTATAATTACTTAAATACTTTCCATCGGAGTTAACTTGCAATACATATGCTAAAACGTGCAAGGCATTACATCACCTTTCAAGCTAGTTTAAACCAACACTAATCACATAAGAAACATGATCCCTCACCTACACTAAGTCTATGTCAAGTATAACATGAATAGAACTACCACATACAAAAATACAGGCCGTTACATCCTTCCCCCCTTGGAACATTCGTCCTCGAATGTTAGCATGGTTGTGCGGCCTAAACAAGTTCAAGCCTAAGCTAGTACTACTATTAATCACATTGAACATATAGACTTATACTTACTTGTCAATGCCTCCACTAACATTTTGATCATTCCCACCAGTGTGGAAGAGGTGAGGATACTTCAATTTCATTGCTTCTTCTGCTTCCCATGTAACTTCTTCTACTTGTTGGTTTCTCCATAGAACTTTTACAGAAGCTACTTCTTTATTCCTTAACTTCCTAACTTGTTTATCCAGAATAGCAATGGGTACTTCTTCATAAGTGAGATCTCCTGTAACCTGTACGTCTTCAGTAGGAGTAATACGAAATGGGTCACCTACGCATTTCCGTAGCATTGAGACATGGAACACCGGATGAACTGATGAAAGCTCTTGTGGTAGCTCTAACTCATAGGCTACTTGGCCAAATTTTCGGATAATCTTATATGGCCCTATATAGCGTGGACTCAGCTTTTCCTTTTTACCAAACCTCATTACCCCTTTCATCGGAGACACCTTCAAGAACACCCAATCCCCTATAGAAAATTCTAGTCCTCTCCTTCTAATATCTGCATATGATTTATGTCGACTTTGAGCTGTTTCTAGCCGCTGCTGTATCACTTTGACTTTTTCCATAGCTTGATGAACAAGATCTGGCCCAAATAAGCCAGTTTCACCCGTTTTGAACCAGCCAATTGGTGATCTACACTTTCGACCATATAAAGCTTCATAAGGTGCCATTTTAATGCTCGAATGATAGCTATTGTTATAAGCAAATTCAATAAGTGGTAGGTGATCATCCCAGCTACCCTTGAAATCTAATATACAAGCTCGCAGCATATCCTCAAGTGTCTAAATCGTACGTTCTGCCTGACCATCCGTTTGAGGATGAAAGGCTGTACTTAAATTCACTTGTGTTCCCAAACTCTTTTGAAATGACTTCCAAAAATTTGCTGTAAATTGAGCTCCTCTATCCGATATTATAGAGATTGGCACTCCATGTAGTCGAACTATCTCTTTAATGTACAACCTCGCATACTCTTCAGCTGTATAAGTAGTCTTCACCAGTAAGAAGTGTGCTGCTTTGGTAAGTCTATCAACTATTACCCATATGGAGTCAAACTTCCGAAATGAGCGAGGCAAACCAGTAACAAAATCCATGTTGATCATGTCCCATTTCCAAATTGGAAGTTCTATACGCTGCATGTAACCTCCGGGCTTTTGGTGTTCTACTTTTACCTGTTGACAGTTTGGACACTGAGCCACGAATTTTGCAATGTTCTTCTTCATGTTCCCCCACCAATACATTTCTTTCAAGTCATGATACATTTTAGTTGACCCCGGATGAACAGAGTACCTTGAATTATGTGCTTCCATCATGATCCTCTTTCTTAGTTCTTCTATATTAGGTACACATAATCTGTTTTGACATCGAAGTACTCCGTCTTGCTTAAGCTCAAACGCCTTTGTCATACCATGTAGTACATTCTCTTTAAGTTGTAAAAGAATTGGATCAGTGTACTGCTTCTCTTTCACTTCCACTATTAATGAGGATTCTGCCGCATTTTGCACAATTACCCCTTCGTCTTGAGATTCAAGAAGGCGAACGCCCAAGTTAGCTAGTTGGGAAAGATACTTAGTCATTCCTTGTCTTTCCATAGACTTCCCATAAGTGGTTGCCATTATTTTACGGCTTAAAGCATCAGCTACTACATTAGCTTTACCGAGATGATATAAGATGTCAATGTCATAATCTTTTAATAGCTCCAGCCACCTTCGCTGCCTTAGATTTAAGTCTTTTTGCTTAAAAATATATTGCAAGCTTTTGTGATCAGTGTATATGTCAACATGAACTCCATACAAGTAGTGGCGCCATATCTTCAAAGCAAACACAACTGCTGCTAGCTCTAGATCATGGGTTGGATAATTTTTCTCATGTGGCCGCAGCTGCCTTGAGCCATAAGCTATAACTTTACCATGCTGCATCAATACACAACCTAATCCCACTCCCGAAGCATCACAATACACTACATAGCCTTCTGTACCTTCTGGAAGTACCAACACAGGTGTAAAAGTTAATTTACTCTTCAGCTCTTGGAAGCTTCTTTCACACTCATCGCTCCACAGAAACTTGGTTCCTTTGTGTGTTAGCTTTGTTAAGGGTGCAGCCATGGAAGAGAATCCTTCAACAAACCTTCTATAATAACCTGCCAATCCAAGAAAACTACGGATCTCCGTAGGCGTTGTAGGTCTTGGCCATCTTTTCACGGCTTCTATTTTCTGGTTATCAACCCTTATTCCTTCCTCAGATACGATATGACCTAGGAATGCCACAGATTTCAACCAGAACTCACATTTAGAGAACTTTGCATACAATTTACGATCACGGAGAATATGTAAAACCTGCCGCAAGTGATTAGCATGATCCTTTTCCGATCTTGAATACACCAAAATGTCATCTATGAACACTATCACAAACACATCTAAGAATGGCTTGAACACCCTATTCATCAAATCCATAAAAGCTGCTGGTGCATTTGTTAGCCCGAATGACATGACTAAGAACTCAAAATGACCATACCGTGTTCAGAAAGCTGTCTTGGGTATATCTTTGTCCTTGACCCTCACTTGGTGATAACCTGACCTCAGGTCGATTTTGAAAAACACCTAGCACCTTGTAATTGATCAAACAGATCATCAATTCTAGGGAGGGGATATTTGTTCTTAATTGTTACCTTATTCAACTGCCGGTAGTCGATACACATTCTTAATGAGCCATCCTTTTTGTGTACAAATAAAACTGGTGCTCCCCATGGCGACACACTAGGCCTTATGAATCCTTTCTGTAATAAGTCTTTTAACTGCTCCTTCAACTCTCGTAATTCTGCCGGAGCCATTCTATACGGAGGAATTGAGATAGGTTGAGTATCTGAAAGCACATCAATACCGAACTCTACTTCTCGTTCTGGAGGCAAACCTGGAAGATCTTCAGGAAACACATCTGGAAATTCATTTACCACCGGAATGGATTGAAGGGTTGGTGGCTCTACATTTACATTTTTCACTCTAACCAGATGGCATATGTATCCTTTGGAAATCATCTTCTTTGCCTTAAGATAAGAAATAAATTTACCTCTTGGCATCCCAATATTACCTTTCCATTCGAGACTACCTCTTTTGGAAACTGGAAATGCACTATCTTAGTTCGGCAATCTATCGTGGCATAACAAGAAGCTAACCAATCCATACCCATTATAACATCAAAATCTACCATGTCTAGCTCAACAAGGTCAGCCAATGTATCGCGATCACAAACAGTTACAATGCAATTACGATAAACTCTCCTAGCTATAATAGATTCACCAATCGGTGTAGACACTTCAAATGGCTTCGCTAATAATTCTGGTGTTCTTTTGAACTTTCCAGCAATCAATGGTGTAACATATGATAGTGTAGACCCCGGATCGATTAATGCATATACAATATGTGAAAAGATGGACAATGTACCTGTAACCACATCCGGCGAGGCTTCTAAATTTTGTCGATCCCTTAGTGCATATGTGCGATTCTGACCTCCACTAGAACTAGCTGCTCCCCTAGCTCCTCTACCCCAACCTGCAGGCATATGTAGTCCCCTACCTAAACAAGGGGTTGATGAGGTCGACGCAACAACTGATCTAGTTGGTTGAACAACGCCACCCACTCCCCTATGAGGGCAGTTTCTCATCATATGCCCTGGTGTGCCACACCAAAAACAAACATCCGTCCCAAACCTGCATGCACCTAGATGATTCCTCCCACACTATTTACAAGGCTGTCGTGGAGGCCTTGATTGGCTCGTACTTCCTTGCTCTTGATGACTACCATGGCTTTCACTTCTTTGCCCAAACTGATTGCCTCTAAACCCTTGGAACCATGGTGGAGCACTAGCTCTAGAGTAGAAAGATGATGGCCTAGGTGGTCTGTTAGAGAACCGAGGCCTAAACTCACCTTGGGATGGTGTAAACTGCCCCATTGATCTGGCCCTCTTAGAATGCCCTGTTTCCAACTCTTGTGTTCTTCTTCTTTGCCTTTGATCCTCCAATTTTTGTGCAAAAGCCTGCATCCTTGCTATAGCCATATCTTTATTTAATGAAGCAATTGTACAGTCTCTAACCAGATATGAATCTAACCTGTCCACAAAACGATGAACTCTATCCTCCATAGTAGCTACTACATTAGGAGCATACCTGGCCAAGGAATTAAATTTGAGACTATACTCCCTCACACTCATATTTCCTTGGTGGAGATTTAAGAACTGATCCGCACGGGCCTCTCGGATCTCCAATGGCAGATAATGATCAAGGAATGCCTTTTTAAACTCTTTCCACATAGCTGAAGGTGCATTTATTCCCCTAGATTGCTTCCAAGCTTCATACCACAATATAGCCACACCCTTTAATCTGTATGCAGCTAGCTCAAGTGCTTCTTTACCACTTACATGCATAATATCCAAAGTGCGTTGGATTTGATCTATAAAGTCTTGGGGATCTTCATTAGGATCTGACCCGGTAAATGATGGAGGGTCCAAGTTAAGAAAATCACGTATCCGTGTTCCAGCTGATCTAACTACACCACTAGTACCTGCAACTGGACCTTCTTGCCTTTGGCCATGACCAGCAACTATACGAGTCAATAATTGGACTGCATTCCTCAAATCTTGCTCGGTAGCATTAATAGGGGGTTCCTGAGGTTCATCTTCCCTCCTTATTTCTTCAGGAGATGGAGGCGTCGAGGAAGTCTGCGATAGAGACTCATCTTGAGCCCCACTTTGAACAGCTTGACTTGGTGGTGGTTGGCTGGTCCCTTCTTGGGCAGCCACTTCTACTCGTTTACCAGTACTTTTACTCCTTCTCGTAATCGGCATCTTTGCTATAATAAAACAATTGAGGAATTAGATATGATTCACCTACAACACAAGTTCTATCGCACGATCTAAGAAATGAAAGAAATGAGACAACTCCTATATGTCCCGTAGCCTCCTGTTTATAAATGTGGTGCACAACACATTCATAAGCAAGACTCTACACAGACACGGCTTTGTAGACTCCCTAGGATGACCTGCTCTGATACCACTTTTGTCACGCCTCAAAACCCATTAAGACGGACAGGCACCCGATGCCCTAAAGGCCCGAGAGAACCAACCTGCAACCTGTTCTTACTGAGCATATACTATAACAATTGAGACAAGTTAACTTTGGATGCAGCGATACAAACCAACGTAAGTAGATCCAAAAGTTATATACAAGACTTGGCCGTTTAGGCCACAACTCCTTAAGACACAACTGAACCATGTACATACGTCTACAAAGCCTCTAAAAGATAGAAGACTAGAGTAGGTCGGGACAGACCCCGCCTTACCCTTAACTACGATACAATACCAAACGAATTTACCAAGGACTTAATAAAGCTCCGAATCAACTTGGAGCTCACCAAAAGTAGCAGAATTTCGAGTGCTTCTACTGAGGAGGTCTACTAGCTGGAGTACCTGAGCCTGCAGCATGAAATGCAGCGTCCCCAATACGGGACGTCAGTACAAAAAAATGTACTGAATATGTAAGGCAAAAAGTATATGTAATACAAGGCACAAATGAAATCAAGTAGCAACATATGAGTGCATAGATTAGGAGAGAAGACCACCTTTGCTTACTCTTGTGGAATCAAGTAAGCTAGATTCTTTTCTTTACCTTCTTTGTATGTTATAATCTTTGTTGGGCATGTGATACAAGTGACCAGCTGATCAGTGGTAGAAGAGGATGACCCATGCTAGGCGTATTAACCCCTGGGATGCGGTCCTCATAATTACACAACTTGGGATCGGCCCATGCTAGGCTTTCGCCCCTGAGCTGCCACCCTTCTATACCAATAGGGATCGGCCCATGCTAGGCTTTCGCCCCTGAGCTGCCACCCTTAATTATATAGATTTCTTCACTTAGATTCTTTAATCTTTGAGATTGTTGTTAATCAGTTCATAACACTTTTGGGATGTTGATTTGGTGATCATAATCATCTTGGAGATATGAAAATATGGAACAGTAGTGGAATACATGAAAATAATACTTTGAGGCAGTAACAATGACATAAGGAGCTATGAAACATCAACACCTTACTTTAAGACCTTAATGGCACAATTGACTTCAATTGGCTTAGGAGAAGGATTCATCAAACTTTCTTTTGCAAATACCATTTTTATAACAGCACAAGGGGAAATTACACAAGTATAGAGTAGTGAACATATAATGAAGTAGTTCCATGTGCTTAGAATGGGGAAAGAAATATTGTTAGCTATTTGGAGATAGTACGCTGCCAATATGCTTCCTTTTCTAGAAATAGAACTTATGGGAATCACTTCATTGATATTAATTGCAGATGGCAGATTTCATGCCAAAAGGATATAAAATCGAATAGCCTTACATACCTTATTTTTCTGACCAATACCACTATCACGATTCAGCCTTCCCTATTGGGTGCTAATCTACAACATAAGTCATGATTAAGCTAACATCAGCAGCTAATCACAATAAGGTCCTCCAAATCAGTAGCTAAAATATTTGATGGAAATCAGGCCCAAACAACCCTTACATAAATGGTGAACCACCACACCCTTCCTCTCCACATTAATACAACTTCATACCTCATCTCCCAAGCTACCCAAACAGCCCTCAACAACAATATTCATAAGGCAGCCACTATCAATCTCAAATCTTTTAGCATAATAGGAGAATATTGACTCAAAGATTTATCACAATCCATGAATTCTTGATAAACATATACAAAATTCTCCACTCAACATTATCAAAGAGAGGAAAACAAATGGGTTGAAGTCTTACCTTAATTCTGAAAATTTATCCTCTACACTTGTACTTCAAGAATTCAAACTCTCCTTCAAACTCTTACTTGAAAAATTAGACAGCACTCAAGAACTCTAAGGTGTCTTAGGGATGCTAATTGAAGCCAAGAGAGACCAAGAAAGAACTTAGGAAATCTGAAACTTTTGCAAGTTCAAAATGGAGAATAAGACTTGATCTTATCCTTTGAAAAAAGAGGTGTTATGGCCGACACTCTTGACCAATTTTGGGCCATATAATGTCAAGTAGGTGCCCCACCTGCTTGTCCTTTTAACTTGGGCCTTTTTGGACTTAATATTATTGGACCTTGGCTGTCCATTTTCCCTTTGTTCTTTTATTCCACTTGGGACAGATTAATGCAAGTAGGTGGTACACACTTGGCCCAATAACATGGTAAAACAAATCTTAGGAGGTCATGCACTTACCTAGTTTCACTTGGGCTTTATCCATAATGGGTCAATTGGCAGATTTGGCTGCTGGGCCTTCTTTCATTCACAATTTTCTTTAATAGGTTTGGGCTTCAAATGAGCCCCTAAATATAAGCCTAAATCTGGTCAATCAAACTTGGGCCCTTTAACTATAATATAGATCAAGTAGGTGATGCAGCTGCTAGCTCAATTACCATCTTACTATAATTACTTAAATACTTTCCATCGGAGTTAACTTGCAATACATATGCTAAAACGTGCAAGGCATTACATCACCTTTCAAGCTAGTTTAAACCAACACTAATCACATAAGAAACATGATCCCTCACCTACACTAAGTCTATGTCAAGTATAACATGAATAGAACTACCACATACAAAAATACAGGCCGTTACAGATTCGAAAGATCACAGATCGTCGGAAAATCATGGCGTTGATAGTGAACAGAAATTTGAAGCCTTGAAAGCTGAGATTGCAGAGGTACAAATACAAATTTAAAATTAAAACAATTTTTTTAAAATTACAATATACATATCAAAAACTTATTATTTTTAATTAACAGGTTAAGGCAGAGTTGAAAGAACTCAAAGTCACTGTAAGTTCCAATATATTTTTAAAAAAATAATATAATTACTTTATATTTTATTTTATTTTTTAATTTTTTTTTGTACAATGATAAGGTTTACAAGCACATGGCTGATATCAAGAGTTACGTCGATAACTCGACCAAACTGATAATTCAAGAGATTAGATTGTCAAGAGGCGAACAAATACCAGAAGAACAACCAGAGGTATAAATATATGTATATTCTATGTATGAATATTGTTTGATAACTGTATGAACTGATATTTTTATACTAATTGTTTATTATTTATGATCACTGTTTCACTTTTAAATGAACAACATAAAACCACATCATATATATATGTGAATTTTGTATATATGTTGTATCTATTATGTATGAAATGGGTATTATTATATATGTATGAATTATGTATAAATGTTTGTATTAATCATGTAAATTGTTTTTTAAAATATGTATGATTAATAAATAAATGATGTATTAAACATGTATGCAAGTTTTTTTGGTTTGAAATCTGTTAATTTATTTCATACAAAAAAATCAGAATACATTAATATCTGAAAATATTCGTATTATCTGAAAATTATTATCAGGACAACGCCAATCAACATGCTGCACAATCTGATAAAGGTCCAACGTCAACCAATTGTAGCAGCGGAAATGTCTTCACCACCAGATATTGCATTAAGAGCTTCTATTGCATCAACGGTGGAAATGGAGAGCAACTATGCCTACTGTTTCACTTGAAGAACACGTCCAAATGTCAAACACAGCTGTTACGATATATTCATTATTATCAAATATATCTTAATTTAAAAAATTATTTTTACATAACGATTTATTTTTTATGTACATGAAGCTCAAAAGTCAATTGATGGTTCTTTCAACGTTGACGTACCTAGAACGTCAACGTCAAAACCACCAACATTGGACGATTATCCTGATTTTACTATGACACTAATCATCGCACTTGATCCAATTCTTAATGCTACCACGACTTCAAATGTGCAAACAAGACATAAGAATCCCGGGAAATACGAATCTTCTCCTTATATCAGAATGTCGGAAGGGAAAAGCAGTTCAAATAGAGTACCTATATTCTTTCCAATCAAACATTCATTCCAAATTCACAATGAGTTTGATGTTCCAGATGACATGATTGAGGAGTTCAATAAATGAATTTTCAAAGATGTGTCAAGCAGGCGTGGCAGGTATAAATGCCGATAAACAAAATTATTTTATTTAATTTCACAAATTCACAATTTATATAATATTTATTTAAATATATACAGGAAAACAACATATTCCAAGGTTAAAAATACATTTCATCCTCAAATGGACTTTGGCGTTGTCAAAATCGCAGAAAAGGATTTTTTCCACATAATGAGTCAACCGGGCAGACCTTGGGAGGACGGGGTAAGACATAATTTTACTCAATATTTTGAATAAATGTTTTATAACAATTGAATAAAGTTTTGTCTGATTTGGGTGTGCAGTGATGGTACATATGATTATTATTTTGTATGAATTATGTGTGAATTGTGCATGAAACATGTGGATGTATTTGTAATGTATAATTTGTGTATGAGGTATTAACTGTGTTTTATTTTATGTTTTTTTTTATAACAGCATATTAATACAATTATGTATTATCTTCGAAAGAAGGCAAAATACTCTCAGACAGTCACTTCTTACAGTACTGTAGATTGTTTGGTTTATGGCGTGGATTGATAACATTGAGAAACTGTGGAGACAGTCAGAATGTGACATGAGATGCATTTCCCCGGACCATGATGTTGGACAGTGCATTAGAGGATTTAAGCTGCTTGCTAACATTTCTTGGGATAGGATTGACGAAGTAATCATCCCTGTCAACATCAGCGACAAATTCCATTGGTTCCTTGTTGTATTCCGGATCAAACGTAGATGTCTACATCTATATGATTCGATGATGGGAGGATCTGTTCACACCAGAAAAGTTAAAGAAGTTGTTGATAAACTTGCAACCATGATTTCATTATTTCTGACGAGCACAGGGTTTTATGGCAAAAGGCTTGATTTGTATGCGAATAATCTCCCTGATTATCAACAGAAGTCTCATTTAGAACCTCTCAGTATCAAGCATGTGACAGATGTTCCTCAACAAGAAGACTGTTTCAAGTATGTATATTTGTTATATTATATTTTCTTCATCTTAAATTACATCGGTTTATAGTCATTATAAATTTTTTTTAATTTCAATTTTTTTACAGTAATTGTGGTCTATACACATCTCTGTTTGCCGAGTACATGAGCAATGGTACTTTTGATATATCTGATATTGATATCGATTTAAAATATCATCGTCAGAGGTATGCTACATTACTTTGGCATTATGCAAAATCAAAGAATGATGAGGGCGCAATAAGTGAAAGTGAAGTTACGGGAACAGTTGCTAGCAAGAAGGGTGGACCTCGAACTTTTAAAGAACAAGTTATGGACACCACCAATTATCCTACTCCAAAAATCCGTAATAGGAATTAGAAATCTTCATTGCACCCTGTACATTTTTTTGAATGACATATTTTTTTAACTTTTGAACTATTTATGTTATTTCCCAGTGCTTTATTATTAATACGGATTGTTTTATATAAATTATCAATGAATATTAGCACTTATTAAATGTGTCTCACTTTTGTATAAATTTTGAACGCAACATGCAATATATAGGAACACTGTATGAATAATGTATGAAAATTATATGAATTATGAATATCATATTATAATTTGATATGTAGAACAGAAATAAATGTTATATATATACTATATTTTATGAACATTGTATAAATAGCAGTATGTTTCACCATATATTTATACTTTATTAAATGTGTATGATCTTTGTATAAATTTCACTTTCAATATGCAATATATATTTTTTGTATGAATACTGTATGAAAATTGTATGAATTATGAATGCCATATTATACTTTGATATGTATAACATAAATAAACATTATTATATAAATGACAATATGACAATATGATTCAATGTATAATTATACCTTAGTAAATGTGTATGACTTTTGTATAAATTACTCATTCAATATGCAATAAATTTTTATTTGTATGAATACTGTATGAATATTATATGACTTATGAATGCTATATTATACTTTCATATACAAAACAGAAACAAATGTTATATATATGAACAATGTATGTATACTGTATAAACATTGTATGAAAAATACTATGCTTCAAAGTTTTTTATTCTTTATTAAATGTATCAGACTTTTTGTATAAATTTCACATTGATTATACAATATATATTACTTTTGTATGAATAATATGTGAACATTGATATTGTATTTAACATTTCAAAAAATTATGTATTGTTTGTTTGATTTGGAAATTTTTTACGAAAACAAGATTTATAAATGTCAATAATAACAACTGCAATCAATAAAATAAAATATGTGTCTAACAATCGAAATATTCAAAAACACAGATGTAACAGTAAGAAATCATTGTTTTTGCACAAGATAATTTGAACATGTCTTTCTATTGTGTCCAACTTGATGGCATCTACTACATGTGATTTTTGTCCTCTTGAATTTCACATCAGCAAACCCCTTCCAGCGTTCAAATTTGGGTCTTCCCGATGATCTTTTTGGACCGGGTGTCATCATTTTAGGCTCTGAAATATAACTTGGTATATCCCATGTACTCTCGCATGGGATAGGCTCGACAGGAATGGCATAAGCATCTCTGAAATTCTTGAGGCTATAAAAAGCAGAACAGAAATCTGCTTCATGTAATTTCCTGTATCTGAGAACTGCAATTGCATGACCACATGGTATCTCATAATGTTGAAATCTCCCGCAACTACACATCCTTGTGTTCAAGTTTACTGTGTACTTCTTTGCTCCTTCGGCTACAACATGCAGATCAACAGTTGAAGGTATCACCTATTTGAAAGTAAAAATGTGATTTTTTTTGTTATACATGCCACTAAATATTGGAAAGTAAAATACAATACAGAGAAACACATACCCTCATATTGCAAGACAATGCAATACTTTTTTAATCCACCTCTGAATTGTTACCTCATAAATTCAAGAAGTGAAATTACCGGTAACCTCCTTGCTAACCTGTTAACATTATTCAATGACTCCGCGATGTTTGAAGTCATGGTCCATGTGCGCTTACAATTCGAGTAAGCTCTTGACCATTTGCTATAACCAATATCAAATAAGTATGGTCGTATGCGCGTATCTGTCTGGTCTATTCTTCCCATAATTGTCTCAAACTGTTGATTTGTATAAGCTTTTGCCAATGTAAAAAACAAAATCTTCAAATCTTCAGTATTTCTATTAAAATTCTTCAACACATTGACTGACAGATGCCATATGCATGCATAATGCTCTGATTCAGGATATAAAGTAGCAGTCCCTTTTCATATGCTTTCGTTTCGATCCGACATAAAGCACATGTTTTGTCTAACTCCATATGCTTCCTTAAACTGTTCAAAGAACCAAGTCCATGAAACATCATTTTCGGAATCTACTATCGCATACGCCAACGAAAGTATATGACCTGCTCAAGTTTTTTAAAAAATATCACACCAATTAAAAATATAATTTATAACATATTTTATTATATTTTATAATCAGAAAATTAAATAGGATAAAAATTTACCTCCCGAATTCATTGTGCTGGCAGTTAACATTGTACCACCATATGAACATTTTAATCCCGCCCCATCAACAACTACAATTGGCCTACAATATTCCCAACCTCTAATACAAGCTTCTAACGCAACAAATGCGTATAAAAATTTATCACCTTCTTTCCTTTTTATTTTTAAAACGGATCCTGGATATGTTTGCTCCAAAATGTAAAAATAACCTGAAACAGAACAGTCCAATTCATACCAAAAGTATACATATTTTATACATAAAGAATACAAGAAACAGAACAGTCCAATTCATTAGGTAATTTTTAAATTCATTTTTATATCAAAATTACCAGGTAATCTTGCATATGACTCTGCTGGATCTCCGCGCATCAACTTTATTGCTTTTTCTTTAGCTCTCCATGCCTGTATGTACGTCGACGAAACGCCGTGCAATTTCAACATATCAACAGCTATATCCTTTGGAGTATATACCGTAGATGGATCAATATACTTCTCCATTATCAAGACAGCTACAACGTCATTTATCCCCTGACGTCTGGCATACACTCTTTCTCTAACAGAACAAGTGTGCTGAGCAATATACTTTCTAACTTTGAATAAATTTGATTTATTCAAACTAGATGCCCTCATCATCCAAGAACAAGTTTTAGAAATACAATTCAGGTGATAACTGTTTCAAAATTAAGAAAATATACATTACAATTATATACAGTGAAACAAATTAAATAAAAAAATATAAATTAAAAAAGTTGTGTACACTTACTTAGATGCATTACAACGCGCAACACGGAAACTAAATTTTTTCACAAGTCCAACATGCCTCATAACCTCCTTAAGTGTTTCTCTATTATTATAAATCTGATTATCAGCTACAAATAGGTTGGAATGGTCACATATTACATCATTATCTATTTCACTATTATCATTGACAACTCCGCCTAAATTCATTCCGATCAAACGAATAGAATTGTTGGAGTATAAATCAATGTTAGTCTGTGATAATCTAACATCAGAATTTATTCTATCAGTAAGAACAACTCCATGACCTTCGTTATACATCTCACGATCTTTCAAAGTGATGCATAATGGATATTTTGTAAAGAAATTCAAATTCACCCTCATCTGACCTAGAAAAACCTTTACCCCAACATCATTATGAATTTTAATAGGTGGACACATATCGCTAACAATATATTTTATCTCAATCGAATTTATATTTTATATTTTCTTCTATATTAAGTTGAGTTATTATAGCATTAACTAAACCAATATAAAGAGTAGAAGTATCATATAGGATGCCCTCCATCTCAAAGTCGACGTATTTTCCTGTTTCACAACATTAAAATTACATTTAGTGCAACACACTATAAAATTGCAAAGTAATTCATACAAAATTCATACACAGTTAATATATCATTCACTGATATATACAATAAAAAGAATGGACTTTCATACACAATTGATACAAGTTTCTTAAAAATTTCATACACAATTAATCCAATTTTCATACAAACTTCCTACACATTTAACATATAATTCACTGATATATACAATCAAAAAATGGACTTTCATACACAATTGATGCAAGTTATTTATAAATTTCATACACAATTAATACAGTTTTCATACTTCATCAATACACAGAATTATATCACCTGACAATTTAAATATACTCTGAGCGGCTTTTACCATTAAATACACATTTCAGATAATTTTCAGGCAGTATCATATAATTTTCAGACATTATTCATATTTTTTTCATACTTAACCTGCACAATGAATTCTATCTAATTATTCTTTTTTCACAATTAACGCAATGTACATTTTATATTTTCTTCACAAATCAATTAACACACCAATCTTCATTTTAATTACAAATCAAACACATTTACGATTACTTATTGTTTTTCATAATACCCTATACGCAACATAATTGTATCATCCAAAAAAAAAACATGAAAACTGCATTTCAGATATAACAGTAATAAAAAAAAACCATTCTATACATGTCAAAAACAACAAATATAATTACAACCAATCATTTATAATTAAAACCAACCTGATGAATTCCACTTGCCACCATGTTTAATTAATATTGACACAATGTTCTCCATCAAATCAAATCTAATTGTTTTCAACGCCAAAATTTAAGAAATTTAAAAAAAAAACGAAAATAAAATCTTCAAATATCAAAAGAATCCTCAATTTTTGGAAAACAACAAGACCTGTACGTTTAAGGAATAAAATCATATGTTAGAGAATTTTAAGGAATTAAATAATAAGTTATCATCATTAAAACTAATTAGAGAGATTTATGGTAACTATCTAATCTAAAAAAAATTCAAATCCCTTAAAACGTGCAAATTAGTTATCATTAATTAATAATTAAATTTAAACGCATTCAATTTTCCATTATTAATTTGTCCATTTTTTTTAATTTTTTTTATTTAATTATCTCTTTTTATTAATTTAAAATTAACTTTATATTCTTTTAAAAAATGCTATAGCTTGATATATTAAATGTTATACAATGAAAATCAAACTCTTATGCTATAACTTGAGAATATAACTATATAAAATGCTATATACCTAATTTATACTATTTATTTTATTAGGACTACTCCTTTTTATGTTTTCTTATATATATGAAAAGGAGAAAATTGTCTCATCCATCAACCATTTTCACTGCCCAATTTTTGTTTTTTAGCTTCCATATCTATTTCTTAATCCCAAGTTTAATAGTAAAAAAATAGTACCTTGTAAAGAGTAATTTTAACTTATAAATACTTCCCTTTCTCTTGATTTTAACTTACAAATACTTCCCTTTCTCTTGATTTTAACTTATAAATACTTCCCTTTCTCTTGTGGTCAAAGGATGTTAACGTGACTTGATTATTCTAATCTTTTGTTTTTGTACTTACAATCTTTATTAACAATGTGAAGTAGGATATTATTGTTATTTTCCTCTTTCTTTATTATTAATTTTAGATCTTTGGCATTTCTTTACTTTTTAAACAACGTGGACAAGCAAGGCTGCAGAATCCAACAAACACTTTTGTTATTTTGTCAATATGTTACACTTTTCAAAGATATATATAAATATATATATTGGTCAAAGAAACTTAGGTTTGGCATAGCTTAAATGGAGGGCAATGGTTTTAATTGAGTTGTCAATTCTCATTGTTATTCTATCCATTTTCCAATGAGATAGGTAGGATTCTTCAACTACTCTATTCCATTCCATTCTATCAACATTTGTTTAAGGGGCTGTTTAGTTACTGGTTAGAGTTATGCAGATATTAGGCTATTAGCTATGCAGGGTTTAGTTATGCAGGTATTAGTTATGCAGGGTTTAGTTATGTAAGTATTAGCTATGCAGGTATTAGCTATGCAGGGTTTAGTTATGCAGGATTTAGATATTACAATATATGAATTATTAACTATTGAATATTTAACTTGTTATAAATTATTAATATATATTATTTATAAAATAATAATACATGCTAATAAAATATGAAATATATTGAATAGTATATAATGCTAATATTTGATTAGCGTATGTACCGTTTAAAAATATACAGTCAATTTCTAAAATTTAAAAAATATTTATATTTGCATAAATCAATCAAAACAGTAAGTATATAAAAAGAAATGAAAAGAATCTATATATATAATAAGAAATAAAAACAACACATCTTGATAGGAAGTTTCCAATTAAAAAAAATAAAAGAAGTAAAAATAGTCTAAATATAAAAAAGAAATAAAAACAACAAACTTATATATAGGAATACAATAAAGTTTCCAATTAAAACAATAAAATAAATTAATAGGGTACATATGTAATTTATCACTTTAATATATGTATAACTAATACCCACATAACTTATTCCACCTTCTACACAACATAACTTTATACATAGATTCTCTCATAAGTTATGTTGGTATTAATTATGTAGAACTACAAAAATGCAACCAAACATTGTATAAGTTTTGTTGACTTTTCTACCTAAACAAAATTTTCTACCAAACATAGTATAACTTAATACATTGTTTTATACATGAATAAAATGTAAGTTATACTGTAACCAAGCGGCCCCTAAGGACACGCGAATTCAATATTGTAGGGGTAAATATAACCTTTTTTAGAGTATAATGACATATATAATTATTTTTTGAAGTACAAAAATAAATATATTGATGACATTAGAATTTAATGTTTTGATAAATATGATGCTTTTTGAGAGCATAAGAGATAATATGATCCTAAATTTGTATGAAAAGTGTAAATATGTTGAAAAGTATAACTGAGGGCAAATATGACTTATTTGTGAGAATACAAGGATAAATATGACTTTTTTAATTAATTATATTTTAGAAAAACTAATTTGATTTATAATATTTAAAATGGAAGATCATTAACCATCGCAATGAAATGAAGCCCACATGTCGGTATGTTAATTAACACTTGATCTCCTCAATCTTACTTTCTTGGGCCGTTGTTTCTTCATGACTAACTTTGTAGACTTAAATTCAAAATTCATTTACTTATAACTTTATGAAAGTAACCTTCACTAGCGTTCAATCATATATTTCATATCAATTTTAAAAATTTATCGTCAAAAATTTGATCTGATTCTTCAAATATTATCAAGTTGTCAAATTTGATCTGATTGTACTTTCACTCACAAAACTTCAAACAAAAATCAAGTAAATTATAAATTCAGGCACTTCAAAAACTTAAATTTTTAAATTTCAGCTTCAAAATTTATGACCAAACAAAAGTTTATTGGCCAAACAAAAATATTAAGATGTTGTCACGACCCAAAACCAGATCATAATGTCGCCTACTATAATCCCCGAGTAAGCAAGCCAAAACTCCAACAAAAAACTGAGGAAGATAACAATTTAACTTAATAATAACTAAGAATAAGCAGAAATAGGGATGATAAATAGAAACAAACCATAGTATAGATCTGTAAATACGAGACAAAATATACAAAAGAAGCTCGAAAGTGACCAAGAAAACAAACTAACACGAGACCTAATCCCCAGACCTGGTCACTGATACAGGAGCTACTAAGTACAAAATAGTTATATACAAAAGAACTGACTAATCAAAATACATAATACAAGTCAGTACAAAAAAAAGAAAGAGGAAAAGCAACAAATCTCTGAAGACTAAGAGCTCATCACTATCCGTATATGTGATAGCCAAGGAGATCTAATGCCCACTTGGGGTGGCTCGTACTAAGATCTGCATAAGCAATATTCATATATGTGACAACCAAGTATAAGTGAATTTTTCGATTTCTTTATTATTCAAAATAATTGAATTATTTAAAGTTTAAGATGGATGTTTAAATTTGTTTTTTCTATTTAGCCCCTTTTAATTAAGTTTTATATTTTCTAGGACATAAATAACACTATTTATGAAATTATATTCATTATTTCACAAAAGATAAGAGTAAAAATAGAATTTATATTATATTATTAAATATTTTCTTAATAGGTGTATACTTTTTCACATATTCAATATTATCTTTGTTCTTAATTACTTCTCCACTTTTAAATTGACAGACTTATTAAGAAAATTATGATTAACATAGTAAATTTACCATTTTACTTCTATTAATTAAAAGGTGTATGAATTAAAAATATAAGATTTTCAATTTTTTTTATATCTTTTAAAGCAATTAATTAAAGATTTAATTAGATTTTTTTTTTAAAAAAAAATCTTAATTTATAAAAATAGATAAATAATTAAAAAACTAAAAAAATAAGCAAATTACGAACATAGAAAACGAAAGGGGAAGTAGTGGGCGGGGTAGTGTGGATAGTCCAACATATTAAAAAGGCAGTGGGCAAAGACAATTGCTGGTTTTTCGGCGTTACACTCTCTCTGCACTCCAAAATCTCTTTATAACTTTACTTCATCTAATTTGAAACCACTGACAAACTCTTCCATTACTCTCTTCTTCTAAAACTGTCATTGTTTCTCTCTTTTCTTGATTCCAACTTGTCTGCTTAAACACCCTTTTTCTTCTACTCCAGTCACAATGTTTCTTTTATTCACTCAATCTTTTCTTTAATATATGCAAATTTCATATTTGTTTGTTTTTCTTGGACACAAAAATGTTGTGGCACATATTAACTGTTTTATCCTTTGCTCCATTTCTGGTACACTCTTTAGACCCAGCATTTAATGATGATGTTATGGGTTTAATTGTTTTCAAAGCTGGATTTACTGACCCTAAATCTAAACTTGCATCTTGGACAGAAGATGATCCTACTCCTTGTAATTGGGTTGGTATAAATTGTTATCCTCAATCCAATAGAGTTTCTGAGATTTTACTTGATAATTTCTCTCTTTCTGGACATATTGGGAGAAGTCTCTTGAGGTTACAATTCTTAAAGGTTTTGTCTTTGTCTCACAATAACTTTACTGGCAATATCAATCCCATTTTATCCCAAATACCTAGCTTAAGGGTTATTGATTTGAGTCACAACACTTTGTCTGGTTCAATCCCTGATGAATTTTTTCAACAATGTACTTCTTTACAGTCTGTTTCTTTTGCAAACAACAATCTTACTGGTCAAATCCCTCAAAAATCTTTAACATCTTGTTCAACGCTCCAAAGGGTTAACTTCTCATCTAACCGCCTTTCGGGTTCTTTGCCTTCAGCTTTATGGTCCTTAACTTCTCTTCAATCTCTTGATGTTTCTGATAATTTATTGGAGGGTGAGATTCCTAAAGCAATTGAAGGTTTGTATTCATTGAGGTCAATTAATTTACATAAAAACAAGTTTACTGGTTTGCTGCCTGAAAATATTGGAAACTGTGTGCAGCTCATGTCAATTGATCTCAGTGACAATTTGTTGAGTGGGGGACTTCCTCAGTCTATGAGAAGATTGGGCTTTTGTACCAATTTGGAGTTAAGATCAAATTTGTTTAATGGGGCGGTTCCAGATTGGATAGCAGAGATGAAAAGCCTCAAGGTTTTGGATCTTTCTTCGAATAATCTTTCTGGTAGGATTCCAACCTCTATGGGAGATCTTTCACTGCTAAAGGAACTCAATTTGTCAAACAATTACTTCGTTGGAAGCTTGCCTCGGTCTTTGATGAAATGCAGTGACCTTGTAATCTTGGACATAGGTAACAACTTCTTGACTGGTAACCTTCCTTCTTGGACCTTTGAATTGGGTGTAGAGAGTATTTCCCTTTCAGGGAATAGGTTTACCGGGCATATAGATTATCCGTCGATATCTTCTTATCGAAGCCTTCAAGTTTTGGATTTGTCTTCCAATGCATTATTTGGTGAAATACCAGCTGCCATTTGGAATATCAGTAGTTTGCAGGTCTTGAATATTTCCAAGAACTTTTTGTCTGGTACTATTCCAGAAGCTGTAGGTAAACTAAACGCAACTCGAATTATTGATTTAAGTCACAATCAACTAAACGGAAGCATTCCGAATGAAATTGGGAGTGCTGTTTCATTGCTGGAACTGAAGCTGAGAGAAAATCATTTGAGCGGTACAATTCCTGCAGATATAGCGAATTGCTCCGCTTTAAGTTCATTGTAAGTTTCCTGCCACTTCCATCTCATTTTATTCAATGTGTTGAAAACTTTTGTATGTAGATTTTCGATCATGGTATCTTTGTTTAAATTGCAGTTATGTGCATCATAATATTTGCATTTGTTATGTCTGTGTGATTCATTTGTTCTGCATTTTTATTGTGTAGGGACTTGTCACATAACAACCTCACTGGCCCTATCCCTCCAGAAATTGCTAAGTTGACCATTCTTGAAGTGGTAGATTTCTCCTTTAACCAATTTTCTGGAAGCTTACCTAAAGAACTAACCAATCTTTCGCACCTTGCTACATTTAATGTATCCCACAATCATCTCAAAGGTGAACTTCCAGTAGGTGGCTTTTTCAACACCATTTCTCCATCATCTGTTGTTGGTAATCCATCCTTATGTGGTTCTGTTCTCAACCACTCTTGCCCTGCTGTCCATCCCAAGCCTCTTGTACTAAACCCCAATTCATCTGACCCGAATCATGCTTCTGTTACTTCACTTGGTCATAAGAGAATCATGCTCAGTATATCATCTCTCATTGCCATTGGAGCAGCAGTTTTCATAGCTCTTGGAGTAGTGGTAGTCTCTATTCTCAATCTGCATGTGCGCTCTACTATGGCACTCTCTGCTGCAACTTTCACATTATCTGGTGGCGATGACTTTAGCCATTCACATGGTACAGAAGCCAATCTAGGCAAGCTTGTTATGTTTTCTGGGGATGCAGATTTTGTTGTTGGAACTCAAGCGCTGCTCAACAAGGATAATGAACTCGGACGTGGTGGTTTTGGAGCTGTATACAAGACAGAACTCGGAGATGGACGTTCTGTTGCCATTAAGAAGCTCAACGTTACAAGTTTGATTAAGTCACAAGAAGATTTTGAGAGGGAAATGAGAAGTCTCGGAAGCATCAGGCATGAGAACCTTGTGGCACTTGAAGGTTATTATTGGACACCTTCTCTTCAGCTGCTGATTAATGAATATGTATCCGGAGGCAGCTTGTACAAATTACTCCATGAGGAAAGTTCCGAAAGGAGTCTCTCTTGGCAGCAAAGGTTCAACATTATTCTTGATACTGCGAAAGGCTTAGTCTATCTGCACCAGCTGAACATAATTCATTACAATATGAAGTCAACCAACGTCCTCATAGATGATGGTTCTACCAGCACGAAAGTTGGAGATTTTGGTTTGGCTCGTTTATTACCCATCTTGGATCGTTACATATTGAGCAGTAAGATTCAGAGTGCACTTGGATACATGGCTCCTGAATTTGCATGCCAAACAGTGAAGATAACTGAGAAATGTGATGTCTACGGATTTGGCATCTTGATTCTTGAGGTGGTGACGGGGAAAAGACCCGTGGAGTACATGGAAGATGACGTGATTGTATTATGTGACATGGTGCGGGGAGCACTAGAAGAATGCAGGATAGAAGAATGCATTGACGGACGGCTACAAGGTAACTTCCCTGTCGAAGAGGCAATTCCAGTTGTGAAACTTGGTTTAATATGTGCATCTCAAGTTCCATCTAATCGACCAGACATGGAAGAGGTGATCAAAATTTTGGAGCTAATTCGATGTCCGTCAGAAAGTCAAGAGGAAATAGAGTAATGTTATAAGGTGTTTGTGGAAAACCAGATTATAGAGAATGAGTCATGTGGTGAACAGGAATTCAGTTTTGTTTGTTACATTTGGAGAAGGTCACTATCCTCCTGTTATTTTGTCATATCCAAATATGTTAAATCTTTATATGTTATTTAAATAACTGGATTCCTCTTCACCAGCTCCAGTTTGGGACCCTTGTTAGATTTTGATAGACTGGCATTGTCTTTATGTAGTATTCAGACATCCAACTTGTTGTCTTGTGCTTGTTTGATGTTGTTGTCCATACAAACCTGAAAAAATACATCCTTTGTATTCTTATAGAAGAAGAAGACCCACATGGATTCCTAATGAAATAGTAGGCCACCATTCAGTGGCATGTCATTTCCTTCAACACTTCCAAATATCATTTTGTTAACACATCCAGCCATTTTAGATAATGCTAATGAGCAGTAACCTAACATAATAAAAAAAGTAATAATGCTTAATTTGGCTTCAGCTTATATATTTATGTCTTTTTACTTTAGGTGTGCACAAGTGGACATTTAAACTTGTATAAAATTGAACAAGTAGACATATGTTTCCTATGTGACATAATACATTTAGTACGTCATGTAGGACATAAAATTGCTATGTAGGGTAAATGTGTTTATTTGTTCAATTTTAAATAAGTTAAATGTCTACTTGCGCACATCCAAAGTTAAAGGTCATAATTATCAGTTGAAGCTAAGTTTAGGTTATGTTTATGTATTATGCCTAGAAAAAAGAGTCATAATACATTAATGTACCCTTTTAACTTGACGTCAACTGACATCTATGCTCGCCAATTTTGAGTCTACAACAATCACTTAAATTTATATAAAGTTGAACAAATAAACATATGTATCCTATATGGAAATTCAAATTCATTTCCTATGTGTATTATGTCACGTAAGATGAGTGTTCAATTTTTTATTATCAGAATGTGACACATTATTTTTTATAGATGCAAACAAAAATGTCTTTGTTGAATAATGAGAAAGAATCCATTCACTAGCACACTTATGTTAAAGTAGGAGAGGTTGGTGAAATAATGAATGCTTCGATATCAATTCTTAGTAGAATGAATTGAAGACTAGGTGGGGGTGGGGTGGGGGGACCTTAACTGTACTTGTCCCATGTGCATGAAAATGGGTTGCTATCATGCCAAGTTTGTTTAAACAATAAAGAGCTTTGTATTTTTAATGTAAAAGTGAATTTTAAATGCCAACAATAAAGATGAATAACCTTGAAGTTTAAATTTCAAATCACCATTGACCATTGAGAATCATTCATTCTATTTAATAAACCATCATCTCTTTTTACTTATCAAATTTTAATTTGGTACACCTCTTAGAAAAATAACGATTGATATAATGAGTTTATCATTTTACTCCTATTATTTGATTAAATCTTAAACATATTTACTTACTATATTTTTCAAAGACATTAACTTAATATTAATAAATTGAGGGAATAATAGGGAGAATTTTTTTTATCCTTCTTGGATTTATCAAAAATAACAAGTAAAAAGAAAAATAAAATTAGAGAATATCTGACAAGTAAATAGGGACGGTGAAAGTATTTAGTGGTTTAAGCACAATTGATGTTGCTTGGTGTACAAGTCCAACAAACAACATTATTTGTGCAAGTTCAAATGATTATTGAAACACTTGTCCTGCCATTAGCCATATTTGGTCTTAAATAATAACCATCATGCCTAAACAAGAAATAGTTCTAAAGGCCATCATAAACCATCATAGCAGAGCCTACCATGATTTTTTTTGTTTTCATTCAATGTCTGGTACCCACATTGGAACCCAACTAGATTTAAATTTGCGCCAAGAAGTTCCACATTGGGGGTAAAGTGCTCCATAACAAAAGCGACTCCATACTCAAGGAAATTCAAACGCGACACCTCTTGGTTAAGAATGAAGGAGTACTTACCACTCCACCACAACTCTGAATAGAGCCTACCATGATTGTTCTATTCATAATTACTCCTTGGATAGATTATGATACAAGAAATACACTTCTTGCATGCTTGGTAAATATTTAAATAATATACTATCATTAGACCTACCATAATCAAGGAACTCAATTATGAAAAACAGATGTGTAATTTCCTAGTGTTCCAAAAAATAAGATTGAATGACTTTAAAGAGTGAAACACTATTACATGATAGAAAAGAAAGGTATCTTGGACAGTGTATAGAGCAACATGATTTTTTTTTCTTTCTTTCAATTCTTTTCTCTTTTGAGGTTTTCACTTTATTAGGACACAATGATGAGACTCCATGTTAAACTTTCACTAATCTACTAGTGCTATATATCTTTGCTTTATTAAAGATCTTTCATGAGTGGGGACAAAGCTTATAAAACCTTCAATCTGTTTATTCATTTCATGGGAATAAAGTGGAGACTTGGGCAAACGTAAACAATACAAAAGTTTAAAAAAAAAAAAAAAAAAAGCTAAGAAGAGTGCAATATTTCTTACTCCATTTTCTAGGGGGAAGAAGATTGTACTATAAACTTCAGTTTTAGGTTTCCCAACATAATGATAAAATTGAATGGTACAAAGAAGACCAGTATGTAGTACACGTGTATAAAATGTGTTCCCTCATCTGTTATACAAACTTTTACAAGTTTGGTGTATGAATCAATAGTTAACTATGGTTCCAAGTCAATCTGAAAAAGAAAAAGACTTTCACTAGAGCAAAATAGAGTGTTTAGTTGAATATTCGTTGGTGTCGAAATGGAGCACCAAGAGTGGTTGGACATCTATGGTAATTAATGGTAACATTGATTATCATAGACGGTCGATATACTTTTGTAATCTCCGATCATCAACCAAATTCATACCATTATTGTAGAAAGACAATAATGGCAAACTTTGATGTCTCACTGGTTTAGATACGACGGGATAATCATCAAAGTTCGGGAATCTCAACGGGAATACCTCACTGCACCGGTACCGGTTATGAGCCACATTCAGCGAAGAGTTTCTGGTCTTTGTCCCCTTAATGCATTATAAATTGCAAGGAAAAATGAAAAAAAAGTGGAATTCTATAGGTTTAGCTAAGACGATTTCGGAAATTAGAAACTTATTCCTTTTTTGTTTGGTGCGAGCTCAACTTAAGCTATACATTACCCGAGAAGAGCGATTTGGGCTTCAATCACTTGCGGCAGAATTTCCAAATCTATTTGTTGTACAAACTTTTACAAGTTTGGTGTATGAATCAATAGTTAACTATGGTTCCAAGTCAATCTGAAAAAGAACAAGACTTTCACTAGAGCAAGTAGGTATGATGTGTAATATTTCATTTCACTTAAAAAATCCAACAAGGAAAATACATATGTAACAACATACTGTAGTAGGTAACCCAATAACTACTGTCAAAAGAATGTGCTAAGAGAAAGAATATTCAAGTTTGTAAAGACCAAAAGAATTGTAGATTTAAATTACAAAAAAAGTTCACACGTTCAGCTCTTCCGTGGTGTATGTACCTCTTGTAACACAGAACACTTTTTTTTCTCTTGGATGTTCTATTACTAATCGTCCCAGTCATTTTCCCATCCGTCCTTTCTAGAAGACCTAGAGGTGAGGCCATTAGCAGAGATGTTCCCATAAGTATGTCCACCTGGTGACTTCACTGCATTCTCCTCATCCCAATCATCATCCCAACCCTGATCCCAACCATCTGCTGCAACAACATTTGCAGCTGAGGCAGATTCTGGCATTCCCATCTCTAATTCCTGATACGCAACACCATCTTGATGTCTCTTCTTCCTTAGCTTGCAGCATGCCCATGTCCCACCAAAAAGTAGGGCTACAAGAAAAAGGAAATATGCACCATAGATGGGGGTCACACGCTTAGAATAAAGAGACACCTGCTGCAGAATGTTTTCCACAGAAACACGCTGGTCCAATTGAAGCCTGCAACTATCATCTCCAGCATTCAGCACTATTTCAGCATCTTTGCCCAAGATTGATGAAATATCGATCTACCATAGCAGATTTGTAATATTAGAACAAACATCCATCATATGGCATAACTTGGAAAATAAACCAGGCTTCTATAAAATTGCAAAATTGCAAGCGGAGTATACTTTGGGAGGTCTGCAGTTGTGGTTGGATAAAAGGCAACTATCTGAAAGCACTCGGTAAACAATTCCAAGTGCCAAAGGTAGCGAATTTGAGTGAGAATCTTGCCAAAGTGAAAACTTCTTTAGATTTTAGAAGTTCATTTCCAAACAATCTTGTAAGCACTGAGATGTAACACCCGTTTTTTTTTTCTTTTTCAGATAACCAGATGTAAGACCCATTCTTTTAAGCACTAGAATAGACCAAGTTAAACCTAGTGTCTGTAAATTCAGATTTTAGATCTCCTTAATTTTATTTCTGTTAGCACTAGATGTGCTGCTCATACAGTAGAATTTAAAATAAACTCTTAAGCAAGTGCGTCGTACAGGCTCTTTTTTATGGCTAGATAGGAAACACCTCAGACGCCTTATGGAATGATGCTTTTATGAAAGTGCTATTATAAAAAAAATTCCTCTCTGAGAAGCTAGGGAATTTGCCAAGACCCCCATAAAAGTAGCACCAGCAGCCAAAGGAACTGGAAACAACAGAAGCCAAATGAATGATGTACTTGAATCTTATATCCCCTAATATATTTCTTAATGGTTCATTCTTTATTTTTTATACAGATCTAATAAGAATGACGTCATTGAATCAAGAAACTGCTCCATTTCATTATACTATCAAACAGTCAGGGAAGCCTTCATGATAGTGATAAAAGTATTTATAATGAGAAAGTCCGTGAGATTTTCATTGGTGAAAAATGGGGAATATGTGATGTACTCCGCCAGAATTGTGATGTCTATGAGACACTAAGAGTAATTGGTAAACTCCTTGTCAAAATGGAGTTGTTCCTAAACATTACTACCCTTAATCCCCTTTTATCCATGATTTGTGCAATTCAAACCTCCAATTCGCTAGTTATACATCACATACACAAGAAATTTGAGCATCCCGGTCAGATTGTTAAGATGTCAAATACCATTATTACCTAGAAGACAAGAAACCCTAATCTAAACTATCCTTTGCTAGTCACCATCCTTATGTAAACCAATTTTTTGGTGGGGCTCAATCCCATTCATGCAGGCCTTTCAGCCCAACTTTACAGCCTTGTAACTTCAGCAACATATATGTTCACTTAAAGGACCATCTAATATCTAGATACAGTTATTTTAGCAACGATGCACAGAGCTACTATAAATGATAAAAGTACCTTAAAATCTCATTCCTACATTTGAACTATAACTGTTCCTAAACCTCTACTCCCTGCCCCACCCCCACCCCCAAAAAAAAATAAAAAAAATAGAAGTTTCATAATATATCCATGATTGGAAGCGAAAGGAATATGTATATGTGGGTGTGTAATGCAAATCCTAAGAAAAGACTGATCCTTCTAGTGCTGTTCACTGTTCAGTTGTGATAAGGGACCTCACTGGGAGAGCCCTGAGAAGAACAATTGAGAATTCTACCCAACATCCCTTGTGGAATATAACCCCAACAGTAAGGCTGGATAAATAAATAAACTAACTGTAAGAAAAAACTCCTCACAGGAATTCCTATGTAATACATTTGAGCTGCTAAAAAACATAGATAAGAAACAATTGGAACTAAGACAATTAGAGCTTGTTTGGATTGAGTTTAATTTACTTTTAAGCCAAAATAGCTTTTAAGCACTTCTGTAGTATTTGGTAAAGTATAAAAGTGCTTTAAGCACTTGTTTTTAAGACAAAAAGACAAAAATAAGCCAAAAGCTGTAAGTCCATCCAAACAGGCTCTGAATCATGATATGGAGCTTTAAAAATATAGGTGGCAAGATATTTCCCTTTACTTCCAATTCTACATTCCATTTGCCAGAGAATGCATTCATTCTCAAACAAACAAAAAAAAAACATATTACATCCATTCACGGGTAGCAGTAATCAATTAGTCAATGTAGCAGTAGAAGTTTAAATGCATGTGATATGCCCAAGTTAATTCTTCTCTTTACAGTATCACCTCAAGATACAACATACCTAGTGTAATCCCACAAAGTGGACCTTACACCTACCTTGGAGGTTGAGAGGCTGTTTCCTACCCTCAGCTGGGGAAGGGAAGGGGCAAGTCAATATTAAGAGATTGTATATATACCTTTTCCACTTGATGTTTGGGTATTTTAATAGGAGGTTGTGGAGAACCATCTAGAGGAGGTTGGATATTGATATTTACTTTGACTCCATTTTCCCCTTCATTTTGCACCACAAGTAACAATTCAGTAGATCCTGTATATCATAAAAAGCAAACCTATCACAGATATCAATTGACATATTTCACTTACCATGACAAGACTAATATAAAGCTTATTTGCAAGGTCAATGAGAGCGAGCAGAAAGGTGAATTACACACTAAGAGAGAGAGAGAGAGAGAGTCTGTGCCTCTGTTATATTGGCATGGGAGCAAAGAAAAAGACACTGATCACAGGCTAATGGAACAAGGGATGAAAAACTTCAAGTCCTAGATGAGATACTTGTTGCTATCTCTCTCTGCTCACTATACTTCTATGTTTTCAGGCTCATTTTCCCAGTATGATAGAAATTAGAGGAAATAAAATTGTGATAGAACTGATGCAAATCCTGATAAAAGTAAAGGCCTTTTCTCTTTAATTTTTTGAAACTGGTAATGTTGGACATTCTTTTTATTTTAGAACATCTATATTTATTATTCTCTATGCTTATCAACACCCTGATCAATAGGATCATAACGTAAGTTGTCCTTGCAAATACATTTATGTTTTAATTGGGAAGTTCTATGGTAGTTCCGTCTTTACGTGCGAGAGTTCCCCGATCTTGCAATGAATTGAAGGGAACATTTATCTAAGGTCATTCATTTCCATCCTTGATTTTTCTCCTACTTCTATTTCTAATTTCAATTGTGTTTTCTGAAATGTAAAAGTTTTTTATTTCTTCAGTTCTGCTTTGCCTCTCTTCTAATTTGGTTTCTCGGTTCTCCACTAATTTTGTTTTATTGGTTTTGTAATTAAGTTGGTCTTTCTTCTGTTCCTCTCAGCTCTCACTCTCTTTAATTTTTAGTTTTCCAGTTCTACATCCATTTCTTTCCTTTCTTTTAAAATATTAAAGACTTCCTAATTTGCTTGTGCACTTGGGCATGATCATAAACCAGCACAAAAGAAAAAGACAAGAAGATCAACTGTAAGGAATCAATCAATTCAGAAGACACCCATCAAAGAAAAGTGCATGTAATACTTCCTGTAAAATACGGATAGAATTAAGTTATACCCACAATAGAAGAAGACCAACTGCAAAAAGAACCCATATACCTTCCTATTTGAAGAGATTGTGATGTTATCACTTGGTTACTTCCGTCAAAGGATGATAGTTTATTAACGATTTTACTTATAAAACCAATAATATATTCAATGCATGCAATTTATTAAGGGATTGGGGATGGAAGGTCGAAAAAAGGAATACAACTCATGAATCAAACACTTGTAGTCCCCATTTGTTTTTTTTTAGATTACGATGTTAGAATCCGAATATAGATCTGCTTATCAAGATGTGTTTATAAATTTTGCAACTAGATGAATAAGACTCTTCGTCTTCCCATTATCTTAAAGTATAATTTATCTTTTTTAAAGAAAAAATGAATTAATATAAAATTCAAAATAAAATACAAACTTAACAGTTTAAACAAAATAGATACTAATTAATATGGTATTATTAGAGAAAATGTTAACCCACTTTCATTGTAAAAATTGTTTGATGCCATACACTCTAAAAGCTAGCTGGTGGCCATGATGGTCTTGAGGTGATGGTTGGTGGTAGTAGTTTATGGTGGTGGCTAGTAGTGGTTGTTGAGGTGGCTGGGAGTGGTGATTGGCAATGAGAACAGCCCATAGTGGTTGTGCGGTGGACACTAGTTGTGGTGGTTGTGCAGTGGTAGAAAAAGGTCACCTTTGATGAAATCTTTAAGCAAACATGTTAATGATTCTAAAGTTACGTACAAAATCTGAATGAACCAGATTTATTCATAGCAAATAAGTGGTTGAAGAACGAAAAAAACACTTAACGGAATCAAAACACTGTTTAAGTGAAAACAAATGGACATTTTTTTTTAATAAGAAAAAAAAAGGGTGGTTTTAGGCAAGTGTTAATGGAAATTTTGAGAGGAGACGATAGCTAATATCTTCAAATTCATCATAAAGTGGTTTCACGCCTTTATATGCAACTTGGTACAGATAATCTAAGTTCCATCATAAACGAGTAAGACGCAAACCTGAGACTGTCGACAATAGCCCCTATCATCAATAGCAATATTATATCAGTAGACAATGAAGTTTTTTGGCAACTGAGAAACTCCAAAGGGCTAATGATGCACGGTTCGATACTTAGACCTAATTTGTTTACACTGATGAAAGTCTTAAATCATAATCATTCAAATTTCAGTTATTAAGTCCGTTGATTTGTAGGTCAGAATTCTAATCATTAAGATCTTAACCATTAAGTTTTGTTTAATGTATTAACCACTTAATGGGTTTGAATACATCAGAATAATTAAGATATGTAACAAAGTTTTAATATCATTAGAATGCTTATTCAAAGATTTTTACAAAGATCGTAGTTCATCAATTTCGTTCATTCATCGCTACAGCCATCACCAGCCATTGTAAACTACCGTTGTTGCCACCCCACAACCACCATACTTAGCCACAACCACCGGCCACCATACTAGGCCACAACCACTAGTCACCATACTTGGCCACAACCACTAGCCACCATTTACAGTCATCACCACCAATCACCATTATCACAACAACCATCAATCACTATTGACAAATATCACTATTAGTCACCACTATATATTGCCAACCAATGTCATCAGTCACCATCTCCATTAGCTAGCACTATCATCCACCATAACTATTAATCGCCAGCCCCAGCTACCACCATCAACCACTATTGCCAGCTACCATCAACACTATCTACAACCCACAACACCAGCATTACCTAACAACATCCCTAATCGACACCGACAACCACCACCAACCACCAAAATAATTTATAATTTGTTGCTATTGATAGAGTAGTAGATTAATTTAGTATTCTATAAAATTTTATAATAACTAACTTTTAAATAAAGACAAATTTTATACATCCAGACAATCAAACGATAAACATTCTTAATTATTTAGTATTTAGATCTCATACAACATCTTCATATTCAGATTCAAACAACTAAAGCTTAATGCACATCTTAGTTTTCAGATGTGCATTCAGATTTAGATGCTTGAATCTTAAAAAACAAATGAGGCCTTAGTGGATATAAACCCGTCCCTCTACATTCTCCACTTGAATACAAACTTTTGTTGTAGGGTTCGAACAATGAAATGCGCTAATCCACACATCACCCGTTGAGCTCTTACCACTAGACCAAAGCCCCGGAGGCTCAATACACAATGAAGTGCTCATGATGAATTCTAGTAAGGATAGCAAATCTCTCCCCTAAGCACCGATGCAGAAAAAAGTCATGTTATATGAGAAGTTTTTGCAAATAATCTCAGATTATAGATTTGATAGGAAATCTATAATTATCCCTTTTTGGAGGTAGCCATCATACGCTTAATGCTGAAGATTTCAACCTTACCAGTCTCAAAAAAAAAAGTTTTTGCAAATAATCCTTTTGTCTTGCCCTAGTCCTATCAAGTATAATATGTATATCAGTTCGTGTATTCATATCTCACGCAGCACTCCAATGACAAGTGCTTCTCTGCCAAAACTACAGATCAAAATCCCGCTCCACAATTAGGTCAATATAAAAGTTGCCAATTAATAGAATAATTAGGTCAGTATAAAAGCATATGTGTTTGCATATTTAAGAAATGTTATTGAGAATTCTTTGGTTGATTCAAACAACTATCATTAGACAATTAGCTCTTAAACAGTTACATATACACGATAATTTGAACTATTCTTTAGGAAGGCATCTAAACATAGAGACAAAAATCAAGTGCCGCCCACACTTATGTTGCTCCTTGTTCTCACTTTCTCTTACCATTCTTTTTTGAGGTGATGAGTTGGGATGTGGGAGCAGGGTCCTATAAGACAGCACGAAAGATGCTCTAATTCAAACTTTAATGTATTAGAGCTATATCTTAAGATCTCATAAGCCATAATGGTTAGATTTCAGGTTCTTTCAATAAATAATCCTAGACAAAATGCTATATTCAATTGCCTAATACTAATATTTTATGTGTTTAATTTTCAAAAATAAAATCTCTCACAAGGAAATAAAAAAAATCTTAAACATATCAGGAGAAACCTTTTTCTGTGAATAAACTACAGCAAGCGCCGCCAAGCTCCCAAGGATAATACTAGGTGCAAGCTTTAAAAGTTTCCCTACTGAAACACTAGATAGTAGTGATCAGTACAATGTCGGTCTAGCTTTTCCTACAGCTCTACGTAGCAAAATATCAGGCTTTAAACTCTTCAAGTTAAAACAAGATGCAATTAGTTATCAGTTGTAATCCAGTATATATCAGTTGGTTTACAGTCAAATTTATTATTCAATGAAACATGTGTGTCTCATGAGCGAAAAGGTTTACCATTCTGGGGGGTCTGAATGCATGCAAGCAGGGGTTGTCCAATCCTGCACATTTTTGTAGCCTTCTGACAGCTCTCATTGGTGTTCACTTCCGAGTTTATTGTTTCATCTATTTTCTTCCTTTCTTCATTCTCCTTCTTCTCAACAGGTGGAGGGGTTTCAACAGTCACATTTTTATCATTTTTAGACCCATCGGGATCCAATTTTGGCAAGTGCTTGCCTCCCTGAGGCTGAGAATCTTTAGGCTTCTCTTTGTCAGCTTTAGAGTTCCCACCATCCACTACAGTGGTATTTGGTTCTTTTGGATCAATCTTTGTTGGACCATTTCTTCCCTGAGGATCTTTAGGCTGTTCACTTTCAGCTTTTGAACTTCCATCATTGACTACAGTTGAATTCTGGCCCTTCAAATCTTTAGGTGCATCATTGATTACTTGAGGATCTTTAGGCTTTTGTTTTTCAGTTTGTGATCTCCCATCATTGACTATAGTTAAATTTAGTTCCTCTGGCCTTGTTTTTGGTGGATCATTGTTTCCCTTAGGATTTTTAGGCTTCTCTTTTGCGATTACAGACTTGTTATCATTCACTGTGCTTCCATTGACTTCCTTTTCAACCTCAACTGGAGTATTTGATGCAGAAATCTAGATAAAAATCAGTCTTAGTATCTATATCACCTATTCACTAACATATCTATCAAAAAAGTTTATTTCTAACTATTAACTCCATCGAAACAAATGAATGACAACACATGTAGATCAGAAGATGTATCCAGATAACCAATTCACTGTTAGCGAATAACTCCATCTAAGAACCAAATTATAGAACATTTAAATCACAAAATCACACATAAGAAAATGCAAAGAGAGGAATTTTTACCTGTTCAGAAGATGAATTGGTGCTTTGTATTGGAGCCAAATCAACCAACTTCCTGGAATCGAATAGTTTTGCGTTTGAAGTTGCTGAAACGATTAACAATATGAAAATGATCGCTAAAACTCTACTTCTGCCCATTCCACAGCTATATCTGAACTTCCGTCAGATCAAATCTTATAAAGATTTCATTTTTTCAGCAAACAACTGTTGAGAAGTTGAAGAAAGTGCAAGTTCCGACAGAAAACTTAAGGATCATGCAGTGGAATAGCATCGAACTGGTATCGAAATCGATCGCGTGATAAGATTCTATCTAGGGCTTGTAGGAGGAAGGAGAAGAAATGAAAATTTGAAGAATTTCGAGGGCCTTTTCGTCGTTTTGACTTGTACGTGTGCCATCAACTATAAATCCTAGACATCTTTTTCTTGCCAAAAGTCAAACAATTTGGAATTTATTATAATTTTATACATTATTTTTTAAAAAAATTGAATTTGATTGCCATTTTATACATTTTAGGATGGTTTGGTTATTTTATTTTTTATTTTTTTTGAGTTTACTGGAAATAAAAGGATAATTGCGGCCATAAAATTTTGTATGTATGTTGTAACAATTAGGGGTGACAATGTGCAAGTTGAGCTTAATTCGAAAAATAGAATAGAATGTTAAATTACATTTTATAGCATTTTTATTTTCTTTTATCCCGTTTTACATTAATCTGTCCCGCTTAATTATTCTAGTTTTCATTTATTCAGATCATGCAATTATAACCTGCCTTAAATTATAATATCTTAGTAAATTTTTTTATTTATACATGCCGTTGTTAATATTTTTGTTTTTAGATACTATTAATTTGTAAAAATATTATAATTTACGTGTTTCAGAAAAAAAATTACTTAATTTAAAATAATCAATCAAAATCAATAAAGATACCAATCATCAAATTAGACATTAAACCAAATCAATAGTTTTATCTCATTATCATTATAGTTCTAGAACTATGTACGAAAATAACTCAATTTTTTTTAGCTAAAGTTGTTATTACATAATCTAATTTTGCTAGGAACTATGAACCTACAATTATTATAAAGTGGAATATATGACCCTTACATATTGTTATGGTAGCGAAGTGAATACACTTTCCATGAAAGAGTTAGAAGATATATATATATATATATATATATATATTTTTTATTTTTATTTTTTCATTTGGATTTTATCTCTCTCAACACCTTAATTAGAGTCACTTATATCAACACTTTTCTATCACTACCACTATTGTCACTGACCACCAAAAATTCATCACCACAAAATAATTTAAATAATAATAAAACTGAATTACCTAAAATGCCTCAACTAGCAAAAGAAATAACTCAGTTAGAAAAAATAAATCTCCAATCACAATGCTTATTGAATCAAGAGATTATAATCGACAATTAAAATCTTTATCGACAAATTTATTTGGTCATCAATAAAACTTTTTTTTCTACATAAAATTTATCTAATTACCATATAGGTACAATTCAAATTTCATGGCTCCTACTTCCTAATATGAATAAGAAGACTTATGGGTCTCTAGAATATTTTGTATATGACTTAATTAGCTTTAGTTTAAATTGAATTACTTTATAAAAAATAAACATTTGGACATGCTAGACTAATTTGTATCCAAGAATTAGTTAAAAATTCTGCAGCATAAGCACTTTGAAAGGACAAAATAGATTTCTTTCAACTCACTTAACAATCTTTTATATAGTAGATTTGACCAAAAGAAGAGTTAGAAGAAAAGCCATGGCTTCTCATCAGAGAAGAGTCATGGATTTTAATTTCACCGAAAGTAGCAAAATAGAGGGAAAATAAATAAAATATGAAGTATAATGAGAAAAAGAAAAAGAAAAGTTCAAAGAATTAAAAGAAATAAAATTTTAAATAACAGTCACGTATCATTCACCATTTAACACCAATCTGAATAAGACTTTCTAAGAGAGGTGTATCTTACTTTAAAATGATATTGTGTGTTTGGGGGGAGGGGGGAGGCATAGAATCCCCACAAAATTAAAGTGTGTTTTAAGTCACTTTTCGAACCTTGCTATAAATGATACCTTTAGAGAATGAGTATGTTTTAAAATGTTTGAGTAGTGTTTTCATCAGAAAAATAATGTGATTATTGATTTTATGAGCCATAAGTCGCATAATTGCCTAGATACAGATTGAGTAAAGTATATAGTTATAGCTATGCACCCAATATTTTAGTAATGAGGTTGTTAGTTATGGAGAAATTTTTATGAAGAAGAAATCTTTAAGTCTTAGGAAGACTAATATGTAACCAAGATAGTATATAGTCGTATGATGCTCTAAGCTTATGATTTTTAATGTGTGCCTATTTATTATCTTTGAGCTTCAATGTAGAGTATGTTGATGTAAGTATTATACAGTAGGCCAAAGGGGTTATAGATAGACAACGATGAGCCTTTTAATATACTTTAAGTTTCCTTCAATTAGGTAGATATGAACTCAAAAGAGCGGTATTAGTAGTCTAAGAAGGAAAAGTCAGATTATTTGGAATTAAATAAAGCAACTATACTCACTAATAAGATTAGCGGTTGTAGGAAGATAACTACAGATGCATAAGAAAGTTAAGAGAGGTATTTCAAAAAGAAGTCGTAGAAGAAATTTTAGTATCTGCGACTATGGTCCATCAAAGAGGGTTTAACAGTCATGTGATTATTATTTCCCTAATCCCTAAAGTAATATGAATATATCTCTATTTAGATAATATAGAATAGGTCCACAGACCACAAACTTAGAATATTGACGTTAAATCTAAGAAGGAGATGATAGGGTGATGTGTTCCGAAAGAGTTATGATGAGATAATAATTCATTTCTACTCTAGTGAGTTCCTCAGATTTTAATCGTTGTGACACCCTACTTATGTCTCTCTGATCAACATTATGCAATGACCCATACTTATGAAATTCATACAAATTCACGCTTATGCACAGTTCCTAAAATCATCGTATGCTTATTCCTCCATAAGATTTTAGGTGTAGAGGAAGATTAAAATAAAGCTTGGTTATATGATGTAGCTAGATGAGAATATTTGGTGATATTTTTTGTAGTAATTCATGAAATTTAAGTTGGCAGAGATAATATGAAGGTTTGAAATTCTTAGAAGTACATGTTACATAAAAATTCATGAAGTGGTTACTATGATAGACTTGAATATCCTAATATACATGTGGATAGTTACATTAATATAGGATTCATGACTTCTTATTAAGAGCTAAACGTAGGTGGATTATAGTGGTAATAAAAAGTTGTATTCTTGGGATGAAAGTCACTTCAAAGGTTTAGAACATGAATTTTCTGGTTTAGACAAGTATGATCATCTTGTGTAGCAACTTGTAACTCTAAGTTAGGATTGAACATGATAAAAGAATGCAGATAGGCTTAGACCTTGGTAAGATTGGTCATATGTATCCTTGTGGGAGATATAAGTTGCAACTAATGAAGTGTAGTATTCAAAAGGAGAAACGTAGTGGGGAGTGTTTCTAATCTCAATTCTCTAGTGTGAGAAGAGTTTTGGAGATTAATTAAGATCATAAGAATCCAATAGCACAAAGTTGAGTTGAAATCTTATTTACTGATTGATTTCAATATAAGTTTTAATTTGGGTCAACTTTAAACTAGAATATCTTATATAATATGAAGAGTTATGTGTTCTATTACCTATCAAATCAAAGTCCTATGAGTCTCCTTTTCAACCTCATCAACCATTCGTTAATCTAATTTCAAAGTAGAAAGTTATGGGTTGTTTTACTAGAAAATGTATGGATTGGAGAGTTTGGCGATGACATATGTTAGTTCGGAAAATCACCGATGTCTTTTGTGTATCACATCACTACATCACCAAAATGATGCAGAACCTTCAAGAACTGTTTAGTTTGGAGATCCAAATCCCTACTTTGGCAATCGCCGAATAGTTAGGAGACGGGGCCTCCGAATCACCATATTGGCCCACAAATTCATTAGAAAGTATTTTTGCAATTTTCCTTATCTTTTTACGTTCCAAGAGGGGTATTCTTGTCATTTCACCCTCAATTAACTTCCCTAAATCAATGTTATAACCTAATAACATCCAATTACGTACAGTAACTCCCATAATCCCTAATTCTCCTTCTCCAAAAGATCAAGAACATCAATTTAGAGTTTTTGTTCCAACATTCTTCATAAAGGTAAGTCCTTCTCCAAGGATTTCAAGATTTCCAAATTAAATTTCATCATCTAATAATGAGTTACTAATATAAATCCTAACCCTTGGCCATAGGGTTTTCAAGAAGCGAATTCAAGAATCTCAAAAGAAAATAATCTTGATCGCTCTTTATCAAGTTAAGGTTCTTCGTCAAGATTTGTGGAGAATTTTGTAAGACTATCATAATGACGAACTTAGTTCTTTCATACCCCCTACATCTACAGTTTCAGTTAGTAAGACCAAATTAGGGCTTTTACTCAAAGTTCATGATTTTTGAATTCATTTGTTTCAAATGTATATTATTGATTCCATTTTTGGTATCATTATATTATATCTTGTTGATGATTCTTGATTGATTTAGGGTTCATGCTATTCTACCACATGACCCTCCCCTCTTGGCTTAAGTTATTTGAAAATCTTGTCATATTAATTTCTTATGCATTATTTTCATGAGTAAAATATATTACAAGTTTAAAAGAAGTTTTTCAAGAAAGAGTTCAAGAAAGTACGATTTCTTTCAAATGTGTTACTTTAAAAGAGTTTCAAGAAAGTATATTTTGCATTAAGATGCATATTTTCCAAAAGAAAGTATAAATAGTTCCTCAAAGTAAGCATGTGCAGGTTTAAACAAAGTATATTTCAGATATGAGAAATATACTCATATTTTCATAATAGGACAATCAATTTATAAAGTAAATTAAAGTTGAGTTTAGTTCAATTTTAAGAAACTGTCACGATCCGAGAGCACCCCCGAGTCGTAACACGGCGTACTCGACCCCGAAAGGGCCTCATACAAGCCTCATGCATTCATTCACCGCATAGATAATTGAAATTGTATGGAATTAAGACTTTTTATTTAAAATTATACGAATCAAAAAATGCTAAACATTTAAACATTTCAACGAAAATCTACTTGTCTCACGTGACCATCTTAATACAATCTTAGAAAAACCAACATAAGTAGGGTCATGTCCCTTTACACTTGAAAAGTCTAGAAAGAGTCTAATAAGAAGAAGTAGAGCAAAACATAAAGCTTCTATAACGTGTCCCTGAATGATGAGGACATACCACTCTAACTTGAGAGTCTCAATCCAAGTCTTCACAAGAACTAGCAAGTCACTTGTCGGAACCTACGCTTGTAGACATAGAGATAAATATGGAGTTAGTACACAAAAATGTACTAAGTATGATAATCATGCAAAAACATGCTAAAACAAACATTTTGGTTTGAAAACCATGAATGATACCACTTTCAAGATATTTCATGAACATAAGAGTAAGAGGCATCAAATACAAGTATTACCAAAAACCAAGTCATTATCATCACATTACCACCAAGGTGAACTTACCATTATCCTCATGCTCCCTATAATTGAAGACACAATACAAGAACATATACATCAAGAAAGGCATCTCAATCATCTTAGGTCCTTATTTATAATAGCCTTAAGACCCACTTGTTGACACCCAATTTTGATCGACCTTTAACCATTTTTAGAAATGCTATTTGATTAAATACGTGTTTTAAAATTTATTTAAAGATTAGAATTTTAGTCAATTTTGAATGAAAATTATATATTTTAGTATGTTTACTTTATAAATTTATTGCAAAAATTATTTAAATATTTTAAAATTATTAATAAATTTCGAATGTTTTAAAATTCAAGTGATTTTCAATATTTTAATGTATGTAGTATTTTAATTAAATAGCATTTCTTCAAATTTCCTCATTATTATTTAAATCTTAGCCTATGCTATTCTAATTTCTTTCAATTCTAGTCTAACCAATTCAAATTTTATTTGAATTATAATCACCTTTTCCTTGCAATTCTAGCCAATCTTATTATAATTTTAGCCATTTCATATCCTTTACAATTTGATTTTAAGACTTCATCTTTTAATCTCAACCGTCCATCTTTTAAATTAAATCTTATATCAAATCTTAGCCATTCATCTATTTTAAAATTAATGGTTCAGATCGAATCTACTAATCTTCCCAATTTAATACACAAGAGACCAAAAACCAATTTTTCAAAATCATCTTCCTCCCCTCTCTCCAAGCCCCCCCCCCCCCCTCAGCGTCTCTCCATTCTTCCCGATGGAAATCGCCACCCCCGGCGGCGGCGACGCCCTCTCTCATCTCCCCTCTCCTCCGCTTCCTCCTCCTCCCTTATCTCTTTTCTCTGGCAGCGAGCATCCCCACCGGCGAGCTGCCAGGCGACCAGCAGCTGCACAGAGTCAGCAGCAAGCGCGAGGAACAGCAGCGGCCAGCAGCCCTGCACAGACAGCTTCGACCAGCAACGCCGCTGCTCCGAGCAGCGAATCCCAACAGCAGCAGAAGCTCAGCGAGTGACGCAGCTCCGGCGGACGACCTCCGGCGAAAGATAGAAACTCCGGCAAACAGTAGCAACCAGAAGCTACCCAACTACGAGTTCCGGCGAATCCACAAATATTTCGATAATAAGATCTGTCCTTGGTATGAAATTTTACTTTAAGACTTAAATATTTGTGCATGTGGGTGATTGTTCGGTGTCAATAGTGATTGTGTTGAAGCTCCATCCTTGTCTGTATCTGTTTGTCAGTTTTTAAATGGGTGTTGGTTGGTTCTTGAGCCAATTTGATGTTGAATATGATTGTATTGGGTTGCTTCTAAATCGACTGCTTTGCTTAATTAGTTTTACAGGATTTTCTTGTTGCTAGTCATAACTTGTTATGACCTAAATGTTGATCTTCGACTTGATCACCGTCCTAGTCACTTGATACTCTAGAGTAGATTGTTAATATTGATTAATTTATCGTTCTAATTGCTTCCTCAAGTGATAACGTTGAACTAGTTATTCTCTTGCTTGCTATGGCAAGTTAATAAAATTTACTAATTTGTGAATAGTGATATAAGATTGGGTCTTTAAGTTTTATTGCTTCCCTTTAGTTAGTTATTTCAATTGTCTGCAAATGATAGTAATATGTTTAGTTAATATGATGATCTTAATTGACTTCTTTATCTTATTTAATTTTAATTAAATTAGTAAGATGTTGATTAATTTATTTTTGATAAAGTCTTTACTTTTGGTAAAATTGTGGCTGATTTATGGTAAATTGATTTTGCTTACTTTAATTAAAACTTAAGTGATTGCTTACTTGTCTAGATTTGATAAAAAATAATTCTGATTTTGTTTTTTTTTATTTAAGAAAAACAATATTGTTCTTTCTAATTTAGTCTTGTCTTATTAGATTGCTTACTTGTCTATTTTGGTAAAAAATAATTTAGAATAAAGTTGATTTTAGATTTTCTTTATTTAAGGAAAATATTATTATTCTTAATTTTTATTCTTACTTGTTTATATTTGGTAATGATATATTTTAAAAATCTGATTTGGCTCTTTTTTATTTAAGGAAAAATATTATTATTCTTCCTATTTTTTATTTCTTATTTGTTTATATTTGCTAATGGTATATTTTAAAATTTTCTGATTTGACTCTCTTTTAAATAAAATAGTATTTTAATTGATTCCTTAAAATATTTCTGTTCCTTATGTGCTTCCCCCTCTTTGCTATATAAGTAGACCCTTCTCTCATTTGTTCATTCAGTGACATTGACTCTCTAACAAGCTTTTCTCACTACTCGGACATCTTGAGAAGAACTCACATTCTCTCATTGCTCATTCATTCTCATGCTTAGACTCATACTTGAACACTTTAATAATTAGAAAAAGGCTCTCTATTCTTAGAAGAAAGGAAGATTCTTGCATACTTTGAGAATTCTTTTACTGTGTTGCTGTTGTGGATTGAGAACCTTACTATAATTCTTCATTGCCGATAAAATTTTCTGCATAATTGGTTAGCCTTCTTTATTAGCTTAAATTTGATTTTTTGCATAATTATAAATATTTGTGTGTTGGGAAACGAAACAACAAGGAAGCATCCAAGTTAGTTTCATCATCCTTTTATGTGTGATAATATAACTATGGTTATTTTTTATTTATGTTTGAATATCTGATGTTACAATTATTTTTCATTACATATATATGTGTTACATTATCCCTTCTAGCAGGTTTTGAACTTAGAGTTCAAGATATTGAAGAGTCCTAGAAGATAATTTCTGATGGAGCTATTGTCTATTTTTGTATATTTTGTTCATTCGTTCCTTATTTGTCTTGTAACAATTTGTAAACTCGCTAACTCTAGTATATATGAAATAAATTTGGGAGATCGTCTAAGGGGAGGGGGAATATCTTTATTTGCAAACTTATTTGTGTTAGAAAGTATGCTTATAGGATTGTAATTTATTTGATAATCATTATTTGATAAAACGACTTTAGATCTAAATAAAATAAAATAAAGTCATCTTTACTTGATCACTTGTTTAATCTTGTCTAATTAGTATTTGAAACTAAACCTTGTTTAAAGTGCTAATTAGTTGTCATTTTGCATGTAACCTTTAGTTGGTAGCACTAATAAATAAAATCAATCTCATGTCTAGTTTCAAATACCGTTTTCTTAATTTAGAATTCATGTCTATAAGGTTCATGGCAATTTGGTAGAAATCATGACTATATTTTTGTTGATATTGATGTTATAAGCAGCATTTCAATAATTGAAATAAAATTCATTGTGTATATTTTCTGCCATTTAAAAATAAATAAATAATCTAACTATTGATTTATTGCAACTAATAAATCGGCTACCTCTTAAACAAATTTCTGCTTTAATAATAAAATCCGCTACTGTTCTAAAAATATAAAAATATTTTCTGCATCCAATAAAATGACCGCCAAAAAATATTTCTGTATTAATAATAATTCGTTTTCTAAGTTAATTTTCTGTATTGTAATTATTTTCTGTCTAAAATATATTTTTCAGCATAAATAACGAATTTGTAAATTTGTTATGTTCTAAAAAAAAATAATTTTCAGCATTAATAATAAATTTGTCACTTATTTAAAATAATTTTCTGCATTAATATGAAATCTGTTATTGTTCTTAAAATTAATTTTCTACCTTAAATAAATAAAATCTATTGTTCTAAAAAATAATTTTCTGCATTAATGAATAAAATTTGCTGCTTTAAAATTTTGCCCAAATAAAATATACTCTCAATTAGCTAATTTTTGCATGTCAAGCATTGTTTTAAATAATTCTTTTTGTATTTGTAATACTCTGCTGTTGCTTTTCCAAAATAATTTTCTGCATTTGTAATCACTTCTCTGCCTTTTGCAGTAATAACTTTTTCTGTAATAACTTTCACTTTCCTGCTTATTTAAAATCAGTAAATAACATATATCACATCCTCGCAGTAATAACTTTTTGCCACTTTAATATTAATTGGTATTTATAGAATGTTTGCTTGTTTGTATGTTCACACACTTAGTATGAAAATCTTTCACATTTATGTATTGTTTGCAAGCATGTCTAATTAAAATTTGGAGGCCAAATTGAAAATTATTGTGCTAAAATGACTGTCTTGTTTGTTTTGTTTGTTTGACTCAGTGTCTAGGAGGGCCTTATATTTTATTTTGTCTAAACCCACCCTATAAAGTCCAATGCCTCTTGGACAACAGGTTGGGACGATTAGGCACCTTTTAGGTACGAAATGCATGCGGTGGCGGGGTAGGGGTAGTTGGCCCTATGGAGATGATGACATTGACTCAGGCTCGAAAAGACAAACCTTGGTTTTGTCTGTTCTTATACGGAAGTCTATTGAAAAATAAAAAGAAAAATCGAGTGCTGATCCAAAAAGTCTCTCTTAGAGTCTCCCTTCCCTTTTATCCCTTTATTTGTTTGTTTAAAATGTTTATTTGGGCTAGCTTAAAATAAAATAATAAAATTGTTTGCCTATATGATTGTACAATTTTTATTCTCTTGCTTATCTCTTTACTAATTGTTTAGTATATATATATATATATATATATATATATATATATATATATATATTATTGTTATCACTTAGACTCGCATGCTTAAATATTTAATTAAAATAATAATATGAGCTATTTGTTCAACTTGTTGTTATAGTCTCGCATGTTAGATTAAATAAATATGATCTTAATTGTTAATATTTATTATCACCTAGCCTTTCTTAATTAACTAATCAAAATAATAAAATAGTCTCAATTGTTTTATATTTGTTATCACTTAACAAGCATGCTAATTAATTAACTAGTAAATGAAGTGACCTTAATTGCTACTTGTAACCCCTACATAAATTGCATGAGATACGTCCGAAACCCACATTTGTGGACCTCGAGGGATGCCTAACACCTTCCCCTTGAGGTAATTTGAACCTTACCCTGATCTCTGGCTCGTTGACCCTAGTTAGACTTAGTTAGGTTAGATAGGTGTCCTAACGCGCCTTAATTCGTTAGGTGGCGACTCTTCAAACTCCAAATTCCAAAGAGTTATTAGGTCGTGCACAAAATCCATTTTGCAGAAAAACGGGGTGCTACACCACTTAGGTAAGATATGAAGTGGCATACCATACTACCCCTTTACACCACACCTAAGTTTCCTCTAGGCCACCATAGATAAGATTCCTTACATTTCAACTTATCATGTTAAACAACTCATATCGCTAACTCAAGTGAAACATGCTTCATATCATTTGGTAAACTACGACATACATCATATCATGGAAGACATGCATCTTTTCATATACACATGTAAGACATACATCATGACATAGATACATAAAGGTAACTTGCTTAATTTGTTCATTTAGAACACATTCTTTCATTAGGAAGTAGAGATTCTCACTATATCCTTCTTAAAGCATACTCGTGCAAATGCATGGATAACATTCCATACTACTACCCACGCGTCATAAAAATTCTCAAAAAACCATAATGAGTACCTCACATGATGGGAATAAGCATTTAATCGACATAGACTATGAGAGCTAAATCATAGAATCCAGTGTCATATATAACCCCACACCGTAGAAAGGTGATCAACTTGCCTAAGGTCGATCGGTGATAAGCCTTATGGATCCACTAGCTATCCTATGTGGGCACATAGTTAAGGGACAAAGAGCTTGCTACATGACACCCTGTCTCAACTAAAGTATGGACATCCATCACAGAGGATTGCTACTAGATACCCAGCATCAACTGTTGTATGGGCATCCATCCCACTCAATGACCTCTCAGTGCTTAGCCTTCATTCCCATAGAGTTGTTCATGTCATAAGTTCATTAAGGAAGAGAGATGTTACTAGATAATCCCGCCTCAACTAACGTATGGGCATCCATCTCATTCCAACATGCATAACTCTTTTGGAGATAGAGATTGTTACAGATAACCCCGCTTCAACTAACATATGGACATCCATCTCTAAGGATTACTACTAGATAACCCCGCCTCAACTAACGTATGGACATCCATCCTCTCCAAACATGAGGATAGCTCATAGATTCAAACATGAGAATAACCTTTCACATAAGAATCCTTTAACATGCTTTAGTCAAAAATTGAGAATAACCTTTCAAATCAATACATCGTAGCATTCACGATCATATAACTTCACATATGCTTTCAAGGAAAGGAAACCTAAGTCTACCAATTCAAGATACATCAGAAAGGAAGAAACCTTCCATATGCAAACATCTTCATTCATAAGTGCATAATTGAGAATGTCCTTTCAATACTAGCACACTTGCATTCTAGGTGTAATCACATCACTTGCATTTAGATAATACACAATATAACTCTTATCATATTCATGCATTCATTCTTCATATCATGCTCATGCATACATTCTTTATATCACGACATACCAACAATCATTCATAATTAGATATGCATAGTCATATTACTTCAATAAACTAAATCAATTTAATCATCTCTTAATCACATGCTTGAACAATCCAAAAACCCACTTCTTAGGGCACTATTTGAAGACTTTAGGAAAAACATGGGCTCTTTGATAAATCTTCCATAAATCCATCCATAAACAACAACTAAAGCTTAACTCATCATAATAATGGATTTAAGAACGTTTGAAGTTTGAACCCACATTGTAGATTGAAAAATTAGTTTTTTGAGAGATTTGGAATCACTTTGATTTGGCTCTAGGGGGAAACATAACACTAGATAAAGATCCACCATACCTTAATCTTGAAGGATCCACAAGATGTTGGTGAATAAACGACCTTGAAATTTGAAACTCTATCCAAGCTCTCCTCTTCTTCCTTGAGTCTTGAGAGAGGAAGTTTGAGAGAAGAGTTTTGGGTTTCTTTTTAATTCCAAAAGGAGGGACTTAAATGAAAGGAATTAGGTCATAATAAGGTTATATAGTTGCTGGAAAAGAATATAATTGTATAGGGTCAATTTTTGAAAAGAACTAAAGGCCCTAAAGTTTTAACTTAAAATTTCTGCCCCTTGCCCGCTTGGGTTCGCCCTTTGGACACTTGGGATCGCCAAGTGAACTAGGAGATTCGTCTAATGCACACTTGGTCCGCCCTTTGTTCTAGTGGCTCACTCAAGGGGGATGTCCAATGGGCGATTGAAGGGGGAAAAGGGCGACACGCCAACTAGCTTGGCGATCATGCACCTAGTTTGCCATTTTTCCAATAAGCTCCCGAAGTGGGCAGTCCACTAGGTGAAGTGGGGGGGGGGATCATTGGGTGACTCGCCCATCCCATTGGGCGAACAAACAGACCCATGGCCACAAGGCCCACCAAAGAACAAGACTTCCTTCACCCTAACTTGCTAGCCTAGGTCCTTACTTGAACCCTAGACTTCATCCTCACCCCATTAAGGTAATAAAACAACCCATACATCTACTCATAGTCATACTAACCCAAACGTCAAGGTTCTAGGTCATCCTATCATTTTTCGAGTCGTTACAAGAACTATCATTAAGTATATAGACTCAATGTATCATATTTTCAATTTTTAACCTAATGTGGGTCACTTTCCTAAAGTGAGATATCTTAACATTCATTGAGCACAATACATGTTTTGTGACTTGTATAGACCCTTGATTTGGGTAAGGATTTATATAATTCAAAAAACAAAACTACGGCACCAACATATGATTAGGATCATGTCGTTAGTTCATGTGACTCCTTAGAAAGCCCATTGTAAGGGCTCAGGGATTTGATCCATTAGTTAAGTTCATCATTTTTCGTGACAAGATATTAGATAGCTATGATAATGTGGGTAAGATATTGTATCACGAGACTCACGTGATGGTTGTTGTAACACCTTGGATATGAAAAGAATGAAAAAATGCAATTTTTGGGCTTCAGGTGTGACCTACGGCTCCCACCTACGGTTGTTAGGAGCACTTACGGACTATAGGTGGCATCCGTAGGTGACAAGGGATAAAAAAGTATATTTTTTATTCTTTAAGACCTACAATGCCCATGTATGGTCCGTAGGTCGACCTATCAACCGTACATGGGCCCCATTAGTTGAAGGTCAAAATACAAGTCCCTGAACCCGACCTACATTGACCAGGGCGGTCCGTAGTAGGACCTACGGATAATAGGTCCGAACCTGTAGCACTCCAAAAATCCAAGACCTAATCTAGAGCCTCACATGAGTTTCTAAGGTTTGTAACACTATTTTAAAATAAAAAATGATGTATATAAGTCATTTAGGAGGTATTAGAGTCAAAACGTCAAGGAACACCCATGACGTCTCGAGACTAGTGCAAAAGGAGCTAGTGTGCCTTGACCTATTTCATGGGGTTTTAGGAGTCGGAATTTGATGAAATTTGGTGGAAAGGTGTCTAATTTATATTAGAGTAGGTTTAGGTTCAAAACGTCAGGGTACGACCTCCCAAGGACTACTAAGAGTCCTTGAGGAAGACCTTTCCAATTTGGCCAAGAAGCTGTCACAAGACAGTGAACACCAACGGTTACACGCGATGGAGCGTGGGCTAATCGACAAAGCGTCGAGTCCTCCGTCGACCAAAACTTAGCAAATTTTCCAAAAGTGGCCAAATTAAAACTCTCTGAACTTATCGACGTACCTGCGGCACGGTTGGGGGAAGGGGGTGTAGGTTAACTTACGGACTGTCGATCGTGGTCTCATAGGTCCTGCCTGAGTTTTACTGTTAAGTTTTAATTGGTTCATTTAATTAAGTTAGATAGTTAGGGGTTTAATTAGTGATTAGGGCATGGTTAATTAGATTAGTTAATTAACTATATAACCTACCCTAAGCCTAAACGCAACTTAACACCCCCAAATTCCCAAACCCAAATTGCTCTTCCTTCTCTATACTTTCTCTCTCCCAAGGAAACTCCATAGAAAACCAAAGTCTAAGGGTTCTAAGGCAGCAAAAAGGGTGATTTTCTCCATAAATCTTCCAAGATAACAAGGTATGTGAACTCTTCACCTTTTGGATTCCTTTCCCCAAAGGGTTCTTCCAAAATCGGTTTACAAAAAGATGATTTCATATGAGTTTCTTCTTAATACGAATTTGATCTTCTAAATTGTATTGTCTATGGTTTATTTTGGTTATTATGATTATATTATGATGTATTATTGTTCAATTGTAGTAGTTCTTGATGTTTAACATATTATTGTGGAAGAGGTGATGAATTGACCCCAATTCACTAACCCTAGGTTATGAACTAGTATAGAATTGAATTGTATTGATGTAGTGACATAGATATTGTGTTAATTACTATTAAATGATATTATTACACCTATTATTGTATTGAATTGGTTGTTTGATGGTAAGACCATGATGATGACTTTTGAATGAGATTGGGTAAGTCTTTGTTATCCTAAACCTTTACTTCAATTATGATGGCTTGTACTTGGTGATGAAGTTTAATTGAAGTATGTCTTGTAATTGGATTAAGTAGGTGTGGTATGATGATGCAATTAGAATGTCTTGATTATGTGATTGTGAGATTATGCCTAAGATGTAATGACATAATGTTCGTTATGAAGTACCTATGTGCCTTACTATGATATGTTGATGTTAATGTGCTAATGTGAGGGTTGTAAAGAAAGGTGTTCTCCCGCAATTCCTATTGAGCTAATGACTATGACTATACAAGGACCTATTCTCCTATGACCTAAAATAAGTTATGATTGGTAAAGAAAGACATTTAAAAAGGGACTCTAGCTTAGCACCGAGTGAACTAGTAGTGAGGAGTGTCCATTCCCAAGTAGGAAAGGTAGGTTCACTATTGTATTCATGAGATTGGAGACTATAATGCCAAAGGCATAAAGAGGTTCCCAAGTACATCTCCTAGTTCTTGAACTATGTTTTCCCCATAGGAATACTAGCTAGTGGATCCACCTAGATGCTATGTTCATAATTTGGTACTACCTTGGCAAGTAGTCCACCTTCTTTCGGTGTAGGGTTTCATGACAATAGATTCCACATTTGCTCATGTGGTCTATGTCGGTTAAGGCAAGTGTTTCCGAAAGTAAAAATGAATTAATAAAGTGAACTCTAACTAGGACGACTTAAGAGGTTTGACTTAGTCTAGGTAGGAGTATGAGACTCTACCTATACATTGCACTAGTTAGCCTTGAGGGAAGTCTTAGAAATATGTTCTTATGTTCTTATGATCTTATAAAGTGAATGATATGCATATGTTGACTTACATGTTGATGATACTATAAGATGTTGGTTTCACGTATGAACATGCTATTGGTCTATATTGATAACTATGATGATGACTACTCTTGATGCTATGTTATGTGATGTTCAGCATTGCTTATGATCCCTTATTTAGTTTAATTGGTTGAGTGAGGTTATGGGGCTTTACTTGGTCATTGCACATGTAGACTTGATGGTGGGTTATGAGTAAGGGTATTGTATATGTTGTAATGTTATGAACTCTTATACATGCTTTGTTGTTATAAGATGATGTTGGAGTTGCCTTGGCTACGATTCTAATATGCTATTAAACATGTTGACTTGGTTAAAATTGATGATGTTGGTCTTGTGTTGAATATGCTATTGTCTTAATGAATATATGGTTATTGTCTTATATGTGTTCTTGATTGTGCATAAGGCTTTTCAAAGTAAATTTGCATGGTTTTGAACAAATGTCCTTTTTTGCATGATTTCTATATTGTGTGTGCATATGTTTCCATACTTAGTACAAGTGATGTATTAACCCCTAATCTCATTTTTTTCCAAACATTTTTAGGTTCCCGTCGTCGAAGGGTTTATGACCAATTTGCAAGGAAGGCTTGGATCATTTCTCCAAGTGTGTATATGTCCTCAAGATCCGAGGATGATGCCTTTTATCATTATACCTATGTGACTTGCCATAGTCTAATGACATTCGTTTCACTCTTATTGTTCAAGACATTGTTGTAAGCCTAAGTGACATTTATACATTTGTTTAAGGGCTATGCCCTAATTGTTCTATTCGGACTTAGATGGTTTTATATGAGACATTTCTATTAGACTCTATATTGTGTATATTGTATATGCGCAATAAAAGTAGAATCCTATGTAAGCTTCCTATGTGAGGAGTCTATGTAAACTCCCTATGTATATACTATGTGTAATCGAGAGATCTATGTAAACCTCATAATGTAGATGTAGATGAAAAGTTTTAATTTTCCACATTTTTAACCTATGAAATGTAATGACAAAGTTTTGGTTTTTGGAAGACTTAAGTTGCTTAAAACTAATTTTCAGTATATGTTGGATTTTGAGGGTCGGAATGAAATTTTATCGATTGAATCTGTTCCAGAATGTGGAATCTATTTGTGAGAGTTGTAGGTTTTAGATTCAGAGTCTTTTTGAGGATTTGAGGCCCTAAGTTGTCAATTTGTGGAATTATAGCCTTTGGATTGACTTTTGTCATCATTCATGATTATAATCTCGGATCAAAATTCCTAGAGTTTCATTGATTTTGGGAGATGATATTAGTCCTGGGAGTGGTCTAGGTCAATTTTGTAAGATCTCGAAAATGAATTAGGTGAAGCTAGAGCCTAACATGGTTTTCATGATGGTCTAAGGTCCTAAATTGGTCTATAATGTGGTATAGTCAGTGTCTAAGAGTTTAGGTGCATTGGAAGTCAAACGTCAAAGGACGGCTAAGACGTTCGACGACTAAGTCACGTATGTTCCTCGTATGTGTTTTATGTGTTTATTTGTGATTCATGAGGTTATGAGGTCCTTAAATGAGTTATTATGGTGTATATAGGCAGTGTGTCAAGTTTAGTGAAGTTTGGAGGTCAAACGTCCAAGAACGTCCATGACGTTCGGAAGATGTGCCTTGAAATGACCTTGTGTGTCTAAGCATGTTTCGTCGAGTTTTACATGTTCGTTTTGGGTGAAATTCATGTGAGCGGTCCTAAACTAGTATAGGATCATGTTTGGGTTGTAAACGTCTGGGAAAACATCCCCAAGGACCAACCAAGGGTCCTTGAGGAAGGACCCTTCAAGAGTGCCTAAGACTGCCCACCAATGGATGGCGATCAACGCCCAGTGGGCCAGTCGACGCCCCGTTGGTGAGGTCTCATCGATTGGAACTTAAGCGTGGGAGATGAGAGGCCAAAGAACAGCCTCATTCTCAGACCACGAAACAGCAGGACGGGCCGTCGATGGTCCATCCGTTTGTAAGGCAGTTCCTGCGCAGCTTCACTGTGATGTTAAGGGTGAAGTTGGAAATTCACCCCAAGTCTTATAAAAATAGGCGGATGGTTGTTTTAGGTTTTTATGGGTATTTTAAGAGTATATAAGTCATTAAACCCTCATTTAAACCCTAGCACTTAGATCAAAACCCTTTCCCTCCTAAAGTTTCTCAAAAAACCTACATGAGAGCTCAAGGTGAAGATGAAGCTTGATGATGGGTCTTCAATGGAGTTTCTTCTTCAATTATAATTGGGTTCTTCTAATAAGGTATGTGAGTTCTTCATCTAAGGTTTTCTATCACCTTAGAGCCAAATTCAAAGATGATTTTCAAAGATTTCAAAAACAAGAAAAATTCCAATTTATTCTCTAAGTCTTGGGTTCTTGCATGAAACGTTTTAAAACCATAATATATGATGTTATTGATGTATAATTGATGTTTTCCAATTAAATTCTCCATGAACCCTTGATCTTCTGAAATCTCTAAATTTGACTAAAATATGGATGAATTGATCATGCTTTGATATTAATGAATTCATGTGTAGATTATTATGGGATTTTGATTTATGTATAGATTATGATTGTATGGTGTATAGGTTGTTTCAATTTGATCAATTGAGTAATGAATACTCTTAGATCTATTGTAAGTTAAGCTTATTGAATTGATATTGACTTAATGCTTATGGATTCTAGTGTAGTTTTCTATGGGTTATTCAATGATGTAAGAATTGTATTCAATTGATATTTAGGTTGTCTTAGATTAATAAATCTATATTGAATTGACCTAGATTCATTGAGTATTATGTTTATTGTATTGAATTGATGTTCATGGTCATGGGTAAGGGCCTTATGGTATCGAATTGGATGATTTAGCTTTGGATTGAAGTGGTGAGATTAAATGGGTGGTACTCTGCCCTAACTCTCTTAATATTATGTATAACTATTGTAATTTATCTCTTGAATTATGTGTGATTGGTATGACCCATTTATGGTGGAGGTGTTATGTGAATGATGTGGCCTTGTCGCGTTACTTTATGTATTATGATGATCATGACCTTGTCAGAACTACTTGAAGTATTATGATGATTTGTGTAGTTTATTAATATATGTATGATCATATCTACCTGCATGTGAAGTAATATGAAAGTATGTGTTCTTCTATTGATGCTATTTAGGTAATTATGTTTGACTATGACTATGTCCTTGTGTGTGTAGTCTTAGAGTTGATGCATGATTGTTCCTACTTAACTATATGAGTCTATGATGGTTATATTAATGATGTTATAGTAGTGTATAAGGTGACCTAAAAGATGAGGAAGGTTGTGCCTATGTGCTTCTTGAATATGATATGCTATATGTGATAAAGTGAAGTAATGATGTGTCTTATTTAGGTAGACTTAATCCCCTCTTCTTGATGCATGTATGAATATGAATATGAGATTTCTTGACTTAGGATGCTAAAGCCTCTTAGTCTGGATTGTATGAATGATATATGAGACCTTGAATGATGATAAGAAGGTCCTTTATGTGAAACCTTAAATTTTAGTGGTAAGGTTATGAAACTTGAAGTCGAAAGCCGTAATGGTATCCTTCTCGTAATGAATGACGGACTTAAGATTGATTGGCTGGAACGATATCATATCAATCCTTAGGAAAGTCATGATGAGCTTCTTGTCGCCATTGTAAGGCAACCCTAGGGGACCTCTTTGGTAGGGTAAGTGTAATTGGGCAATGAACTTGATATGAAACCCTTTTGTATGAACCTTTAATGTGAAGTACTCTATGAGAACAAAGGCTAGCACCGAGTGAGTATGGTAAGCGAAATAACTCTAGTTAAAGGATGAGGCTAGAGTACAAAGTAAGTCCTTCATATTCTTTAACCATGTGCCTAGATGGGATGTGTCCATGTTCTACCATTGGCAAGTAGAACACCCTCCATCGGAGTAGGTTACAACTCCTGATTCCATGGTTTGCTACCATGGTCTATGTTGATTATTGCCTATTCTCATCATGTGGTATTCCTACTAGTATTGGAGAAGTTCTATGAAGTTTAGGTGGTGCTATGGGATGCTATCTAGATATTGCACAATAGGCTTTGAAGATGTTAGTGAAAGTCCCTAGGTCTTCTTCAAGACCATTACTTGAATGTCCTTAGATGATGAATGTGTCTTAAATGAACTAAGGAATGTAATGACTTAAGATAAGAAAGAATGTTAAATGAATAAGTACTTATCTAGAGTAGTTAAGGGTTGTCTAGTTAAGGTATGAAGGGGGCAAAGGAATGGTCACTTCATCTCTTACTTAGATAAGTCTTAATAATGATTCTAGTTAAGGAAATTTATTGATTATGTAGACATGATCCAAACTTAGGTAAGTCTTAAGGATTACTTAGGTAATCTTGAAGAGGTCAATTATGAATATTCTCTTCTTGAGTTGCTTGAGTAGGTCTTTTGACAACCTTTGAAAGGAGAACGTCATGATTATGTATGCTATTGTATTAAGTGAGAATGATTCTATCTTAGGTAGTCTATAGGGTCCCTTGAGTGTGTGTGAAAGGGATTGTATTGGCGGTTGCTCCACAACTCACTCAAGTGAACCTTAGAATCACCTTTGGTAGGAGAATCTCATGTTGATGTGGTTGATGTATTGTAAATGAATGTATCTCATTCTAAGTAGTCTTGAGGATCATTTAGGCATGCTAAGAGAGGGTGTATGGGCGGTCTCTCTTTGTGTTGCTTAAGTGAGTCTTAGGATAGCTTTTAGGGAGGGAATTATATGTTAACTAGTGTCTAAGGTGATATTAAGGAACTTCACTGTAACAGTGAAGGAATTAACTATACAGTGAAGTAGTTCACTGGAAAAAAAATGTGAATAATAGTTTAAATGATTTCTTATGTATTTCTAAAGTGTTAAATGTTGTTCTTATGCTGATAGTATGATGTTTTAACCAAAATTCATGAAAATCATGCTATTCATTAAATGTCCCTTTTTGGTGATTTTTGCATGACTTCCATACTTAGTGCATCGAATGTGCTAACCCCTTCTTTTTCTTTTTTTGACTAAAGTATAGGGAATTGGAAGTCTTGATGTACCATGTAGGATGTATAGGTTCCCAAGGGTTTAAGATGAAGTATTGGTGAGTCCTCATCGATTCAAGGACAATATCCACATGTTCCTTTATGTCTTAGTTTTTATTTTATGTTTTGTATGGGCTTAGTCCCAAGTGTGGTATACTCCTAAGTTTAGATGGTTCAATGGTATGATGTAAAGGTTTAATGTTTTAATGAAAGTCTTCTGCTTGCATATTGATCATAGAAAGAGTTCTTCATATGTGAAGAAAGTTTTAAATTCTTACTCATTTTAGAATAATTATTTATGCAATGAATGGGACGAGTGGCTCAAGTGAGACTTCTTGAAGTCTCATTTGTCGTGTGGCGACTCAAGGATGCTCTAACTTCTAGGATGTACTTGAGGGTCGTTACAAACTTGGTATCAGAGCATAAGGTTTGGGAGTGTCTTAGTTTTCTCATGAACCACATCTAGTAGAGTCTTTTTCATAATGTGAAGCGCGCCACATTATTAATACGAGGCTATTGTGTGGTAGGAAAAGTTTCACTTCTTCATTCATCTAATCGTGCCTAAGAGCTTTGTATATGGTGTCTTTCCCTTGTCTCCCTTATGTGTTTGGTCATTTGAGTGTGGCTTTATGAAGATTGGGTTGAGGGAGAGAAAAGATGAGATGTGGCTTGTTAGAGGAGGTGTGAAAGATGGTGTTGATGACCCTAGGTTGGTTTAGTTACCTTTTGAAAGGTAGTGTAGTGGGAAAGAATGGTAAGGTATAGAGTTAGAAATGTGAAGGAGTGGTTGTTGAGATGGTTTGAAGTTGTTTAAGACCCAACCATAGAAAGGAAGTTGAAGAGATTTGAAAGAGTAATGGTGAGTTTCTCCTAGTAAGGGGGATGTAGCGGTTAGATGGTTGAACCTTTGAGATTCTTTAGTTTTCTTGAGCTAGACTTTGGGTGAGAAAGTATTAGTAAGGTTTAAGGTGCCTTGAGGGAGTTCCTTGTAGAAGATGTTATGTTGACCTTAGAATGGATTTCTCCTAAGTGGGGGGAGTATGTTGAAAAGTATGGTTGTTGGGAGTGAGGTACCCTTAACCTTTCTTTATACGTTTATTCAAGCCTAAAACAAAGAGTTCTTAGTAACTTGATTTATGTGGGAGTATTTTGTGGAAAATGAGTTCCAAACATTCCCATTATGATATGCATGTTTTGGTTGAAGTTTTGTTGAATGAGAAAATGAGTTTTCATGCATGGTATCTTCCTCATGATTCATGTGCATCTAGTTTAAGTTGCTAATTGTTTCATAAAGATGGATAGTGAGCATGTCTAACTGGTTATATGATTTTGGTTTTTTGAGCACTTAAGTGTTACATTGATAGATTGTGAAGCATGTTCACTGTAAAGACTGCCTGCTCACTGTGAATTTTTTTAGAAATTTACTAATTCATTCTTTGATTGAAATTTTTTATAATGAGGTTAGAACTGATGTATATGAGTATGACAGTGAATATAAAATGTGTTTTTGCTATTTGGAATGAAGGATGTGAGTTTTATATCATGATGAGTTATAGAATCTATTCTAGTTTCTTGTTGTGTTGTGAATCTCTTGATTATATGAAATTGATGTTTTATCCTTGATTGTGTGTTATATGGTATGATTATGAGCTGCTAATTGAATCTCTATTAATTGAAGTGTTCGGAGAGTGACAAGTGTCATTTGAGAATGAATGTTGTCCAAGTGGGGGAGATTGTAAGATCTCGAAAATGACTTAGGTGAAGCTAGATACTAACGTGGTTGTCATGATGGTCTACGATCCTAAATTGGTATATAATGTGGTATAGAGGCAGTGTCTAATAGTTTAGGTGCATTGGAAGTCAAATGTCAAAGGACGGCTAAGACGTTCGATGACTAAGTCACATATGTGCCTCGTATGTGTTTTATGTGTTTATTTGTGATTCATGAGGTTATGAGGTACTTATATGAGTTATTATGGTGTATATAGGCATTGTGTCAAGTTTAGTGAAGTTTGGAGGTCAAACGTCCAAGAACGTCCATGACGTTTGGAAGATGTGCCTTGAAATGACTTTGTGTGTCTAAGCATGTTTCGTCGAGTTTTACGTGTTCGTTTTGGGTGATATTCATGTGAGAGGTCCTAAACTCGTATACAATCATGTTTGGGTTGGAAACGTCTAGGCAAACATCCCCAAAGGACCATCCAAGGGTCCTTGAGGAAGGACACTTCACGAGTGCCCTAGACTGCCCAAGACGGCCCACCAACGGATGGAAATCAACGCCAAGTGGGTCAGTCGACGCCCTGTTGGTGAGGTCTCGTAGATTAAAACTTAGGCGTGGGATAGGAGAGGCCAAAGACTAGCCTCAGTCCCATACCACGGACCAGCAGGACAGTCTGTTGGTCAGAGGACGGGCCGTCGATGGTCCCTCCGTCTGTGAGGTAGTTCCTGCTCAGCTTCACTGTGATGTTAGGGGTGAAGTTGGAAATTCACCCCAAGTCTAATAAAAATAGGCGGACAGTTGTTTTAGGTTTTTATGGGTATTTTAAGAGTATATAAGTCATTAAACCCTCATTTAAACCCTAGCACTTAGATCAAAACCCTTTCCCTCCTAAAGTTTCTCAAAAAACCTACATGAGAGCTCAAGGTGAAGATGAAGCTTGATGATGGGTCTTCAATGGAGTTTCTTCTTCAATTATAATTGGGTTCTTCTAATAAGGTATGTGAGTTCTTCATCTAAGGTTTTCTATCACCTTAGAGCCAAATTCAAAGATGATTTTCAAAGATTTCAAAAACAAGAAAAATTCCAATTTCTTCTCTAAGTCTTGGGTTCTTGCATGAAACGTTTTAAAACCATAATATATGATGTTATTGATGTATAATTGATGTTTTCCAATGAAATTCTCCATGAACCCTTGATCCTCTCAAATCTCTAAATTTGACTAAAATATGGATGAATTGATCATGCTTTGATATTAATGAACTCATGTGTAGATTGTTATGGGCTTTTGATTTATGTATAGATTATGATTGTATGGTGTATAGTCTGTTTTAATTTGATCAATTGAGTAATGAATACTCTTAGATCTATTGTATGTTTAGCTTGTTGAATTGATATTGACTTAATGCTTATGGATTCTAGTGTAGTTTTCTATGGGCTATTCAATGATATAAGAATTGTATTCAATTGATATTTAGGTTGTCTTAAATTAATAAATCTATATTGAATTGACCTAGATTCATTGAGTATTATGGTTATTGTATTGAATTGATGTTCATGGTCATGTGTAAGAGCCTTATGGTATCGAATTGGATGATTTAGCTTTGGATTGAAGTGGTGAGATTAAATGGGTGGTACGCTGCCCAAACTCTCTTAATATTATGTATAACTATTGTAATTTAGCTCTTGAATTATGTGTTATTGGTATGACCCACTTATGGTGGCGGTGTTATGTGAATGATGTGGCCTTGTCGCGTTACTTTATGTATTATGATGATCATGGCCTTGTCGGCACTACTTGAAGTATTATGATGATTTGTGTAGTTGATTATGTGATGTATGATCATATCTGCCTATATGTGAAGTAATGTGAAAGTATGTGTTCTTCTATTGATACTATTTAGGTAATCATGTTTGACTATGATTATGTTTTTATGTCAATAGTCTTAGAGTTGATGCATGATTGTTCCTACTTGACTATATGAGTCTATGGTGGTTATATTGATGATGTAATAGTAGTGTATAGGGTGACCTAAAAGATGAGGAAGGTTGTGCCTATGTGCTTCGTGAATATGATATACTATGTGTGATAAAAGTGAAGTAATAACGTGTCTTGTTTAGGTAGACTTAAGTCCCTCTTCTTGATGCATGTATGAATTTGAATATGAGATGTCTTGACTTAGGATGCTAAAGTCTCTTAGTCTTGAATGTATTAATGATATGTGAGACCTTGAATGATGATAAGAAGGTCCTTTATGTGAAACCTTAAACCTAGTGGTAAGGTTATGAAACTACAAGTCGAAAGCCGTAATGGTATCCTTCTCATAATAAATGATGGACTTAAGATTGATTGGCTGGAACAACATCATATCAATCCTTAGGAAAGTCGTGATGAGCTTCTTGTCGCCATTGTAAGGCAGCCCTAGGGGACCTCTTTGGTAGGGTAAATGTAATTGGGTAATGAACTTGATATGGAACCCTTTTGTATGAACCTTTAATGCGAAATACTCTATGAGAACAAACGCTAGCACCATGTGAGTATGGTAAGGGAAGTAGCTCTAGTTACAGAATGAGGCTAGAGTACAAAGTAAGCCCTTCATATTCCTTAACCATGTGCCTACATTGGATGTGTCCATGTTCTACCATTGGCAAGTAGAACACCCTCCATCGGAGTAGGTTACAACTCCGGATTCCATGCTTTGCTACCATGGTCTATGTCGGTTATTGACCATTCTCATCATGTGGGATACCTACTAGTATTGGATAAGTTCTATGAAGTTTAGGTGGTGGTATGGGACGCTATCTAGATATTGCACAATAGGCTTTGAAGATGTTAGTGAGCGTCCCTAGTCTTCTTCAAGACCATTACTTGAATGTCCTTATGTGATGAATGACTCTTAAATGAACTAAGGAATGTAATTACTTAAGATAAGAAAACAATTAAATGAATAACTACTTATCTAGAGTAGTTAAGGGTTGTCTAGTAAAGGTATGAAGGGGGCAAAGGAATGGTCACTTCATCTCTTACTTAGGTAAGTCTTAATAATGATTCTAGTTAAGGAAATTGATTGATTATGTAGACATGATCCAAACTTAGGTAAGTCTTAAGGATTACTTAGGTAATCTTGAAGAGGTAAATTATGGACATTCTCTTCTTGAGTTACTTGAGTAGGTCTTTTGAAAACCTTTGAAAGGAGAATCTCATGATTATGTATGTTATTGTATTAAGTGAGAATGATTATATCTTAGGTAGTCTATAGGGTCCCTTGAGTGTGTATGTAAGGGATTGTATTGGCGGTCGCTCCACAATTCACTCAAGTGAACCTTTGAATCACCTTTGGTAGGAGAATCTCATGTTGATGTGGTTGATGTATTGTAAATGAATGTATCTCATTCTAAGTAGTATTGAGGATCAATTAGGCATGATTAGAGAGGGTGTATGGGCGGTCTCTCTTTGTGTTGCTTAAGTGAGTCTTAGAATAGCTTTTAGTGAGGGAATTATATGTTAACTAGTGTGTAAGGTGACATTAAGGAACTTCACTGTAAACTGTACAGTGAAGTAGTTCACTGGAAATTGTACTTAAAAATCTGAATAATAGTTTAAATGATTCCTTATGTATTTCTAAAGTATTAAATGTTGCTCTTATGGTTATAGTATGATGTTTTAACCAAAATTCATGAAAAGCATACTATTCACTAAATGTCCCTTTTTCATGGATTTTGCATGGCTTCCATACTTAGTGCATCTAATGTGCTAACCCCTTCTTTTCCCTTTTTGACTAAAGTTGTAGGGAATTGGAAGTCTTGATGTGACATGGAGGTTGGATAGGTTCCCAAGGGTTGAAGATGAAGTATTGGTGAGTCCTCATCGATTCGAGGACAATATCCACATGTTCCTTTATGTCATAGTTTTTATTTTATGTCTTGTATGGGCTTAGTCCCAGGTGTGGTATACTCTAAAGTTTAGATGGTTCAATGGGATGATGTAAAGGTTTAATGTTTTAATGAAAGTCTTCCGCTTGCGTATTGACTACAGAAAGAGTTCTTCGTGTGTGAAGAAAGTTTTAAATTCTTACTCACTTTAGAATATTTATTTATGCAATGAATGGTACGAGTGGCTCAAGTGAGACTTCTTGAAGTCTCATTTGCCGTGTGGCGACTCAAGGATGCTCTAACTTCTAGGGTGTACTTGGAGGTCGTTACAAATTTTTTGAGAACTTGAGCTTGTGTAAGCCTTTTTAGGCGTTAAGTTAGTTTCTAGTTGTTTTATCAAATATTAGGTCGAGGAAACCCCATATTCCTTTTCTGACTATTCCATTGAATCTGCAACTTCGAGTTTAGTTGATTTTCCTATTTGGTTAATGTGTATGCGGTTTCGAACGAATTTCTATGGTCGATTTGATGTTTTGAGGTTTGATGTGTTTTCTGGTGCTGCAGACCTCGCTTTTGTGAAGGTCCTGTCACTTAAGAGACCTTCTCTTAAGAGAAGCGCCTATCGCTAAAACGACCTTTACTTAAGAGAAGGAGGCTTCTCTTTTTCGAAGTTGAGTTTAAGCGCTCTTTAGACATCAAAAATGGGGTTTATGCCTTCAAATATTTTAGCCACATTTACTATTTTTCAGATTGGGAAACCCTTGGAGGTGATTTGTGAAGGTTTGCTTGTGCGATATAATTTTTGTAAGCTTTTATGAACTTCAATTCCCTTTTATTATTTATATATTCTATCATCATAATTTGGGATTTGATTTTCAAAATGACAATATTTTGTAAGAGCTTGAGTTTTATTCTAAAATGGTGATTTTGATTCCTTTTTAGAAATTTTTCTCACTACTTAGTTCCCAATGCCTTAAATATCATTTTTCAAGTATTGATTTCCAGATTCAAACCTAATTTTAAAATTGGGTTGTGGAATGAGTGACCCATTTCTCTAAATAATTGATGCGGTTATTGTTGTTTACGAAGAGTTATTATGAATACTTGATTGTTATAGGTTGTGTGGCTTTGGATGTGAGTCAGAAAGGGAAACCTCAAGCTTTGGATTGATTTATTGATCATTAAAGGCAAATGATACGTTGTACTTTGTAATTTAGTTGAACTTTTTATTTCTGTTCATTGACTATGTTTTGGGGAGTAATCAAGAATGAGGTAAAAGGTTATTTACTCCACTTGATTGTTGTTAACTAATAAAAAGAGGGAAAAATGAAAAGTCTACTGGATGATAATAATAAATTGTGAATTGCCTTGTTGTATCCCCTATTTTGATTTATTGGTGAATTGCTTGAATGCATGCATGTGGACTTGAATAATGTGAATTGGTGTCTTTGTGTATGGTGTGATACTTTTAATGTGCATTGATTGTTGAACATCATGATAAGACATTTGATATGAAAAGCGAGGGGTAATGGTTCTGGCTAACGATATAAATATCAAAGAGGAATGGTTCTGACAAGTGATATTCTATAATAAAATCGAAGGGAAATGGTTCCATCTAGTTATATATTTATCAAAGGGAAATTGTTTTGGAAAGTGATATTTTGTGATAAATCCAAAGGGAAATGGTTTCGGTTAGTGATACAAATGCCGAAGAGAAATTGTTTTGGCATGTGATCGAATGTAAAAGACAAAGGGAAATGATTCCGACTAGTGTATAAATGTCAAAGGGAAATGATTTCGCCAAGTAATTAATGTGAAAGTCAATAGAAATTGTTCCGACTAGTGTCCTTGTGTCACAAGATAAATGGTTACGACAAATTTTGAAATTTGATTTCAATTTACTTGATGCATATATTTTAGTTATTTGATGCATGTGATTGAGCGAATTGATGTGGTGGATAAATTTATTTTATATGTGATTTGAACATATTGATATTTGAGATTCAAATGCTTTGTATTTTAGAGTAACTTATTGATACTTGTATGTTATTGGAATGGTCTTTGATCTTGGTAACCTGTTTATTGTAGAATTACTATGTTGGGCTGATTTTTGTGAAAGTTGTCGTTTGTGAAGGTTCAGTTGGAATGAAAGTAGTGTTTGATTTTGCTAGGTTGCCCAGTTTATTATGTTGGTTGTTGGGTGCCATATTGGTTGTACTCACTCCTTTATTATACACTTGTGTAGGCTGTGAGTTCGGGCCTCTCTGAGCTTCTTCTTCTTGTTAGGACTTCAAGGCTCATTAAAGGACATGAAAGGTATATGCTTGTCATCTTGGCAGGCCTTTTTCCCCTTTTTATGCTTTGTTACATATGATAAGACAAGACATTTTTGATTTGTATTTATCTTACGAATTGTGTATTTACATTGGTGGCTTGTACACGTGACAACGAGATTTGGTGTATTGTTTATAATGAATAACTTTTACTCTTTTTCCTTGTTCTTTTTTTATCTTTCCGTATTTAATTCATTTTCATTAGTCTGAGGTTGACTTGTCTTGGTGAGAATAAACAAGTGTCATCACGTCAATTTGCGGGCAGTGAAAAATGTTATCAAAGACTGGTTCTTAGGTCTCACGTGTGTGCAAGTCAAGTCTAAGTATAGTCTCGCAGATCAATACATTGACATTTGTATTTTCATTGAAAGGTTATGAAGACCGTTAGGAAACTCCCTTCACTTCATTCTTTCTTATTGTGTGTGGTTGTCGTTGCTGGTGCTACGTTGTCACTTATTGTTTTAATAGATGTCGAGGACTAGATCTTCTATTTCTAGTGGTAGAGAAGAGTCATTCCCCATGTCAGTTGTTGAGAACTAAGATAGCGGTAAATGCAGGGTAAGAGAAAGAGGTCTTTATCGTGGAGAAGCACGTACTAGAGGTTGTGCCTATCGAGCGACACAAGTCGGAGGTAGAGGTAGAGAGGCTTCTACTGAGCCACAAGCTTAGGTTGTTGAGGACCAGATTCCTTCCGAGTACGGAGCTTCCTTGTTTCAGGAGACTTTGTTAAGGACGCTCGGTCTTATGGAGAACTTACCTTGGGTTCGTGCGACACAGATGACATATGGTTCTTAGACTGGATTAACAACACAAACTTCAGGTTACCTGTAGACTCCGAGTATTTAGGATTAGTGGGTAAGCCATAGTGGTTCTAACAGTGGTTGTGGGTGTTCACATTGCTCCTTAGGTTATTCTGAAGACAACTTAGCAACAATGTTATGAATGGTTTCAAAATATGGAAATACCCCAGTTTCAAGGTGGTAAGAGTGAGGATTCTTATGAGTTTTTGACTTTGTGCAATAAGATGCTTGAGGTAGAGAAAATTCGCAGGTTTGTGAGAGCGTTGACTTCTCCAAAAGGTCGTATGTGTTCCGTATAGCCAGAGAGAGTCTTTGTTCAAATACATGAGCACCACCAAGGAGGCGAGATGATGCTTTTAGAGAAGTTTGGACCCCAAGAAGGCCCGTTTTTCTTATTAGTTTTTGGGAGCCTCATCTGAGGGAAAGGTTCACATGGAGGTAGTGGCTCCTTTAAGCATCAAGGACTTGTTCATGTATTTGTGCCAGTGGCTAAGAATTGTCAATCATCCCGATGGTCTTATGCTTTTGTCTTAGGTGGACATTATATCTCATCCATTTTGTAGTAGTACTTATCCGTTCAAAGGTCATGTTATGGTTGTGGGGATCTAGTTCATATAATTCGGCAGTGTCCTCTACAAACTCACTCAAGATGCTAGCATACTTATTCACCTTAATGCCTTCGACCTAAGGCCAAGGTAGATGTGGCAGTACTTATTGTAGAGGCACTTCAGCTTTGTATTGTGGAGTTAGAGGTTCTACTTAGACTTAAAGTTGTGGAGAGGGTTAGTATTATGCTTTTAAGAGAGACCTTAGGTTACAACTTTTGATGGTGTGTTCACAAGTATCACATCAGTTTTCCATAAACTTCCATCTGTATTGTTATCTAGGGTCTACCTTCTCATATGTGTCTACCTATTTGCTACTGGGCTTGATATGATGACTGATTACATACATGTGCCTATTGATGTTTCAACACCAATGGGTGAATCCTTAGTAGTGGATCAAGTGTATTGATCTCGTCTTATTTCTTTGGTTGAGTATGTTAATTGGGTAGACTTGGTAATTTTGGGGATGGTAGACTTTTAGTATATTTTTGGTATGTATTATATCTCCCCGCACCATGATTTTCCTGATTGTTTTGCTATGACTATGACATTAGTAATGTCAGGTGTTCCGAGAGTTGAGTGGACGGGTTCTAGTTGTTCTTATCATAACAAAGTTGTTCCCTTTATTTGAGCTTAGAAGTTGGTTAATAGAGGGTGTTTAACCTATTTGTCTTTCATTCAAGATACTAGAGTTGAACCACTATAACACCTCTAAAACTAACTAGGTGAAACTAGAGTCTAATATGTGTCTCATGAGTTTGTAATGTCTTAAAATGGTTAATTATAGTGTTAAAAGTCAATGTGTTGAGTTTAGAAGTGAAATGTGCAAGTCGTTCGAAAGTTAGCATTGAGACGTGCTTGTGCATTCTAGTATGCCTTTGCCTGTTTTATGTGTTGTTTGGAGTTCAAATTGATAGGATAGGTTTATAACATCTAGACGAGCGTGTTTAGGGTGTAAACATCAGGGTACGACTCCCCAAGGATCGCCATAGGGGTCCTTGAGGAGCACCCAATCTTGGGCTAGCAAGCTGCCTAAGGCAGCATCCAAATACACATAGGGGAACCAGTCCGCATCGCGGACTTGGTTCATGGAGGGACAAATTTTATTCCACATCACGGACACAGCACAGACTCTACTGTCTCGAAAATTATTTTCAAAAATCATGTGGGAACATCTCCGCGTCGCGAACTTGTTTCGCGATGAAAGTTCCAAAAATTGAAGTTGAGTTTGACTTGGTTAAAAGGTCCTATAAGTGCAGGGGTATATTGGGTATTTTGGGGACTATTTATACGCAGTTATTCAGCATTTTAAAGCCCAATTCACCCTTTTAAATCAAAACCCTCAAGTCCAAAACAAAACCTCTCCATCTCGTTTCTTCAAAAACCTCCATTGATGATGCTTTGAAGCTCCAAGGAAGAAGACAGATTTTCCAAGTTTTTCTCCATCAATATTGTAAGCTTTTCTTCACAATTAAGGTATGGTGTTTAATCCTTGAATCCTTTTTCTTCAAGGAGCCAATTTCAATGGTTTTCAAATATGATAAAAAACATGAAATCTTCTATTTTGAATTATAGCCATGGGTTCTTGCATAAAATGATTTGAAACAATGATTTATGATATAATTGATGTTAACTGAATGATTTTAGATAAAAATTTTTATGAACCCATACAAATCATGAAATCCTAATTTGGACTATATTATGGGTGATTTGATCATGTCTCAATTGTATTGATTTCTTATGTATATTGTATTGGGCTATTGATATAGGTAAGAATTGTGTTAGAATTGTATATAGGCTGTCTTAATTTAATGATTTTCATATTGGGTCTTGTTGGATCATTTCATATTGTGATTATTGGGTTGAATTGGTGATCATGGCTATTGGTAAGAGCCTTTGTGGATTGAATTGGCTGAATTGGATATGAATTGGAGATGTTGTGGTTGGAATGGTGGTATGTTGACCTAACCTCTTCTATATTGTGTAGTGTAGGTATTGAATTTTGTTGATTGGTATGATCCACTTATGGTGGCGATGCTTATGTGATATAATTGTGAAAAGTGTGGCCTCGTCAGCATTACTTTATGAATTATGGTATTATCATGTAATAACTTGTATATGTGATCAGTGTGAGGATCTATATGACTTATGGGTATATGTGAAGTCAAAGCATGAGTTCTTCTAAGTTGATGAGAGGGTCTATAGTAGACTATAGTGATGTCTTAATGTGTATTACTTGATGTTGAAGTATGATTCTTCCTAGTTGACTATATGAACCTTATGATGAGTTATGTTAATGATTATATAGGAGTGTGTAGGGTGAATTGTTGTATGCTTAGTTGACCCTATATGCTACTTAAATGACATTGTACATGTTATAAAATGATAATGATGTGTGCCTTGTTTCGGTAGATCTACATCCCTTACTTGATGTATGAAAAATGTGAATATGAATCCTTCACTTAGTAGGCTAAAGCACCTTTGTCATGTATGTATATGTGTGATTGAAATATGACCTTGAACATAGATAAGAGGGTTATTTATGTGGAACCTTCAACATAGATGGAAAGCTACGATATCCTTGAAGTTGAAAGACATAATGGTATCCTTCTTGTTCTGAATGGTGGACTTAGAGTTGGTTGGCTGGAATGACATGAAATCATCCTTAGGAAAGTCATTGAGATATCTTAGTAACCATTGTAACGGAGCCTTATTGGACCCTCTTTCTTAAGGTGTATTATGATTTCGTTATGACTAAGATATGGTACCTCTTCATATGCTCCTTGATTGAATTACTCTATGAGAACAAAGGTTAGCACCGTGTGAGTGTGATTGGGGAGTGGATGTAGTTGAGATGAGACTAGAGTACAAAGAAACCCTTGATATTCCTTAACATGTGCCTACATGGGAGGTATTTTAGTTCTACCGTTGGCAAGTAGAACACTCTCCATCGGAGTAGGGTTGACTCCGGATCCATGCCTAGCTAGTATGGTCTATGTCAGTTATTGCCTATTCTCATCTTGTGGGATACATGCTAGTGTTGGATAAGTTCTATGAAGTGTAGGTAGTGGAATGCTACGCTATCCAGACATTGCACGAGTAGGCTTTGAAGATGTTGGTATATACATTCCCTAGGTCTTCTCCAAGACCATTATGTGAAGTCCTTAATTGTTGAATGTCTCTTAAATGACTTAATGGACATAGTTGAATATCTCCTAAATGTCTTAATGAACATAGAGTCTTAAGTTAATGGTATGTTAATGAAAAGGGTACTTATCTAAAGTAGCTTTAAGGATTGCTTAGGTATTCTTGGAGAGGGTGTATGAGCGGTCTCTTAATGTCTTACTTAGGTGAGTCTTAGAGTAGTTCTAGGTAGGGATTTAAATGTATGAAATGGGAATAATCTTATCTTAAGTAATCTTTAGGATCACTTTGGTGTGTGTGAAGGGGTTGTATGAGTGGTCGCTTCATAACTCACTCAAGTAAGCCTTAGAATAACCTTTGATAAGAGGGTCTCGTGTTATGTGATTTGAAGTGATATTGATTCTATATGGTGGAATGTGACAATATGTGTTTATGTTGGCTTGTAAATGACTCTTATACTTGTCTTAAAGGTTTTCTTAAAAAAGAGCATGTTTTATACAAATGTCCTTTTAGCATGGTTTTAATTGCATGTCACCAAACTAATTGCATTCTAATGTACTTATTCCATATATTTTGTCTTATCTCTAAAGGTGTAGGTGGCAATTGAGAGGAGTCTTTCAAGTGAAGCTTGGATATTAACATTCATTCAAGGTATTCGTGTGTCTAAGATGGCGACTTTGAGACTTAGCATTTCCTTATAATTTTCTATAAAAGAGATATTTTGAAGTATTATTTATTTCATGTGAAATATTTTAATTCCGCACTACTTTTCATACATATATGCAATGAATGATGTCAAAGGGCTTATACAAGACCTAGGAGAGGTCGAGTACGCTGTGTTATAATTCGAGGGATTCCATTTCTTCTAGGGTGTGCACTCGGGTCATAACAACCACCTCTGATAAATTCTCTACTCGTGGTTTGAGAATTTATAAATATGCTCCACATTGATCATTTAGGTGCTTCTTCTGATAGGGATATTTATTTTTCTATTGACTTGGATACGGGATCCACGCCGATCTCTATTCCTCCTTATGAAATGGCTCCAGCTACATTAAAGTAACTGAAAGATTAATACATGATTTTTTGATTAAGTGATTTATTCACCCGAGTGATTTTTCATGGGGTGATCTTGTGTTGTTTGTGAGGAAGAAGGATGGATCCATGAGGATGTATATTTATCATCGAGAGTTGAATAAAGTGAATGCAAAGAAACAATATCCTCTTTATCATTTTGATGACTTGTTTGATCATTTTTAGGGGATATCTATGTTTTCTAAGATTTATTTGAGATCTAGGTATCATTAGTTGATGGTTAGGGTATCAAATATTCCTAGACAACTTTTAAGACTCGTTATTGGAACTATGAGTTTTTTTGATGTCTTTATGACTAACATCTATACATCATGCATGGGTTGAGTAACGAGGTGTTCTGACCTTATTTGGATACTTTTTTGATAGTCTTCATTAATGAAATCTTGGTGTACTTCAAGACTAGAGAGTTTCATGATCATCATTTGAGGATTGTGCTTCAAATATTGAGTGAAGAGAAGTTATATGTCAAGTTCTTGATGTGTGAGTTTTTGCTTATTCAAATGCATTTCTAGGACACATGGTGTCTTAAGAGGGTATTATAGTAGATCCAGCCAAGATTGAGGTAGTTAGAGGATTGACCAGGCCTACTTCAATCATTGAGTTTCAGAGTTTTGTGGTATTTTTAGGGTATTAACGACGATTTATTCAGACCTTCTCGACTATTGAATCTCGTTTACCCAGATTAACTCGATGAAGTATGAGATTCCAGAGGTCTGATGAATGTGTGGAGAGATTCCAAAAGCTCAAGACCAACTTGACTTTAGCTCTTGTTCTTACTTTACCTTAGGAGGGAGTAGACTTCACCTTTTATTTTTGTACCTCTAGAGTTGGGTTAGGTGGTGTTCTTATGCAAAAGTGTAGGGTGATATCCTATGCTTCTTGCAACACCCCGTACTCAAAACAGACCAAAAATCAGATTTTCAGGAAAAACAAATTGCAGGTCTAATTGACGGGTACCATTGATGGACCGTAGTCTTATCTACGGCCCATACTGCAGGTACGTAGATTGTCATTGCAGCCCTCCCAAAATTAAGCTCAGCAAAATGGACGAAGTCTCAACCCACGGACAGATCGAGGGTCCATAGATCAGACTACGGACCATTGATGGTGTCCATGGATTGGTACTCTTACTACTCAGCCTCTGACACGAACGACAAATGACCAACACGAACCGTCGTTCGATCTATGGTCCGTAGGTCTGACTGTAGGTGAAATTAACAGTCAGTTAGGGGGGAAATGTTGTTAGGTCAAATTCAAATGGTAATAGATCTTAGCCCAAAATGAATTCGGTGTCCAATAATCTATCAAAAGATATATAATTGAATTATCTTTCCATATCGACCGAGTTTGCTAAAATCCAACCTCTAAGTAAAACGTTATGACTGTGTTAGTAAAGGCCTGTCGAGCAAACCTAACCTACGGACCGTCGACTGAACGACGGCCCGTCAGTCACGATCATCGTTTGGTCCGACAACAATTAACTCAAGGGTCTTTTGGTCTTTTCCTACTTCATTTAAACCCTAAGATACGTCGTTTTGACCCTAATACATGAGATTTTACTCAGTGTAAGCCTACAAACATAACATGAACTTACCTAAGTCAAAATCATAAATCAAAACTTAGAAAATTAGAAGCAAAAAATGAGAAAAAGGTCAAGAACCCTAGTTCAAGAACGCAACAAGGTTCCAGCAGTTCCAGCCCTGAAATCTAAGTATTTTTCCGTGGATTTCATCACCACGTATGTGGGATTTCACTAGTGGGTCCCTTTCACCCATTAGGTCCCTAGTTTTCAGTCAGTTCTTCATTCTCTTATCATGAATAGACCTGGGGTTTGTAGAATTACAGCAGATCTTCAACAATTAGTTAAATATATATTCCAAAATCAGATTGTAAAGTTATTATTCAGTTTATCGCATGAATATCAGAACTCTAGCTATGTATTTCTTTAGTTCTTGAAATACACCTGCTAGGGCAGATACTTCTGTTACTTCAGATTTACATGCCTTAGTTATTCATTCATAAGTATTAGAATAATTGTTGCATTCTCAGTATGCATGTTTAGTTTTGAGCTATCCAAAATTTACAAAAACTCAAGCATAATGTGTTAATCACTTAATTCATTGGGAGTAGAATAATACCGAGTTGGAATAGGGTTCATCGTACCCAAATAGTCCCAGAACTACTAGCCAAGTAGGTTGTAAGTCCTCTCTGTGGGCATTAGTTTAATGATCACGCCAACATGCCTTTATACCTCTGGCAGGGTATATTGGGTCCTCTCAATGGGGCGTATACATCGAACTCCACATTTATCTTATATGGTTTTATTATCGGTTATTAGCAGCTTCCACAGTTCAGTCAGACTCTATTCCATTGACCATATTTACATTTCAGTTAGTATTCAGCCTCAACATGTTATAAATTTGGTCATTGCATCTAATTAGCTCAGAATTTGATATATATTATGTTCCGATATTATACTTGCTTTTGTGCTTGTTCAGTTATATTTTATTTCAACTTTACTCTCACCTACATGCTCAGTACCTTCAAGTACTGACGCATACGTGCGCTACATCTTCTTGTGATGTAGGTTCAGGTTCTCAGCATCCAGATTGCTATAGATCGATTTCCGATCTCCACTTCAGTAGATTCAGTGGTGAGTCCTCATTCTCCGAGGACAATTGTCATGAGATTCTCTTCAGTATTTAGTCCTTTAGTTTCAGTTTTTGCTAGACTTCGTTGGGGGCCTGTCCCATCATTTCTAGTCTGTTTAGAGGATATTTTCATGCATATTTAGTTTTAGCTTAGGGTTGAGTTAATAACTTCTTTGTATTAAACTGATCAGTTTATATATTATCTAAGTTTTAGAATATGGGTATTCCGCGTGTTTTCATTATAAATTATGATTTAGCTTCTGCATCAGTTTATTATCTTTAGTATGCTCATGATCATGCCAGCAGGGTTATCTTGGAATCACATGTGGTCCTAGGTCCCGTATCCGCGTCTCGGGGGTAGCTCGGGGCGTGACAAACTTGGTATTACAGACCTAGGTGTAAGTTTCCTAGGATGTCTGAAAAGCCGCACTAAGTAGAGTCCTTGTCATGGGTGTGAAGTGCACGAAATCTAATGAGAGGGAGGCTATGAAGTGTTTTAGGAAAACTTCACTCTATTGTTACTCTTATCATGCATAAGGTATGATCTAATTCCATTCTAACTTGACGTTCTATGTTTCAGAACATGCCTCCTAATAGAGCTAACGCTAGGAATACAAACACAGCTCCTCCAGTTCTAAATCAGGAAGTCTCCAATGATGAATTCAGGAATGCCATTCAGATATTGGCTAAGAGTGTCGCCAACCAAAACAATCAGCGAGTTCAAGATCATGAGAATAGATATGGTGGATAAACAATAGCTAGGGTTCGTGACTTTGTTAGGATGAATCCCTTGAGTTCTTAGGATCGCAAACCAGTAAGGATCCTCAGAATTTCATGGATGAGATCAAGAAGATATTTGGGGTGATGCAAGTAACTGGGAATGATCGAGCTGAGTTGGCATCATACTATTTGAAAGATGTTGCTCATATCTGGTACACTCAGTGAAAGGATAATAGGGGTACTGATGCAAATCCTATTACTTGGGATTGCTTTAGTAAGACCTTTCTGAACAAGTTTTTCCAATAGAGTTGAGAGAAGCAAAAGCCCACGAATTCATGAACTTAAGGCAGGGTAACATGACAGTCCAAGAGTATGGGCTTAAGTTTAATCAACTCTCCAGGTATGCTCCTCACATGGTTGCTGACTCCAGGGCTCAGATGAATAAGTTCTTGTATGGAGTGTCAAATTTGGTGAAAACAAGTGCAGAAATGCTATGTTCCTGGGAGATATAAACATCTCTAGGCTTATGACTCATGCTCAGCAGGTTGAGGGTGATAAGCTTAGGTAGCATGCCAAGGAGGATAAGAAGTCTAGGACTGGGAACTATGACTATTCTCAGCAGAAATTGGGTGGTGGAAATCGCTCGCAGAGTCGACAAAAGTTTTCAAACCCAACCCTTTCATCAGCTAGTGTTCCATTCTCCAAGAACAAGTATGATCAGAAGGTTAGGGTACCAGGCTCTAAGTCTCAGGCATGTGTTTCAGGCACCAAGACTTACCCCACTTGCCCTAAGTGTAGTAAGAACCATCCAGGTGAGTGCCTTGCAGGAAAGGAAGGGTGTTTTGGGTGTGGTCAGTCTGGTCACAGGTTGAGGGATTGTCCTTCTAGACAAGGTCAAGGTGGTGGTAATGGTAGAGATCAGTCTACAACTTCAGCAGCACCAATAAGTCGCCTGACTTGTAGGGTAACGCATCTGGTACAGGTGGCGGTCAGCGCCAGAACAGGTTGTATGCTATTCAGGCTCGCCAGGATCACGAAGATTCTCCTGATGTAGTCACTGGTACGTTAAGAGTCTTTGAACTTGATGTTTATGCATTGTTAGATCCAGGGGCTACTCTTTCTTTTGTAACTCCTTACATAGCAGTCCAATTCAGTGTCAGTCCAGAAACTTTCTCAGAACCTTTCTCAGTTGGTGACCCTGTTATAGCTAGATGGGTATACAAAAATTGCCCTATCACACTATCTCCAATAGTCACCTCAGCAGTTCTTGTAGAGTTAGAAATAGTAGACTTCGATGTAATTCTGGGCATGGATTGGTTACATTCCTGTTATGACTCAATCGATTATAGAACTAGTATTGTTCATTTTCAGTTTCCGAACGAACCAATCTTAGATTGGAATGGTAGTAGCTTAGCGCCTTTGGGTCGATTTATTTCTTATCTGAAGGCTAGAAAGATAATCTCTAAGGGTTATCTCTATCATCTAGATCGGGTTAAGGATTCTAAATCTGAAACACCAACTGTTGAGTCAGTTCTAGTAGTCAGTGAGTTTCGAGAAGATCTTCTCGGAGTTCCTCTCAAAAGGGAAATCGACTTTGGAATTGATCTCCTTCCAAATACCCAACCTATTTTTATTCCTCCTTACATAATGGCTCCAGCAGTGCTTAATGAATTGAAAGAGCAGTTGAAAGACCTTATAGATAAGGGTTTCATCATACCTAGTATTTCTCCATGGGGTGCACCAGTGTTGTTCGTAAATAAGAAAGATAGTTCTCTCAGAATATGCATTGACTATATACAGTTTAACAAGGTCACAATCAAGAATAAGTATCCCATCCCCATGATTGATGACGTGTTTGACCAACGTCAGGGTGCTAGTCACTTCTCAAAGATAGACCTCAGATTTGGTTATCATTAGCTCAGAGTCATAGATAGTGACATTCCGAAAACAGCCTTCAGAACTCAGTATGGTCATTATGAATTTGTAGTTATGTCGTTTGGACTAACCAATACTCCTGCAACTTTCATGGATTTGATGAAAAGAGTGTTCAAACAATACTTGGACTTGTTTGTTATCGTCTTTATTAATCATATCCTCATTTAATCTAGGAATGAGGAAGAACATGCAAGTCATTTGAGAGTTGTTCTGCACAGTCTCAAAGATCGCCAGTTATCGCTAAGTTTAGCAAATATGAGTTTTGTTTGCAATCCGTTGCTTTTCTTGGTCACATTGTATCTAGCGAGCGAATATGAGTGGATTCATAGAAGATAGAAGCAGTGAAACAATGTCCCAGACCTACCTCTGCTACAGATATCAGGAGTTTCTTAGGTTTAGCGGGTTATTATAGAAGGTTCGTGGAAGGATTTTCATCCATAGCCTAACCATTAATTAGGTTGAGTCAGAAGATGGTCAAGTTTCAGTGGTTAGATGATTGTGAGAAAAGCTTTGCAGAATTGAAAACTAGATTGACTATAACTCCTGTCTTGACTCTACCAGAGGGTTCAAATGGTTATGTGATCTATTGTGATGCATCCAGAGTTGGCCTAGGTTAATAGCTTATGCTTCTAGACAGCTTAAGGTACATGAGAAGAACTATCCAACTCATGACCTCGAGATTGCAACAGTGGTGTTTGCACTCAAGATCTGTAGACACTACTTGTATGGTGTTCATGTACATGTGTTTACTGACCATAAGAGCCTTCACTATGTGTTCACCTAGAAAGAGTTGAATCTTCACCAAAGGAGATGACTTGAGTTCCTTAAGTATTATGATATAAGTGTGCATTACCATCCTGGTAAGGCGAATGTAGTAGTAGAAGATCTTAGTAGATTATCTATGGGTAGTGTAGCCCATGTTGAGGAAGAAAGGAAGGAGCTAGTGAAGGATGTTCACAGGCTTGCTAGGAGTTCGCCTTATGAGCATATCAGACAGTGGTGTAATAGTTCAGAATGGGGCAGAATTTTCTTTGGTAGTGGAGGTTACAGAAAAGAAAGACAGTGATTCAATCTTGCTTGAACTTAAGGGTGCAGTCCATAATCAGATAGTGGAAGTTTTCTCCCATGGGGGAGATGGTGTACGTCGCTACTAGGGTAGATTGTGTGTTCCTGATGTGGGCGAGTTGAGACAACATATTCTTTCAGAATCCCATAACTCCAGATATTCTATTCATCCATGTGCCACTAAGATGTACCGCGATCTACGGGAAGTCTATTAGTGGAATGGCATGAAGAGGGATATAGTAGATTTTGTGAGTAAGTGCCCCAATTGCCAGTAAGTCAAGGTAGAACATCAGAAACCAGGGGGTATGACTCAAGATATCGATATTCCTACTTGGAAGTGGAAAGTGATCAATATGGATTTTATCACAGGGTTACCGCGTACTCGCAGACAACATGACTCCATTTAAGGGATCATTGATAGGATGACTAAGTCTTCTCTCTTTTTGGCGGTAAGACTACAGATTCAGTAGAAGACTATGCCAAGCTTTACATTAATGAAATTGTGAGGTTTCATGGGTTTCCTTTGTCTATCATCTCAGATAGAGGGCCTCAGTTTACCTCTCATTTTTGGAAGTCATTTCAGAAGGGTCTTGGTACTCAGGTTAACCTTAGCACAACATTTCATCCGCAGATGGATGGACAGGCAGAGCATAACATTCAGACCCTAGAGGATATGTTGAGAGATTGTGTGATTTGTTTCAAAGGTAGTTGGGATGATCACCTTCCACTTATTGAGTTCGACTACAACAATAGCTACTATTCCAGCATTCATATTGCCCCTTATGAGGCATTGTATGGGCGTAGATGTAGATCATTTGTTGGTTGGTTTAAAGAAGGTGAAGTAGTTTTAATAGGGCCAGATTTAGTCCTTTATGCTTTTGATAAAGTGAAACTCATTAGAGATAGACTTTACACAGCCCAGAGTCGTCATAAATCTTATGCAGATGTAAGGAGAAGGGAACTAGAGTTCCAAGTTGATGATTGGGTTTTCCTGAAAGTGTATCCTATTAAAGGGGTGATAAGGTTTGGCAAGAAAGGAAAACTCAGTCCTAGATATGTAGGCCCTTACAAGATCTTGAAAAGGGTTGGCAAGGTGGCATATGAGTTAGAGTTGCCAGCAGAACTAGCAGCAGTGCATCCAGTCTTCCACATATCACTCTTGAAAAAGTGTGTGAGTGACCTAACCTCTGTAGTGCCATTAGAGAGTGTGTCGGTGAAATATATTCTTTCTTATGAGGATATACCAGTTGAGATTGTCGACTGTCAGGTTAGAAGGTTGACAAACAAAGAAGTAGTTTTAGTCAAGGTTTTCTGGAGGAGTCAGTCCGTAGAGGGAGCTACTTGGGAAGCAGAAGCAGCCATGAAAGCCAAGTATCCTCACCTCTTTCCATCCTATTCTACTCCAGCATGAGGTAATAGTTTCTCTTCAGTTTTTCAGTCATGCATGCATGAATTCAATCTTAGAATCATGTTCCCTCAGTTTGTACTTGTATTTTCAGCGTTTTGCATGTTATTGGAACTAAGTTAAATCAGAAATTTATTCCTCAGTGTTTAGTAGTAGGGATTGCAACTCTCTCCCTCTATTTAAGCTACTTTAGTCTTAATTCGAGGAAGAATGTTCTCAAGGGGGAGATAATGTAACACTCCGTACTCAAAACAGACAAAAAATCAAATATTCAAAAAAAATTGCAGGTCCAATCGACGGGTACCATCGAAGGATTGTAGTCTGATCTACCGCCCGTACTGCAGGTCCGTATATTGTCACTGCAGCCCTTCCAAAATTCAGCTCAGCAAAATCAACTAAGTCTCGACCCACTGACGGACCGACGGTCCATAATCAGACTACAGACCGACGACCCATAATCAGACTACGGACCATCGATGGTGTCCGTGGATTGATACTCTTACTACCCAGCCTCTGACACAAACAATGAATGACCAGCACGGACCATCGTTTGATCTATGGTCCGTAGGTATGACTGTAGGTGAAAATTAGCAGTCAGTTAGGAGGAAAATGTTGTTGGGTCAACTTCAAAATGGTCATAACTCTTAGCCCAAAATAAATTCGGTGTCCTATGACCTATCAAAAGATATATAACTGAATTATCTTTCTATTTCTATCGAGTTTGCTAAAATCCAACCTCTGAGTAAAACGTTATGCCCATTTTAGTAAAGGCCTGTCGAGCAGACCAAAACGACGGACCATCGACTGAACGACGGCCTGTCAGTCTAGGTCATCGTTTGGTCCAAAAACAATTAACTGAGGGGTGTTTTGGTCTTTTTCTACTTTGTTTAATCCCTAAGATACATCGTTTTGACCATAAGTCATCAGATTTTAGTCAGTTTAAGCCTAGAAACATAACAAGAACTTATCTAAGTCAAAATCATAAATCAAAACTTAGAAAATTAGAAGCAAGAAAGGAGAAAAATGTCAAGAACCCTAGTTCAAGAACGCAGCAAGGTTCCAGCAGTTCCAGCCCCGAAATCTAAGTATTTCTCCATGGATTTCATCACCACGTATGTGGAATTTCACAAGTGGGTCCCTTTCACCCATTAGGTCCCTAGTTTTCAGTCAGTTCTTTATTCTCTTATCAAAAATAGACCTAGGGTTTGTAGAATTACAGCAGATCTTCAACAATTAGTTAAATATATATTCCAAATTAGATTGTAAAGTTATTATTCAGTTTATCGCATGAATATCAGAACTCTAGCTATGTATTTCTTTAGTTCTTGAAATACACCTGCTAGGTTAGATAATTCTTTTACTTCAGATTTACATGCCTTAGTTATTCATTCATAAGTATCAGAATAATTATTGCATTCTCAGTATGCATGTTTAGTTTTGAGCTATCCAGTATTTACAGAAACTTAATCATAATGTGTTAATCACTTAATTCATTAGGAGTAGCATAATACCGAGTTGGACTAGGGTTCATCGTACCCAAATAGTCTAGAACTACCAAGTAGGTTGTAAGTCCCATATGTGGGCATCAATTTAGTGATCACGCCAACATGCCTTTATACCTCTTGCAGGGTATATTGGGTCCTCTCGATGGGTAGTATACATCAGACTCCACATTTAGCTCATGTGGTTTTATTATCGGTTATTAGCAACTTCCACAGTTCAGTCAGACTCTATTGCATTGACCATATTTACATTTCAGTTAGTATTCAGCCTCAACATGTTATAAATTTGGTCATTGCATCTAGTTAGCTCAAAATTTGATATATATCATGTTCCGATTATTATACTTGCTTTTGTGCTTGTTCAGTTATGTTTAATTTCAGCTTTACTCTCTCCTACATGCTCAGTACCTTCAAGAATTGATGCATATGTGCACTACAGCTTCTCGTGATGTTGGTTCAGGTTCTCAGCATCCAGATCGCGCATATATCAATTTTCGATCTCCAGTTCAGCAGATTCAGTGGTGAGTCCTCATTCTTCGAGTACAATAGTCATGAGCTTTTCTTCATTTTTTAGTCCTTTAGTTTCAGTTTTTGCTAGACTTAGTTGGGGGCCTGTCCCAGCATTTCTAGTCAGTTTAGAGGCTATTTTCATACATTGTTAGTTTCAGCTTAGGGTTGAATTAATAACTTCTTTGTATTAAACTTATCAGTTTTCATATTATCTTAGTTTTAGCATATGGGTATTCCCGATCTTTTCATTATAAATTATGATTTAGCTTTCGCATTAGTTTATTATCTTTATTATGCTCATGATCATGCCAGCAAGCTTAGCTTGGGATCACATGTGGTCCTAGGTCCCGTGTCCGCGTCTTGGGGTAGCACGGGGCGTGACACTTCTAGATAGTTGAAGACCCATGTTAGGAACTACACTACCCATGATTTACAGTTAGCAGCCATAGTGTTTGTGCTTAAGTTATGTCGATATTATTTTTTAGGGCCTCATTGTGAGGATTTCTAGTATCACCATAGTATTCAATACATCTTCAATCAAAGAGATCTGAACTTGAGGCAGTGCAAATGACTTGAACTACTAAACAACTATGATATTACTATCTTGTATCATTTGGGAAAGGCTATTTTGGTGGCCGATGTTTTGAGTTGGAAGAATTCTAGCATGGGTAGTCTTGTAGCTATCAGTGTTGGGGAGAGATCATTGGCTTGAGATGTTCATAGAGATTATCCAATAGTCTTGTACGATAAATGATTTCTAAGGTGATGGTTGGTTTAATTTCTTTCACAAAGACTCATTCTTCCTTAATGGAGTAGATCCGTGAACACTAGTTTGATAATGAGAAATTGTGTCTCATTCGAGACAAAGTGCTGAGAGGGGAAGTCAATGAGGATTTCCTTGATTATGATGGTGTCTTATAGATTGGAGGTAGGATTTGTTTTCCCAAAATGGGCGAGTTGGTTTGACTACCTTGAGGAGTCCCATTTGTCTAGATATACTATTCATCTTAGAGCGGTAAAGTCGTATCATGATCCGAGTCATTATTAATGGTGGTGTGGCATAAAAAGAGATAAAGCATACTATGTTTTTAGGTTCTTGATTTGCCAAAAGTTCAAGTGTGAGCATCATTGGCTTAGAGGTATATATTAGAGGATGCATAATCCTACTTGAAAGTGGGAAAGGATCACTATGGATTTTATTGTGGCTTTTTCTACGATAGAAGGTGGCAATGACTCCATTTGTGTAGTTATTGATAGGTTGATCAAGTTTGCCCATGTCATCATAGTTTGGGTAAAGTATTCAGCAGAGAAGTTAGCCACATTTTATATTAGACATATTGTGCGACTACATGGAGTTATTGTATGCATCTTCTCTGATAGAGATTCCTTGTTCATTTCCCATTTTTGAGTTTTTTCCTACATGGTTTGGGTACTCACTTAGATATGAGTACAAAATTTCATCTCAAATACATGGTCAGTTTGATTCAGGTGTTTGAGCACATGCTCCGAGCTTGTATGATTGATTTTGGTGATATGAAGGATCGCGAATAACCCTTACCAGAATTTTCCGACAAGAACAATTTCCATTCTATTACTCAGATGGCCCTATTTGAGGGTTCTAATGAAGACGGTGTAGGCCTTCATTCGAATGGTTTGATTAAGCTAAGAGGAATTCATTAGATACATACTTTTCTAGAGAGGGTATGGAGCAGATTCATATTACCCAAGGTAGACTATTTGTGACAAAGAGTGAATAGATTAGTTATGAAGATCACGGAGTTTGAGCTCTATTGTTCATGGAAGGTTATAATATTTAGCTCCGAATGTCACCCATGAAGGGTGTGATGAGGTTTGGCAAGAAAAGAAAGCTTAGACCTAGATTCATAGGACCTTTTGATATTTGGAGTCGAGCAGGAGAGGTGGCCAAAATTTTGGTTTTGTTACATATATTTTGAGAATTCATCCTATGTTTCAGGTCTCCATGCTTTGGAAGTATTTGTGGAATAAGTCCTATGTACTTTATATTAGTTTAGTTTAGTTTTGTGCAGACTTATCTTTTTAGGAGGAGCCTATAGTAATTTTCGATAGGTAAGTCTGTAAGTTAAGGACCAAGGAGATTACTTAAGTGAAGGTGTAGTGGAAGCATCGTTCAATTGGTGAGGTTACTTGGGAGACATAATCAGAAATGGGTGTCAGGTACTCCAATTTCTTTAAGTCTTCAGTTCCTTTCTTTTATTTTATGTTTTAGGGTGAACATGGTTTTTGGTGGTGGATAATATAATAACTCGGTTGGTCATTTGTGGTATTTTCATGAAAATTATAGTTTCCCCTCCAGATATTAACCCAAACTCTTTACTGTTTGAGTTTTAGAAGTCAGTTCCAAATTTGAGTAAAAGGTAAAAAATTGGGTAAGTTTTTGTTTTGGAAAGCTTATGTTTCTTAAAAGTGGTTTTCGATATATTTTGGAGTTTCAAGGGTTAAAAATGGAATTCTGTCAATTCCATTAGTCCTGAAATATGGACATTGATCTTCAAAAGTTGTCTATTTCAGTACAGAGTCTTTTTGAGGATTTGATGTCTTATGTTGTGAAATTTAGCCTTTGGATTGACTTTAATCAATTTTCGGGGTTTAAATTCTCCGAATAAAATTTTGAGAGTTCTTATAGCTTTGGTAGATAATTTCAGGCCTAGGAGTGGTCTTCGTTGTGCTATTAGAGGTCTCGAGTTTGTGTAGCCTTTTTAGGCATTGGGTAAGTTTCTTCTGGTTTTCATGAATGTCAAATCGAAGAGACCATGGATTGATGGTTCCATTGAGTTCAAAATTTCTCGTTTATTGGCATATTTAGTTTGTGCGTAAGGGGTTCCAAATGAATTTTTAGGGTAGATTTGATGTCTTCATCTTGTTTGTGTTTTCTAGGGCTACAAGCCTCGCTTTTGCGAAGGTCCTATCGCTAAAGCAAACATTGATTAAGCGGATGAGGCTTTTCTTTTGCGAAGGCTGAGTTTTAGCGGTGTTAACATATGTGAACCCTAATCGCTTTTGCAATACCATATAGGGGTTTTTGCCTGCAAATTTCGTGGTTTTAGCCCTATTTTCGAGTTTTGAGCGTGGAAACTCCTTGGAGGCAATCTGTAAAGAATTTTCTAGAGCTAAATCATTTGGCTAAGCTTTTATTACCCTGAAAATTCATTTCCTTTTGATTATTTATGAATTCTATCATCATAATTTGGGATTTAATTTTAAATAGCAAGGTTTTTCAAGTACATGAGTTTTAATCTAAAATAGTTATTTTGAAGTCATTTTGATTCTTTTTTTAAAATGGGTTCACTAATGAGTTCCTAAAGCCTTAAATATAATTTTCAAGTATTGATATTCGGATTCAAACCTCCTTTTTTAATTTGGGTTTTGGGATGATTTACCCATTTATCTAAATAATTGATTTGGGAATTGTGTTATTTTGATGAGTTATTGGGAATACTTGATTGTTATAGATTGTGTTGCTTTGGGAGTCAGTCGGAAAGGGAAAAATCAGCCTTCTGATTGATTGATTGATTTCTTTAAGGCAAGTCATCTCTTAAACTTTGTGATTTAGTTGACTTATTTACTTCGCTTCATTGGCTATGTCTCGGGAGAAATAGGGAATGATGTGAAGGGTTATTTACTCCACTTGATTGATATTAACCAATAAAATGGGGGAGAAAAGGCTAATTTCATTTCGATTTGATCTATTGGTTAATTTCTTCAATGCATGAAAGTGGAATTCAATGATATTATTTGTTGTCTCTCTGTGTGGTTTGATATGCTTGTGTGCATTGATCGTTGAACTCCGTGATAAAACACGTCATAACACCTCAGACTAGCATCAATTTTTAGTTTTGGATGAATTTCAAACCACCATATCTTATAGCATATAAAGAGTTAGGTTGACTATGATGTATCAAATTGAAGGTTTTTGAGTCCTATTTTCAACGACACTCTGTTTGAAAAATTTCAATCTCCGAGTAAAACGTTATGGTTATATGAGTGAAGCCTCTGCATTTGAGGCATTCCTCCATTTAAGGAAAGGGTATTTTGGTCTTTTCCTTTTTCCCATTTGTCTTAGCACATTTTTGCAGACCTAGTTAAGGGTTAAATAAGATTCTAATTTCCTCATTCACATTCAAAACACTTAGGGGGGTTTAGGGTCTCTCAAGAAGATAAAAAGATCTATGTTCAAGCGTTCATCCATAATTAAGGAAATTCATTAAAAATATTGTTCTTTCCAGGTATGTGAGGTTTCCCAGAGTGATGTATTTGTTCATCCTCACGCCAAGCATGCATTTATTTTATTATTTCGTCCATGAAATCATATATGTAAGTTTTGTTGAAGAGTTGTTGAATTTTAAACCAATTCTTTAACAACGGTGGTTTTGAGTTCTTGAGGCGAGGGTTTTGTGTGTTAATGTTGTTTCATGGTATATTATGCGTGGAAATTCAGTGAATTTGTGTAGAGTTTGTGAATTAAAGAAAATTTGGAAGGAACCATTCAAATCTAGATGAGTTAGGACCTGAAATTAACAAGAAAAAATCATCAGATTTTCTGGGTAAGTCTCGGGGCGATGCGCCACCCATAGTGACATGATTTTTTCTATGTAGTTTAGGCCCTTGTGGGACGCACTAGCAGTGCAACAAGGCCTGACTCAGTAATTTAGTTGATGGCGAGTTTCACCACCAGTGCGCTACGATCGTCTATGTTTCTTTTCTTCATGTTCTTCATTCTGAATGTCTTTCTTCAAATCGTATATATGTTTTCTTTATAATATGAACTCTTCAAGTCTGCATTAATCCTTGGGAAAACTATATGTCCCGCCCACATGTCTTCATTTACATTCAAAATTAATGTAAGACAAGAGGAAAGTTTAAAGGCCCTATCTCATAGAAACGTAAGAACTTCAAATGTTATTTATGTACCTATATGTATGTACCTATGTTGGTTATTGAGCTTGAAAGATAAGTTCAGAAGTCCATATTTTAAGAATGCGTGTACGTCTAATGTTTTCAAAAAACACTTCACGAAGTTAAAAATTCCTTTGTTGTAATAAGTGAATTGAGCAAAAAATTATATTGATTTTGGAGTAGTATGTAGCACCGAATTGGGTTAGTCTTTTATAACTCGGAAGTCCTCTAAAATGTAGCCAACGCAATATCATCCTAAGTCTTGACAAGGTAACGGATGACCTTTGCAATGTGGGCAAAACGTTGTATAATTTTGAGGCTCATGGTAATGGATGCAGGTTAGAGAAACTCCCCACAAATTAAAGTATATTATTTTCATGTTGATTTTATTGCATATCTTATTGTAAGGTTGAAATGGTTTTCACTACGTCTTCATGTATTGATTAAGTTATGTTATTTCAGTCGTTCAAGTCAGTTAATTGCTTACTCTAACCTTTTAACTTACAAGTAGATTCAATGTACTGATGTCAGTAGACATACATCTTATTATGATGCATATACATGTGCTTAGGATCATCAACATGCGCTGAGATAACTGTTCACTCACAGTTAGTATTTTTTGAGGCCTCCTTGCTTCCAGGAGACTCTATTTTCATTTCAGTCAGTAGTAGTTGAGGTGTCGGGCGTCTTGTCCCAACATTAATCTTTAATGTTTAGAGGCTTCATAGAGAGAAATGATTAGATATGTAATTATTCTATTAGGTTCTTGTCTTTAAATACTGATGACTTATGTTGAGTATTTTAAGACAGTAATTGAATATTCTTATTTGAATGTCTAAAGGTTTATCTATTTAGGCTCCCACATATTATGTAAAGTCATGTCAGTCGTGCTAGACAGACTAGGGGTTGGCTTGAGGATCAGAAATGGTTCTGGGGTGCCAGTCACGTCTACGGTGTAGTCTTGAGTCGTGACACATTTGATATCAAAGTTGAATGAAAATAGTTCCTTCTAGTAATATAAATGACGAAGGAGAATGAACCTAGCAAGTAATATTTTGTGATAAAATGGAAGGAAAATTTTTCCGGCTAGTGATATAATTGCCAAGGGGAATGGCTTTGGTAAGTGATATTTTGTGATAAAGCTGAAGGAAAATGGTTCCGGCTAGTGATATAAATGCCGAAGGAAAATGGTTCCAGCTAGTGATATAGATTTCGAAGGAAAATTGCTTTAGGAAGTTATCTAATTTGAATGAAAGAGGGAAAAAGTTTTGGCTAGTAATATAAATGTTGAAGGGAAATAGTTTCAACAACTTATTAATGTGAAAGCCGAATGGATTTTGTTCCTGCTAGTGATATTGTGCCAAAGGGAAATTGTTCCGGCAAATGTTGACTTTTGTGATCAATATATGTCACGACTGGAATCTAGACCCCAGACGAGACCGGCGTCGTTGACCTCTCAGAGGTCGCGAACAAGCCTACTTACGTCCTACTTACTTTACATAGGTTAATTTTAGCGGAAAATTTGAAAATTTTTGTTCTTTAAACATGCTTGCCAAACATTCTTAAAATTTTATAATCGTTCATCATCAACCATCTAACATTAAAGAGATAAACAACTGAAAGAAATAGTTCATAAGTCTTAATTGTATAATTGCCAAAATGGCCCAAATACAAAATCTGAATAAAGAGCAGGAAAGAAACGCTAGTGGAACATGTTCCACTAGCTCAACTCTAAAGATACGCTAGAATATAAAACAGTAGTATCCTCGAAGCATGAGGACCTACCAAACTCCGGATGAATGCTGACGTCCGGATAGCTGCAACGATGATCCTGCAACTCTATCGACCACCTGTACCTGCACCTAAAATAGTATAGATGTATAGGGTTAGTACACACTTGTACTAAGTACGGGTATATGCAAGCACACACCACGGACATGCATGAGAAAGAATAGCTCTTTCCTAACAACATGATTTTTGGAAGTCAAGTCAGTGGACTTGCCAATTTGAGATTAGGAAGGTCATGCCATGAGGGTAACATGCATCATACTCAATATCGTATTGCACACAACACATATCATAGCACATAACACATAACACATAGCTTCGTTCGTATCATTCATTCATATGCCATGATACCTTGGAATCATGGACTTAACATTAAGACTTTCCAAAATGAGGGCTCAACATATGGGACCTCAACTAGGGAGTCTTCATTAGCAAACACTGAGTCTGCTTCATTCATTCATACGTACTTCATTGCATTTCATTCATAGGCCAGTGAGAACACCAGCTTTACCTAGGGTGTAGTTTAAGACTTTCATCGGGTTTGCTGTGCAATGATCAGGAATAACCTAATGTTATTACCTGAGTCTAGCTCACCTCTTGATTATCCTACCCTAACACCTTCGGTATCATTCAATTCTTTATGTGCTTCATTTGAGGCTGGCCTCATTCATTCATTGGGAACTTTAACTTTAACCGACATAGATCATGTGAGCATCATGAAATCCAGTGTCTCCCCCACACCGAAAAGAGGTGGAATCACCGGCCAAAGTGACCCAATAACATGCTAGCGTACATGGGAATTTAACCCCGCCAGATCCCTATGTTGGCAGTATAGGTTCAAAGACTAGGAGATATATGGAGACCCATACCCGGCAGGCCGGACAGTCTCATCTCATGAGAGTTACGTGAACCTTCGCCCTTCCCGAAAGAAGGCATCACCGCTCATAGCTAGTCTATCGGTGCTCAGTATAAAGTTCCATTTCATTCATCTCATACGTCATGGAAGCTGGCTTCTAGTATAAGGACATTATAGCTCATTAGATGATTTCTCATCTCATAATTAGTATTAAGTGTGTTAAGCTCAATACTTTCATTAGAGTGTTCATAGAGACTGGTCTCTTCATTATCCTACACTCTCATAGGTGAGTCCACTTTAATAATGTTTACTTAGACTCATTTGAGATTGCTCTCATCATTTACATTAGCCTCACATCATGTTGTCACCACATTCTTCATTATTAGCACCTTACTTTTCATAGTTACTCACCTCTTATTACGTGAATGTTCATTTCATCATATGCTAATGCACTTGGCCTTTTAGTGTATTTTACACTCATACTTAACCCTTCTAGGGTTCGTCATTTCAGTACATACATCTTAGGTTCACTTACTTTTGAACGTATGTTAGACTTATGTGTCTATACATACAAGCCATGGGCTTCATTCATAATTCGTTAAGTGATTCTTACTTTCCTAAAATTATGTAATACAATACTTATGTATCTTGTATTTATGCCAAGATCTTAATTATTATTTTTTTGATCTAAGTATATGGCATCATTTTTGGATAATTTACTCCCGTATGACTTGTGCATCAATACGGAATTTTGGGCAAGGAAACCCAGATCTTGAATCACTTGGATATCATTTATATTTTTTTATTAATTTTAGTTCTAATATTCATAACATTAAACTTTAAATTAAATCTCAACATTTGTAGCAAATGATAAATTTTCTAGTTTAATTTCCCTCTTAATTAATCAAAGGGTTGAGGGTTCAAGCCCCCACAACCTCTTTAAGTTTTTAAATTTTTAAAAATTTTTCTCTACAATGGGGATGTTGTGGGTTCGAACCCCCACAACCCACTTATTTTTTGTTAAATTCGCTGAAGGGGGAACTGTGAGGTGGTGGGTTCGAACCCCCACAGCCCCCTTTTATTTATTTACTTTTTTTTTTCTGTTTTCTCCTTCTCTCTTGCGCGCACTGGGAGGTCGTGGGTTCGAATCCCACGCCTCCCCTTTAATTTTCTCTTCCTTTTCGCGAAACTCAGAGACCCAAGGGTCACGAGTTCGATCCCCCGCTCCCCTCTTATTTTCTTTCATTTGTTTCGCGAACTCCAGTGACCAAGCGGTCACGAGTTCGATCCCCCGCTCCCCCCTTATTTTCTTTTATTTTTTCGCGAACTCCAGTGACCAAGCGGTCACGAGTTCGATCCCCCGTTCCCCCCATATTTTTTTTCGCTTCTCTTCTTGCGACGACAGAGGCTGGTCGCGAGTTCGATTCCCCCAGCCCCCATTTTTTTTTCTTTTTTTCTCACGAGTGCAGCACTAGAGAAGGAGGTCACAGGTTCGAAACCTGGTGGCCTCACTTCTTTAAAAAGTGAAAAATTTCCAGATTTCTGGAAAATGTTTTATTGCCTTTCACCCATTTGTTTTGTCATATCTTTCATACGTTTACCTAGCTAAAAGGGTGTTATTCAACCATACATATTTCATTATAATAAACATCACATTATACGCATAAAATACACCAAAAACCATGAATTTTCGAGGCCAAAACAGTGGCTACAACCACTGCCCACAATGCACATACAACATCAACTATTAATCGTATTTTGAATATAGTTTTCGTAACCTCTTCACATAAACACGTTCGCATTTAACATAAACATGTAAATCATGCCTAATTCTAACAGCACAACATACCCATCCTACGAATTCGTTTGGGAGCTAAGGACAAGGACATACGAAGGGGAACAACCTTAGTTTCAAGAGTTTAAGAACATTCGAAAGAAAGTACTCTTGGAGAAAGAATTCCATGAGAGAAACCCATACCTTTTGACGTTATTCAAGCTTGAAGCTGCTGCCCGGAAACTCCAAACCACGCCAAATTTACTTCAACGCACACCCTACTCGATGAACCTCTCTTAGCCTTGTCGTTTTGATTCCTTTGTCTTCACTTAAAAAAATTCTAGTGAGTTCTTCAAGTGTGAAGAACTCTTGATGTATTTTTTTCTGCTTTTCTAGTTGTTCTTGGTAGAACTAACGTGAGAAAGAGGTTGAGAACGTGAGAGAGTTGAGAAATGTGAGGAAGAGAGTTGTCTTAGGATTAGGAGACTAAATTTAAGACTTAGTCAAAAGTTAGGATTTTAATTAACTAAAAATAAATAAAGAAAATCTGATTTTCCTTTTTATTAATCAAATTAATAATTATCAATTAATTAAGTTAATTTATCAACCTTAAATCTTGACACCTAAGTCTTGATCCTATTCATTTTTTTTTTTGGATTGTTACATTACCCCCCCCCCCCTTAGGAACATTCGTCCCCGAATGACACTACCATTTCACATTGTAATTCCCGTCAGATCATAACAAAATCACTATACATAGTCAATCAATAGCAGCAAAATATGGAGAGATAAGGAAACATTGGTTTAAGAGTAGGAAGTCTAACCTCAAGAGCTGAACAGGTGAGGGTAGCGGGCTCTCATGTCGGCCTCAGCCTCCCACGTAGCACCCTCAACAAGATGATTTCTCCACAATACTTTCACTGTGGCAATTTCCTTGTTCCTCAGCCGCTTGACCTGCCTGTCTAAGATCTCAACAGGTACCTCCTCATAAGACAAGTCCTCACCAACTCCCAAACCTTCAACAGGTAAAATTGATGCTGGATCACCTAAGCACTTCTTCAACATAGAGACATGAAAGACTGGATAAACAGAAGCTAGATCTGCAGGCAATGCTAACTCATAGGCCACCTCACCCACACGCTGTAGGATCTCATATGGCCCAACATACCTCGGACTCAGCTTCCCTTTTCTACCAAATCTCATTACCCCTTTCATAGGCGATATTTTCAAGTAAATCTGGTCACCAACATCAAACTCTAAGGGCCGTTTTCTGTTATCAGCATAGGATTTATGCCGACTATAAGTAGTAGTCAACCTGTCCCTAATCATTCTGACCTTCTCTAAGGCCTCCTGAATGATCTCCGGACCCAAAATGGATGACTCTCCAACCTCGAACCACCCAACTGGAGATCTACACCTCCTACCATACAGTGCCTCAAACGGTGCCATCCCAATGCTGGAGTGATAGCTATTATTATACGAGAACTCTATCAAAGGCAGATGGTCATCCCAGTTACCTCTGAAGTCAATCACACACGCTCTCAACATATCCTCCAATGTCTGTATGGTGCGCTCGGCCTGCCCATCTGTCTGAGGGTGAAAGGCAGTGCTAAGCTTCACCTGTGTGCCCAAGCTCTTCTGGACAGATCTCCAGAAATGAGAAGTAAACTGAGCTCCTCTGTCTGAAATAATAGACAAGGGAATCCCATGCCATCTCACAATCTCATCAATGTAGAGTCTCGCATAATCCTCGGCTCTGTAAGTAGACTTCACAGGGATAAAGTGGGCAGACTTAGTCAATCTGTCCACAATAACCCATATAGAGTCATGCTGCCTCCTAGTCCTCGGAAGCCCAACTACGAAGTCCATATTAATGGCCTCCCATTTCTAAGTCAGAACCTCAATAATCTGAGTCAGACCACCAGGTTTAAGATGCTCTGCCTTAACCTGCTGACAATTAGGACACTTGGCTACATATTCTGCAATGTCCTTCTTCATGCCATCCCACCAATAAATCAGCTTAAGATCATGGTACATCTTGGTGGAACCTGGATGTATAGAATATCTGCAACCATGGGCCTCTGCAACGATTCTGGTCCGCAAATCATCCATATCTGGCACACACAGCCTGTCCTGATATCTAAGTATGCCATCACCTTCCAAAGCGAAAGACTCATTCATCTTCATCAGCACTGAGTCCTTCAGCTCCATCAACACATGATCTAGATGCTGACCCTGCTTGACTTCAACTACCAAGGATGATTCAGAACTAGGATGAACTGAAATATCCCCACTAGTGGAGTCAACCAAACGCACACCCAGTCTGGCCAGTCTGTGTACATCTTTCACCAGCTCCTTCTTCTCATCCTCAACGTGAGCTGTACTTCCCATGCTCATCCTGCTCAAAGCATCAGCTACAACATTAGCCTTACCTGGATGGTAGTGCACATTCATGTTATAATCCTTCAACAGCTCCAACCATCTCCGCTGACGTAGATTCAACTCCCTCTGTGTGAACACGTACAGGAGGCTCTTATGGTCTGTGAACACATCTACATGCACTCCATACAGATAATGCCTCCACAGCTTCAGTGCAAACACCACAGCTGCCAACTCCAGGTCATGTGTGGGATAATTCTTCTCATGAACCTTGAGCTGTCTGGATGCATAGGCTATCACCTTACCAACCTGCATAAGAACACAACCCAAACCAACCCTAGATGCATCACAATAAACAGTGTAATTCTCACCACACTTAGGCAAAGTAAGCACCAGGGCTGACGTGAGTCTGTCCTTGAGCTCCTGGAAACTCTTCTCACAAGTCTCCGTCCATTCAAACTTGGCTTTCTTCTTAGTCAAAGCTGTCAATGGGGCAGCAATGGAAGAAAAGCCCTCCACAAACCTGCGGTAGTAACCAGCCAATCCTAAAAAGCTACGGATGTCAGTGGGAGTAAGAGGCTTTGGCCAGTTCTTCACAGCCTCAGTCTTCCTGGGATCCACCTCCACGCCCTGATCGGACACAACATGACCCAGGAAGGTCACTGATCTCAGCTAGAATTCACATTTGCTGAATTTGGCATATAACTGATGCTGTCTAAGTACCTGCAAGGTTAGTCTCAAATGTTGTTCATGCTCTTCCTTTGTCTTAGAGTAGATGAGAATGTCATCAATGAATACTATGACGAAAGAGTCAAGGTATTCACGGAAGACCCTGTTCATGAGATCCATAAATGCAGCAGGTGCATTCGTGAGACCAAATGACATGACTAAAAACTCATAGTGACCATAGCGGGTACGAAAGGCTGTCTTTGGGATATCTCCATCCCTAACCCTAAGTTGATGATACCCTGAACGAAGATCAATCTTAGAGAAGAAACTAGACCCTTGGAGTTGATCGAACAAATCATCTATTCTGGGGAGTGGATACTTATTCTTTATAGTGACTTTGTTGAGATGACGATAATCGATACACATTCTAAGGGTTCAATCTTTTTTCTTTACAAACAACACTGGAGCGCCCCAAGGGGATATGCTCGGCTGAATGAAACCCTTGTCAGTGAGATCTTTTAACTGCAGTTTCAACTCTTTGAGTTCAGCTGGAGCCATTCTGTAAGGAGGAATTGAGATTGGTTTAGTATTGGGTTCTAAATCGATACCAAAGTCAATCTCTCGAAGGGGAGGGACTCCAGGTAAATCATCAGGAAACACATCTAAGAACTCATTCACTACAGGTACTGAGTCTATGGAAGGAATGTCATGATCTAACTCATTAACACTCACAAGATGACACAATAACCCCTTGGACATCATTTTATTGGCCTTAAGGTTAGAAATCAAGGGGTTAGGACGACTCGAATTGTACCCCTCCCAGACTACCTCTTCTTCATTAGGAAATCGAAATCTCACCACTCTACTACGACAGTCCAAGCAAGCATAACAACTGTGAAGCCAATCCATGCCAAGAATAACATCAAAATCATGCATGGGTAACTCAACCAGGTTTGCACACATAGTTTTACCACTCACAACTATTGGGCAATCCTTGTATACTCTATCAGTTCTTACATTCTCTCCTAAAGGTGTACTAACCACTATAGGATCATGTAGAACTTCAGGTAATATCTCAAAAGTAAGAGCAAGCAGAGGAGTTACAAAGGAAAGTGTAGACCCTGGATCAAGTAAAGCATAAACAGAAGTTGAGAACACTTGCAGCATACCTGTGACCACATCAGCGGACTTCTCCTGCTCCTCCCTGCCCTTCAAGGCATAGAATCGGTTCCTCTTAGGAGGCTCGGCTGCTGCTGCACCCTGTGGATTAGGCCTAGGCTGAGCATTACCTCCAGCTTGACCTCTGTTCTGTGGACAGTCTCTGACCATGTGTCCACTCTTACCACAACCGAAGCAGGCATTAGTGCCCTGTCTGCACTCTCCACTGTGAGCTTGGCCACACTTAGCACAATTCTTCTTAGGACGCTGCATCTCATCTCCATTGCCCCTCTTGGGCTCAGGTCTGCCTCCTGTAGTTGTAGCACCTCTCTGAGGATTAAAATTCCCAGAACTCTGCTGCCCCCTTTTAAACCTTGGCTGCTCACGGACTCTAAAGTTGTTCCTGTGGCCTCCATGACTGGGTCCTGCCTGATCTTGAGGCCTAGGCCTCCTAGCATCACGAATACCTCTCTTTCTGCGGCTTTCCTCTACCTGCTGGACATGCACCATCAACCTGGAAAGATCCATATTATCATGGAGCATTGCAGATCGACACTCCTCCTCCAGGTCCCCATTGATTCCTGTGAGAAATCTGCTCATCTCATCCCTGTTGTTAGCAATCAGGGAAGTAGCATACCTGGATGATTTCAACAAAGTTCAGTATTCTCCTCATTCTTGCTATGTAATACTAGGGAAGATAACATACCTTGACAGCTTAACAAACTTCAGGGAATACTCCCTGACTGTCATAGAGCCTTGTTTAAGGTTGATGAATTCCTCAACCTTGCCTCCCTCATCTCCCTGGGGAAGAATCTCTCCAGAAATGCTGTCTTGAACAGCTCCCATGTGACTGGCACTCCACCTAAGACACGACTATCTTGCCATATCTTGCACCAAGTCTGTGCAACATCCTTGAGCTGATAGGAAGCCAGCTCAGCCTTCTCAATGTCAGTGGCCCCCATAGCCACCAGGATCTTATGCACCTCATCCACAAACTCCTGGGGATCCTCTGCAGTCCTAGACCCTGTGAAAATAGGAGGATTCATCCTCGTGAAATCCCTCAGCCTGTCAGCCATGCTACGAACCAGTGGGTTCTCCCTCTGAACATTCTGCCGGTTGACCTGGGCAGTCATGGCCTGGGCCTGCATAGCAATGGCCTGTGCCATCTGTGCCAGAGATGCCCTCACCTAAGCATCAGTCAACCCAGCTGGATTAACTGGCACAGCCCCTCCTGCAGCTGGAGCCTGGGGTGGAACTCGGTTGCCCCTAGTAGCTGCTCTTCCTCTCCTCTGATCAATAGCCCTCCTAGGCTCCATTCTCTGAAAACAACAAAGATTGATGTTAGATACGCTCATAACACCAAGAAATCAGACATTTAGAAAAGCACGATAAGATCAGAAGAAGGGAAATTTCCTACGCATCATGCAGTCTCTAATTCAGGATAGTGGTGTACTTCACTACCATGACTTATAAACTACTCAATGTGGTTGATGTGAACTCATTATTCTCGGAATTTAACCTAGTGCTCTGATACCAACTTTGTCACGACTGGAATCTAGACCCCAGATGAGACCGGCGTCGTTGACCTCTCAGAGGTCGCGAACAAGCCTACTTACGTCCTACTTACTTTACATAGGTTAATTTTAGCGGAAAATTTGAAACTTTTTGTTCTTTAAACATGCTTGCCAAACATTCTTAAAATTTTATAATCGTTCATCATCAACCATCTAATATTAAAGAGATAAACAACTGAAAGAAATAGTTCATAAGTCTTAATTGTATAATTGCCAAAATGGCCCAAATACAAAATCTGAATAAAGAGCAGGAAAGAAACGCTAGTGGAACATGTTCCACTAGCTCAACTCTAAAGCTACGCTAGAATATAAAACAGTAGTATCCTCGAAGCATGAGGACCTACCAAACTCCGGATGAATGCTGACGTCCGGATAGCTGCAACGATGATCCTGCAACTCTATCGACCACCTGTACCTGCACCTAAAATAGTATAGATGTATAGGGTTAGTACACACTTGTACTAAGTACGGGTATATGCAAGCACACACCACGGACATGCATGAGAAAAAATAGCTCTTTCCTAACAACATGATTTTTGGAAGTCAAGTCAGTGGACTTGCCAATTTGAGATTAGGAAGGTCATGCCATGAGGGTAACATGCATCATACTCAATATCGTATTGCACACAACACATATCATAGCACATAACACATAACACATAGCTTCGTTCGTATCATTCATTCATATGCCATGATACCTTGGAATCATGGACTTAACATTAAGACTTTCCAAAATGAGGGCTCAACATATGGGACCTCAACTAGGGAGTCTTCATTAGCAAACACTGAGTCTGCTTCATTCATTCATACGTACTTCATTGCATTTCATTCATAGGCCAGTGAGAACACCAGCTTTACCTAGGGTGTAGTTTAAGACTTTCATCGGGTTTGCTGTGCAATGATCAGGAATAACCTAATGTTATTACCTGAGTCTAGCTCACCTCTTGATTATCCTACCCTAACACCTTCGGTATCATTCAATTCTTTATGTGCTTCATTTGAGGCTGGCCTCATTCATTCATTGGGAACTTTAACTTTAACCGACATAGATCATGTGAGCATCATGAAATCCAGTGTCTCCCCCACACCGAAAAGAGGTGGAATCACCGGCCAAAGTGACCCAATAACATGCTAGCGTACATGGGAATTTAACCCCGCCAGATCCCTATGTTGGCAGTATAGGTTCAAAGACTAGGAGATATATGGAGACCCATACCCGGCAGGCCGGACAGTCTCATCTCATGAGAGTTACGTGAACCTTCGCCCTTCCCGAAAGAAGGCATCACCGCTCATAGCTAGTCTATCGGTGCTCAGTATAAAGTTCCATTTCATTCATCTCATACGTCATGGAAGCTGGCTTCTAGTATAAGGACATTATAGCTCATTAGATGATTTCTCATCTCATAATTAGTATTAAGTGTGTTAAGCTCAATACTTTCATTAGAGTGTTCATAGAGACTGGTCTCTTCATTATCCTACACTCTCATAGGTGAGTCCGCTTTAATAACGTTTACTTAGACTCATTTGAGATTGCTCTCATCATTTACATTAGCCTCACATCATGTTGTCAACACATTCTTCATTATTAGCACCTTACTTTTCATAGTTACTCACCTCTTATTACGTGAATGTTCATTTCATCATATGCCAATGCACTTGGCCTTTTAGTGTATTTTACACTCATACTTAACCCTTCTAGGGTTCGTCATTTCATTACATACATCTTAGGTTCACTTACTTTTGAACGTATGTTAGACTTATGTGTCTATACATACAAGCCATGGGCTTCATTCATAATTCGTTAGGTGATTCTTACATTCCTAAAATTATGTAATACAATACTTATGTATCTTGTATTTATGCCAAGATCTTAATTATTATTTTTTTGATCTAAGTAGATGGCATCATTTTTGGATAATTTACTCCCGTATGACTTGTGCATCAATACGGAATTTTGGGCAAGGAAACCCAGATCTTGAATCACTTGGATATCATTTATATTTTTTATTAATTTTATTTCTAATATTCATAACATGAAACTTTAAATTAAATCTCAACATTTGTAGCAAATGATAAATTTTCTAGTTTAATTTCCCTCTTAATTAATCAAAGGGTTGAGGGTTCAAGCCCCCACAACCTCTTTAAGTTTTTAAATTTTTAAAAATTTTTCTCTACAATGGGGATGTTGTGGGTTCGAACCCCCACAACCCCCTTATTTTTTGTTAAATTCGCTGAAGGGGGGACTGTGAGGTGGTGGGTTCGAACCCCCACAGCCCCCTTTTATTTATGTACTTTTTTTTTCTGTTTTCTCCTTCTCTCTTGCGCGCACTGGGAGGTCGTGGGTTCGAATCCCACGCCTCCCCTTTAATTTTCTCTTCCTTTTCGCGAAACTCAAGGACCCAAGGGTCACGAGTTCGATCCCCCGCTCCCCTCTTATTTTCTTTCATTTGTTTCGCGAACTCCAGTGACCAAGCGGTCACGAGTTTGATCCCCCGCTCCCCCCTTATTTTCTTTTATTTTTTCGCGAACTCCAGTGACCAAGCGGTCACGAGTTCGATCCCCCGTTCCCCCCATATTTTTTTTCGCTTCTCTTCTTGCGACGACAGGGGCTGGTCGCGAGTTCGATTCCCCCAGCCCCCATTTTTTTTCTTTTTTTCTCACGAGTGCAGCACTAGAGAAGGAGGTCACAGGTTCGAAACCTGGTGGCCTCACTTCTTTAAAAAGTGAAAAGGGTGTTATTCAACCATACATATTTCATTATAATAAACATCACATTATACGCATAAAATACACCAAAAACCACGAATTTTCGAGGCCAAAACAGTGGCTACAACCACTGCCCACAATGCACATACAATATCAACTATTAATCGTATTTTGAATATAGTTTTCATAACCTCTTCACATAAACACGTTCGCATTTAACATAAATATGTAAATCATGCCTAATTCTAACAGCACAACATACCCATCCTACGAATTCGTTTGGGAGCTAAGGACAAGGACATACGAAGGGGAACAACCTTAGTTTCAAGAGTTTAAGAACATTCGAAAGAAAGTACTCTTGGAGAAAGAATTCCATGAGAGAAACCCATACCTTTTGACGTTATTCAAGCTTGAAGCTGCTGCCCGGAAACTCCAAACCACGCCAAATTTACTTCAACGCACACCCTACTCGATGAACCTCTCTTAGCCTTGTCGTTTTGATTCCTTTGTCTTTACTTAAAAAATTTCTAGTGAGTTCTTCAAGTGTGAAGAACTCTTGATGTATTTTTTTCTGCTTTTCTAGTTGTTCTTGGCAGAACTAACGTGAGAAAGAGGTTGAGAACGTGAGAGAGTTGAGAAATGTGAGGAGAGAGTTGTCTTAGGATTAGGAGACTAAATTTAAGACTTAGTCAAAAGTTAGGATTTTAATTAACTAAAAATAAATAAAGAAAATCTGATTTTCCTTTTTATTAATCAAATTAATAATTATCAATTAATTAAGTTAATTTATCAACCTTAAATCTTGACACCCTAAGTCTTGATCCTATTCATTTTTTTTTTGGATTGTTACAATATACTTGTAACACCTCGCTATTTGGAAGATATAAAAATAGAGTGAATCAAATTTGGAAATAGCGAATCTTAAATTTTTTGAAAGATATGCTAAGTAAGAGTTTTGGGTCAACTTCAAACAACCATAACTCTTAGTACATAATGAGTTAGGTGGGCTACCAGGTATCAAATGAAAAGCCTTGCAATTCTCTTTCCAACTCCACCTAGTTTGCTATATTTTGAGCTCGTATTTGGGAGATATGCCCGTCTAAATTCAGGTTGTCTATATATGGAAAGTTACACGGATTTAATAAGGGTATTTTTGTCTTTTCCTTACCCCACTAGGTTTATTACGTTTTTATTAATAAATTAGGGGTCGAAATTGATTTGGTTCAGTTTACGTAATCTAAATTAACGCCTAGGGTTTGAGAATAGTTCAAGAAGCGGAGAAAAGGAGAAAAGTCAAGGCGTTCTTGGAGATTTCTTGCAGAATTGAGGATCGTTTCGCCAAGCGTTGATCCCCAAAGAGGTATGTGAGTTCACGTAGCATTGGGTTAGTTCATCCACGTGTCCATCATGTTCATTTCACTGTAATTTCGTTCTACAAAGTCAAAAGTTTAATATCTTGAATTGTGTTCTTGAAATTGACTTTTGTTCTTGAGTTAGGATGGAATTGTTGAGTTTTTGAGGAAATCGTGTCAGTTTTAGAGTCGTTTATGTGTAGATTCTTGTGTACATGTGCTGGGTATTTTAATTTATGGATAAATTGAGAATAAGAATGAAATCTAGACGAATTTGGGTTAGAAAATGAGGAAGAAAAAACCTGAAAGAAATAAGTACTAGTTCTGTGTCGCCGACCTGTTCCTTCATATTAAAATTTTCCTCTCTACGTCCCATAGAGTTTACGAACCCTATTGTCTCATAATTTATTTCACAACCAAATATTAAAATGCATCTATGTGTTGCAGACGTTCTCCCATACTGTGGTTTTTGACCGTTTCTCATGATTCATTATCTAAAAACATTCTTGACAATCATGATATCCTTCCTATCACAAATCATAACCTTGAATCCATAAATTCAAATTAAAGGTAGTGTTAAGAGTCAAGTCTTGAGAGTTCTTAAAGTCATTGCAAAAGTCTTGTACAATTGTTTCAAAACTTATTTTAAGACTTGGGTACTGAGTTGAGTAAGAGTAAGAGTGAAGTTCATTTTCTTCAAAACATTATATAGGAACTAAGTATTACATAAAGAGTAAAACTTTTCACATTTAAACAAGAAAGGAAACACCAATTTCCAAGAGATCTTTTGATCTAGTTTTTGAGTAATTATCTCAAACCACAAAAAGATTTTTGTTTTTAAACGTATGAGCTAGTTGGATTTTGGGAGGAATATTGATCACCGATTTTGAGACGAGTTGACTTCAGATAATTCAAAGTCTCCATACCCCGTGTATCCAATATGGTTATAGAAGGTTCATACTTTTTATATGATTCCACAATGAGTTTAGCATACACTAGTGGATCAACTTAGTAGTTAGGTCTTATACCCCCGGCAAGGTATAGGACGGACCTAACATCGTGAGGTAAGACGTTGTATCATCGCATAGCTCATAGTGATGGTTGTTTATTAGAGAAACTCCCACAAACATATTTTGTATTCTTATATACACAAAGTTACTTGTATTTTCACATATAAATTGAGTTATTATGTGTTTTTTTATCAATACACCTAGTTGTTATCTACATGTTTTAATGAATATGTTTTACTGCATCTTTATTATTGCTTTATATTGAAATGAGTAAAGTTTGGTTCAGACAAGGTAAGTTTCTTTATCTCCACTTTCAAGCTTATGTATTGTTTATATTTCTCGTCAAATGCCCGTACATTGAATGTACTGACGCCATTTGGCCTACATTCTTTCACGATTCAGATACGTGTAATCAGGATGACCATCTAGCGCTTCGTTGATCCAGTTGACCATTTCAGAGTAATTTGGTGATCCTTCTTGCTTTTTCGAAGATTCCTTTATTATTGTTTTATCATTTCAGGTGTTAGGATGAGAATGGGCCTTTTCCCGACATCCACATAGTATTAGAGGCTTCATAGATAAATAATAATTATATCATTAGTCTTGATATTTAAGTTGTTTTGATTATAGGAATTGAGTTTCCTTATTGTCCAATTTAATGTTTCTTTTATAACATTCTAGTTTATTTCATGAACTTATCTTTGTTGAGTAAAGTCTTCTGCTAAGTAGTAAGTAAGACCAAGAGTTCTCTTGGGTCCAACAATAGATCAAGAGTACTAGTTCTAGTCCATCCCAAGGTATTACACTGAGGGTGTGACAAAATTGGTATTAGAGCACAGAGTTCAAGGGTTCTAGGGAGTGTACAACACAGTGTCTGTAGAGTCTTACTTATCGATGTGAAGCGTGCCACATCTATAATTCGGAGCCTGCAATATTACTATATCACTTCTTTTATACATATTTAGTGCGATATAGTTTAGATTTAAAATGTTTCTTATAATTCATGCTTACGTGTATCTTTCAAATCATGTATGCACGAGGAGTTGTCAGAGGTCGTTCCTCTAGGGAAAATGTCAAGGAACAAGGGGTATAACCCTAAGGAGAGGTGACCAATTTTGAGTTTTGTGAAGCTATCCACATCTTGTGTCAATATATGACCAATCATGTTTGACAAAGAGAGAACCGATAGGAAGTGGCTGATACTTCTAAGATCCATGAGTTCTTAAGGATGAATCCTCCAAGCTTCACCAGTTCAAGTGTCACACATAATCAAAAAATCATTGTGGAAGAGCTTCTGAAGGTTTTTGCGATTATGCACACCGCTCATGCTGAGAGGGTGGAACTAGTTGCATACCAATTCAAAGGTGTCTCTAGAATCTAGTTTAATAAATGGAAAAAGAATAGGGCTGAAGGTGCACCACGCGTGATCTATGTTTGAAGAGTCCTTCTTGGAGCATTTCTTTCCCTGTGAACTGAGAGAAGCAAAGTTACGAGAATTCCTCAACCCTAAGCAGGAATCTATAAGTGTTTATGAGTACAATCTTAAGTTCACCCAACTTCCCGCTATACTCTAGAGATGGTTGCTGACACGAGAAGCATGATGAGTTTGTTCGTTGTTGGGTTGTCTCATCTATCAAGTAAGGAAGGCAATGAAACTATGTTTATAGGAGATATGGACATAACAGGACTGATGATCCATGTGTAACAGGTTGAGGAGGACAAACTGAGGGATAATGAAGAGTTTAGAAATAAAAAGAATAAGACATCAAAGAATAAATCTAGACAGTAAAAGAGTAATGCCAATCGGTCATTTTTCCAATAAAAATATAAGAGACCTGCTCCATTATCTGCTAGTGCACCTATAGGAAAGATTAGAGGTGAGTTCCACAATCAAAATTAATAAAAAATTCAGATCTAGACATGCGCAGTCTCAAGGTAGTGTGTCACAAGGAGGTAACGAGATTCCTACATGTGCTAAGTGTGGTAGTACTCACTCGGGAGTTTGCCGTGATGGCATAACCGGTTTCTTCAAGTATGCTCATAATAATAATTTTATGAAATGACCTAAGAACATAGAAGGTAATGGTAATTGGGGCAATAGAGCCAAATCTTCTTCAGATGCTCCAACAGACAGAGTTGCATCCAGATTAGCTACTTCAGGGGAAGGTGGAGGAAAAAACCATCTTTATGCTATCACAAGTCGCCAAGAGTAGGAGGATTCGCCAGATGTTGTCACTGGTATAATCAAAGTCTTTAATTTTGATGTTCATGGTTTACTAGATACAGGAGCGAGTCTATGTTTTGTGACTTCTTACATTTCGATGATTGTTGATGTTCTTCCTGAGAAACTTCTTGAGACATTCAGTGGTTGTACACGTGTTGGTGAGTCTATTCTAGCTGAGAGAGACCATTGTGATTTTACCATTTCCATTAATTACACCAGTACCATGGATGATTTAGGCATGGTAGATTTTGATGTCATTTTAGGTATGGACTGACTTCATGCATGTTATTATGCTTTAGTCTATTGTAGAACTAAAGTTGTTAAGTTCAAGTTACATAATGAGCCAATTATTGAGTGGAGTAATAGTTCAATAATTCCTAAGGGTCGTTTATTTCGTACTTAAGGAGAGAAAGTTAGTTTCGAAGGGGTGTGTCTTTCACTTAGTCCAGACTCTATTATTGAGATGACTTCTATTCAGTCAGTTCCAGTAGTAAAAGAGTTTCCAGAAGTCTTTCCTGATAATCTTTCTGGAGAGACCTCCTGAGAGAGAAATAGACTTCGGTATGTAGAGACTCCCCGAGACTCATCCTATATCTATCTCGCCATATAGAATGGCACAAACAGAATTGAAAGAGTTAAAAGAGCAGTTGAAAGATATCCTTGAGAAAGGTTTTATTCAACCAAGTGTCTCACCATGAGGCGCTTTGGTCTTATATGTGACGAAGAAAGATGGTTCCCTTAAAATCTGTATACATACCATCAATTGAACAAGGTTACTATCAAGAATAAGTATCCTCTTCCAAGAATTGATACTTTTTTCGACCAACTTCAGGGTGCCACTTCTTATTCTAGGATAAACCTCATATATTTCTATCATCATTTAAGAGTAATAGAAAGTGATATCCCTAAGACATCTTTCGGGACTCGTTATGGTCATTATGAGTTTTTGGTCATGTCGTTTTGTTTGAATGATGCTAGACACCTCATAATAGTTCTCCAAACTCTAAAGGATAGACAGTTGTATTCTATGTTCTCTAAATGTGAGTTTTATCTTGAGTCTGTGACATTCTTAGGCCACATTACTTCTGGTGATAGAATTAGAGTTTGTACTTTAAAATAGAGGCAGTGCAGAATTGACCTAGACGCACATCTCCAACTAATATTAGGAGTTTCTTGGGGATGGCTGCATATTATAGAAGGTTTATCGATGGTTTCTCATCTATTTCATCTCCTTTGACTAAGTAGACTCAGAAAATAACAACATTTAATGGCCTGAAGCTTGTGAGAAAAGCTTTTAAGAATTGAAAACTAGGATGACTACTACCCATGATTGACTTCAACAGAAGGTACACAAGGTTTTGTGGTGGATTGTGATGCGTCCAGTGTTCGACTTGGTTGTGTATTGATGCAGAATGGAATGTAACCTATGCCTCCAAACAACTTAAGGTTAACGAAAAACTGTCCAACACATGATCTAGAGTTGGCTACCGTGGTATTTTATTTAAAGATCTGCGTCATTATCTTTATTGGGTTCATGTGGATGTGTTCACCGATCAAAAGAGTCTTTAACATGTGTTTAGTAAGAATGAGCTTAATATCAGACAAAGGAGGTGGATGGAGTTACTCAAGGATTATGATATGAGTATTGTTTATCACCCAGGTAAGGCTAATGTTGTTGTTGATGCCTTGAGCGGGTTGTCTATGGGAAGAAGATATACCCACATCTCTTTCAGTCCGGATAAATTCAAGATCAAGGTACTAATTCTCTTCATAGTACTCTTTACTTGACATACTGAACGTGTTAAATTTGCTTGTTGGGTGATTGAGCTGACTGTTAGATGTAACACCCTTAGACATCTTAGAATAATCTCATTCGAGGACAAATGTTCCCAAAGGAGATATTGTAACACCTCTCTATTTGAAAGAGCTAAAAATAAATTGAATTAATTTTGGAAATAACAAATCTGAAAAATGTTGGCAAGATATACTAAGTATAGTTTTGGGTAAAGTTCAAATGACAATAAGTCTTAGTATAGAATGAGTTAGGTTGGATACAAAGTAGAAAATGAAATTTCTTGGAATCCTCTAACTAACTCTACCGAGTTTGCTAAATTTGGACTTGTATGAGGGAGATATGTCCGTTCGAAACCTGGATGTCCATTTAAGAATTGTTACCAAAATTTAAGAGGGGTATTTTGGTCTTATCCTTACCTTATCAAATTTATTCCTTTTTAGTAATTAATTAGGGGTCTTAAATGAATATTTTCAGTATACACAATCTAAATTTATGCCTAGGGCTAGAGAATTCTTCTAGAAGAGGAGAAGAGAAGAAAAGTCAAGGCGTTCTTGGAGATTTCTTGTGGAATCAAAGATCGTTTCGCAAAGGGTTATTTCCTAAACAAGTATATGGGTTCACATAGAGTTGAGTTCGTTCACCCACTTGTGAATCATGATAATTTTAGCATAATTTTGTTCTATAAAGTTTAAAGTTTGATGATCTTTAATTGTGTTCTTGAAATTTGCTTTCATTCTTGAGTTAAGATGGGATTGTTGAGTTCACGAGGAAATCGTGTTGATTTAAAAGTTGTTTTTATTATGTTCTTCTGTATATGTGTTGGGTATTTGAATTTAAAAGAAATTGAGAAAAAGAATTGAATCTAGATTAACTAGAGTTAGAAAATTTGGAAGAAAAGTTCGGTTAGAAAATAAGTACTACGTACGCGGATCTAGTCCTTCAAAGTAAAATTTTCCTCTCAGCGTCGCGGCGAGATCGCGGACCCGACTATATAAAAATTTATTTTTCGACCAAATATTAAAATGCATTTCTACGTCTTAGACTTGCTCCTAGATAGTGTTTCTTGACCGTTTCTAAATATTTACTTAATCAAAACACACTTAATCATCACAATATCCTTCCTATCACAAATCATAACATTGAATTCATAAACTAAAATTCAAGGTAGAGTTAATAGTCAAGTCTTAAGAGTTCTTCGAGTCATTTAAAAAGTCTTTTACAATTGTTTTAAAACTTGTTTTTAAGACATCAATATTGAGTTGAGTAAGATTAAGCATAAGAGTGAAATTTCTTTTCTTCAAAAGATTTTATTGGAAATAATTCCAAAATAGTAAATGTTTTCATTTTTAAACAAGAGAGGAAACACTGATTTCAAATAGATATTTTGAGCTAGTTTTTGAGTAATTATTTCAAACAACAAAATGAGTTACGTTTTTAAACGTATGAGTACTTACTTTTGGGAGTAATATTGATCATCGATTTGGAGACGAGTTGTGTTCAGATAAGTCAAAGTCTCCATAAACCATGTATCCGACATGCGTAGAGAAGGGTAATAGTTTTAGATGTTTCCTTAATACTTTTAGCATAGACTATTGGATCCCCTTAGTAGTAATGTTCTATACCCCCGACAAGGTATAGGACGACCCTAGCAACATGAGGCATGATTTGTATCATCACATAGCTCATGCTGATCGTTGTCAGTTACATAAACTCCAACATAGATAATTTGTTTTCTTATATACATAGAGTACCTTGTATTTTAATACACAAATTGAGTTATTTTGTGTTTTTCAATACGGTGAGTTGTTTTCTACATGTTTTAAAGCTTTTCTTTATAGTCCATCACTATTACTACATTATATTGAAATAAGTAAAGTTGAGTTGAGATAAGGAAAGTTTCTTCAGTTCCACTTTTAAGCTTACGTCTTGTTTAGATTTTCCCTCACATGCTCCTACATTCAATGTACTAACGTATGCCATTAGTCCGGCATCGTTTGATAATGCAGATACATGTAATCAAGATCAACATCCAGTGTTTCACTGATCCTGTTGAGCATCTCAAAGTCATTTGGTTTGTCTCCTTGCTTTCTGGAGGATCCCTTTATTATTGCTTTATTTTTTAAGTTGTTAGGACTATCGGGGGTCTTTTCTCGACATCCCTCATAGTATTAGAGACTTCATTGACATATATTTATTAGTTTATTAGTCTTGATATTTCAGTTGTTTTGATGATAAGACTTGAGTATCCTTATTGGCCATTTGAATGTTTCTTTTATAACATTCTAGTTTATTTAATGTATTATGTTTTTTGAGTAAAGTCTTCCGCTGAGTAGTAGTAAGCTAGGACACGGGTTCACTTGGGGCCAACAATGGTTCTTGAGTGTCATTCCTGTCCAGGGTGCAGATTCGGGGTGTGAAAATACTTGATGAATATATTTGACTTATTTGATGCATGTAATTGAGATAATTGATGTGTAAGATTAGTTTATTTGATAAGTGAATTGAACATGTTAATATTTGTGATTGATATGCTTTGTACTTAAGAATATCTTAGTTGATAGTTGTTGTATGTTGAAATATGTCTTTTGGTCTATGAAATTTGAGCCTTGTGATAGTTTATCATAGAACGGTTAGGTTTTGCTTATTTTTGTGCAGGTTATATTTTATTGAGTTTCAGTAGGGATGAGATGAGTATTCGATTTAGCTAGGTTGCCTAGTTTCTTAGGATACTTGTTAGGTAACGTATTGGTGAGACTCAATCCTTGCTTCTACACTTGTGTAGGTTTCCAGTCCTGACTCGTGTGAACTTCTTCTTCTTCTTCTCCTAACTTTGAGGCTCATTGAAGGACTTGAGAGTTAGTTGCTTGTAATCTCGGTGGACCCTCTTTTCCTTTTGTGCTGCTTTATTTCATGTTAGATTAAAAGACATTTGAGACTTGTATTTATCTTTCGAATTATGTACCAATATTAGTGGTTTCACACATGAAAAACTGATTTTTGAGTATTGTTTAGAATGAATAAGTTTTAAGCATTTTTCTTGTTCTTACTTTATCTTTCCGCATTTCTTTCATTTTTGTTGGATTGAGGTTGACTTATATTGGTGGGATAGACAACTGTCATCCTATCCATTTTGGGTCATTACAACTATGGAGGTTTTCGTTTGTATATTTCAACCTGTTTGTATATTTTGCTTGCAAGTATACAAATAGTATAAGTATATACAAGTTTTGTGTTTATATATTTAGAAATATTTTAGAACTCCGTTTGTATATATTGTTTGCCAATACACAAGAGGGGGAGTTTATTATCATTTTCTTATAAATCATGTATAATATCTAGGGTAAACATATACAAAATTTTGATCTTATACAATCAAAAATTGAATTATATAAATTCTAGATTTATACAAATTAGGAGAACAGCAAGACCGGGCGAAACTACAACTGCAAATTATAATTTCCCTAAACAATAGCTATAACATTTAATATTGTTTAAGTCTTTGCTATTATTCACAATTTTTTCTTTAAGAGTTGATATGTCCTTCAACATTTAAGAACTATCGAATGGATGATTTGGATAATAAAGATGATTAGCAAAAACCACGAGATAAGTCCTTATACATCAAATTTTTTCTTAGACATACATCCTAAACGTCATTCCCATTTTATAGCTTAAACTTTTTGTCCCATTAATCTTATATAAATCCATTTTCGTAAATACTTACAACCTTTTATTTTGTTATTTATACCTTTAAAACACATTGTAAAGAAATAATTTCAAATCTTATGAAGTGAAATTCAAATATTTATTAGACATAAAATGTAAAATATTTGGATGAATTAATGAATTAAGTTCTAATTAATATCCCCATTGCCTTCAAAATTAAAATACAATCACTAAGAACGTGGACCCTTAATCACATATCAGGAAAATCCTTAATTAGTATTTATAGAGATAAATTTTCAATAAGCCAATTCGACAAATTTGATGAACTTAAAAGGATAAAAGAAATCAAATCATGACATAACTTTTACAAGACTCAAATATAAGAAACAAATTGTTATCCTCAATCGACAGATTTCCTTCTAAATTAATTTTTATCAACAAAATTTCAGCTCAACTTTTTAAGGTACTTCAAGACAATGTTTAATATTTTTTAAATAAGACTAACATGTTCAAAATAACAATTTATCCTTAAATACATATATAATAGTGTGAATTTTACTTTTTGTTATTATTAACCTCTGCAAGTAGTTCTAATATATTACTATGCTCACTCATAGTTTGTTTTTTCTTCATCTTATTAGTTGGAGTATGTTTCCATGTATCAATACCAGCATAATTTGAACTTTTAATATCGCAGATACAATTTTGTTAACTAGAATTTATGTTGTTCATTAATTGTTAGTGTATATGTGATTGAGAGATATAATATTCCTTTTAAGTACATATTTTGTCTAACAATTTCACGCAATTCTATAAAGAAAATTATAATAACAATATAATTTACATTAAACAATATATGTGATAATATATATGTGTTTGTGTGTATGTGTGAGAGAGAGACAGCGAAAGAGAGAGATAAAGAGAGATCTACATGTGCAAAACACATATACTTAACTAATATTTTGAATACCCTGGATACAAGAAGGACCAAATAACAGATTTACCAGAAGTTGCTGGTGCAACTAACGGCGTGTGGATGGGACCACGGATCGTAGGTACAGTCCGTGGTTGATCACCTCAACATTTCATAAGAAAGTCCAGGATCACGGCCTGACCAACAGACCGTCGATCAAAGCACAGTCCGTATTTGAGTGCCCGTGGTTAGGGACCTAGAAATTTCAAGGAACTAATGACCCAGAATGATTCAACTTGGGGTAACTCATGATCCTAGGGCCTGTGTTTCCATCAAAGGGATACCCTCGGGGCGTGAAAAATTTGGTAACAGAGAATTAAGTTTAAGAGTCTTAGGATGTCTGAAAGACACACTAAGTAGAGTATTTTTATGGGTTATGAAGTGCACCACATCTAACATGAGAGAGGCTGCAAAGTGTTTTAGAAAAAACTTCACTTTCTATGCTACTCTTATCGTGTGTGACGTATGATCCAAATTCTCGCTTTTAATTTGTAGTTATGTGTTTCAGATCATGTCTCCTCATAGATCTTACCAAAGTAGTGCTAATGCACACAACGTTAATTGTAACACCTCAGAAACTAGTATGCTAAACTAGACCTAAAATGTGACGGTTAACGTCAAGGGAAAAGGTCAAGGTCCAAAGAAAATGGGAAGGGGCCAAGGCTGCCCATTTTGGCCAAGGCATTGCTCACCAAGACCACGAGGGTCTTCATGACCCATAGTGGACACCACCAGTCATGGTGCCACTCGTAGAGGTGGAGGCAGTAGCAACCTTAGGCTGCCTCAAAAGTGACCCCTCCAGAAGAGCAACTTCACGGCTTGTGAAGACTTAGACAGCTCGTGGGAGTCGTCCTGGACTTACCTTAGTTGGATGGTCATTGAGGGTGGCATGGCCTAGCCACTTCTTCAAGGTCCACGATATGGACCACGACTCATGGAACCCTTAGTGAAGTGGCCTTGGGCATGTGAGATAAAGGCACAATTAGCCTAGGACACTGCCTCAAGTCCACAAAGGGGACCAAGTCTCATCGTCATGACCACGACTCATGGAGCCTCTCATGGCAGCTGAGAACCTCAATTTAAATAAGGGTTATTTTGAGTATTTCATGTTTAACTCCAATTGAAGTGGAGTCGTTTTGTGTAAGTTTTGGGGAACTATATAGGTTATTTTTTGTCAAATTCACCCAAGTGAAGTCATAATTCTAAAACACCCAAATAATTTCTTAAAATTCATCTTCTCTCCCAAAATTTGTCTCTCTAGACTCAAGGAAGAAGAAGAGGAAAGTTGAAGCTAGGGCTTGAATAAACAAGGTTGTTTCACTCAATTTCTTTGGAGAATCATAACTAAGGTATGGTAGTCCTTCATCTATGGAGTCACTCCTAACTCAATTTCAAAGTAGTAATTTCCTCAAAAGTTAGGATTTAACTCAATGTAATGAATTCTTTTTCAAAAATGATTATATTAATTTCATTACTTGATATTATGATTGAATTGATTATTTATTATAGTTTTATGATGAAATCTTCCACGAATCCATGAAACCCCATGTTTCCAATTTGTGACCTTGTGATGTAAGTGAATTATAGAAAGAAGAGTTTTATGAGATTATGATTATACTAATTGAAGAAACTGAATCATGTTATCATTCATGTCTAATGTATTGATTCTAGATATGTTGGTTAAATGTGATATATGGTCCGTGAAGGGAAAATCATGAGAATTATGCATGTTTATGAGCTTTATGAATATATATCTAGATAACTTTGATGTTAAAGTGAATATGATTATGATCTAATTGTTGTATTGATTGGATGCTTATCCACATTTACACACTTATGATTGAATATGATAAGATGTGAAAGGCAATTGTCACATGTAGTGATTTGGAAGACTAGTCTCACCAATTGAATCTATGAGCTATAATATGTATTATGTTAGATTGAGTGTCAAGACAGTCACCCATGAATATGCACTTGAGTAAAGACATAACATGTAATCTATGGGAATTAGTGCTTAGCACCGAGTGTATATGAATATGAGATGAAATCTTCTACACTAGTTTAGTCTGGCTATGCGAATGGGTTGCTTATACCTTAGTTGAGTCCGGGTTCCCATGGTTTGTATCTCATGAGATGGAAACCTTATACATTAGTAGAGTCCGAGTTTCTAATATCAATCTCCCTATCCCATATTATGTTCCACATAGGTCTTTAGCTACTGGATCCATATAATCTAAGAGTATGGCTCTACCTTAGGAAGGTACGACAAGCCTTTTTCGGGGTGTGGGGTAGACACCAGATTCCATGATAAGCTCACATGGTCTATTTTTTATAAGGATAATCTCCCTTTATGATAGTTTGAAAAAAATATGACATATGAACTATAGTTACTCAAGAAGCTTTACTTAGTATGGGTAGGATTATGAGATCTTAATGCATTGCACAAATATGCTTTGAGGGTCTTTATGGTATATTTATACTATGATACGATGATATACGAGTTGTTTGTGCTTATGAATTATGCCTGTTCATTATCTTCAAAATGATAATTTGAACTAGTAAATGACATGCATTCTACTAAAATGTCCTTTTTAGCATGTATTCAGGGATTTTGTGCATGACAATCATACCTAGTGCATTTTTATACCAACCCATATTTTCTATATCATTCCCAAAGTGTAGGGTGTGGTTCCTAAGATGATTACCAACTGGTTCAAGTTTGGATATGAATTTTCTCCTTGCTTATGGTGAGTGCTCATGATTCGAGGACTTGAGATTTACTTTGAGTTTCATTTCTAGTATTTCATTTTGGAACTATGTTCTATGGGCTTTGGCCTTTTCATTTGAACTATTGTAATTGATGGCTAATTGAGAAAAGTCTATACTTCCACTTTAGTTTATAAAGATTTTTAACTTTAAATGCATTTTACTATTATTGTTCTACTACTTCATGTTATGATATGCTAAGCGGCTTGAATGGTGACTTTCGAGGTCTTATGTGCCTTTTACGTCTAAGGAGTATCCTTGAGTCATGACACTAATGTAGTTCCTCCAATTGCTGACAATGAGGTTTCGAGAGTTTCAGAATGCGATTCGGCTTTTGATTTAGAGAATTACTTGTCAAAATAATCAGTAATTTCTAGTTCCTTTAAATAGTAATAGTGGATCAGTGGCAGCTACGGTTCGAGATTTTGTTAGGATGAATCCGCCCGAGTTTCTAGGGTAACAAGTTTGTGAGGACCCCAGAACTTTATTGATTAGGTTAAGAAAATCTTTAAAGTTATGCAAGTGAATGGTAATGATAGGGTAGAGTTGGTATCCTACCACTTTAAGGATGTGGTTCACATATGATTCACGTAGTTAAAGGAAAACAAGGTAGAGAATGCACATCCTATGACTTGGGAGTGTTTTACTAGAGATTTTTTGAACAGATTCTTCTCGAGAGAGTTGAGGGAGGCTAAGGCTCAGGAGTTCATGAATTTGATGCAAGGTACCATGTTAGTCCAAGTGTATGGACTTAAGTTTAACGAGCCCTCCAAGTATGCTCCACATATGCTTGCCGATCACATGGCACAAATGAGTAAGTTTCTATTTGGGGTATACAGTGAAGACAGAGTGCAGGAAATCAATGTTTCTAGAGGACATGAATATCTCTAGGCTTATGAATCATGTTAAGCAAAATGATAGATACAAGCTTAGGAAAAGTGTTAAGGAGAACAAGAAAACTAAAACATTGAACTATGAATACTCTCAGCAAAAATCAAGTGGTGGAAATTGCTCAAAATTTCAGTATAAATCTTCAACCTTAACACCTTCATCTACTAATGCTCCGTCCTAAGTTTTCGTTAAGATACGAAAAGTAGGGCATCAGACTCTAAGTCTCATGGGAGTAAATCAGGTAACATGACCTACCCCACTTGTCCTAAGTGTGGTAAGAACCGTCAGCACGAGTGTGTTGTAGGCAAGGAATGATTCTTTAGAAGTGGTCAGTCTGGTCATAGGTTCATAGATTACCCTTCTTCAAGATAGAGACAAGGACGTAAAATAAATAAGGCTCAGTCTATAGCGCCAGCAGCCCAGCAGGTCACCCAACTAATCAGGGTGATTCATATGGTACAAGTGGTGGTCAGCGCCAGTACAGGTTATATCCTTTCTAGGCTCGTTAGGGCAAGAAATATTCTCCTGATTTAGTCATTGGTACATTACGAGTCTTTCCTTTATATGTTTATGAATATTTAGATCCAAGGCTACTCTTTCATTCGTAACTCCCTAAAAAATACTAAACATCGGTGTCAGTCCAGAAACTCTTTTAGAACCCTTCTCAGTTTGTACTCCACTTGGTGAAGTTATAGCTCGACTGGTATACAAGAATTTTCCAATCATGGTCTCTAATAAAGTCACATCACCAGACCTTGTAGAGTTATAAATGGGTTACTTTGATATAATACTAAGCATGGATTGGCTTTATACCTATTATGCGTCAACCGATTGTAGAATTATGACTGTTTAGTTTCAGTTTCCAAATGAGCCAGTCTTAGAATGGAAGGTTAGTAGCTCGTGTCTATGGGTCAATTCATCTCTTACCTTAAGGCAAGAAAAATTAATTCCAAAGAGTATATCTATCATCATGTTCGGGTTAACGATTCAAAATCCAAAATCCTAACTCATGAGTCACTCGTAGCAGTAAATGATTTTCGAAAAGTGTTTCCAGAAGATACTCCTAGAGTTCCTTCCAAAAGGGAAATTGACTTTGGAATAGATCTTCTTTTAGATACCCAGCCTATTTCAATTCCTCCCTACAGAATGGCTCAAGGCAAGCTTATGTAACTGAAAGAATAGTTGAAAGAACTTCAAGATAAAAGCTTTATCAAATCTAGTATATCTCCATCAGGTGCTATAATGTTGTTATTGAAAAAGAAAGATGGTCCTCTCAGAATATGCATTGACTATCATAAAATGAACAGAGTCAAATCAAGAATAAGTACCTTATCCCCAAGATTGATGATTTGTTCGACCAACTCCAGTATGCTAGTTATTTTTCGACGATAGACCTCAAATTCGGTTATCATTAGTTACGAGTTAGAGATAGTAACATCCAAAATATAGCCTTCAATAATCGGTATAGCATTATGAATTTCTAGTTATGTCATTTGGACTAATAAATGTTCCTGATAATTTTATGGATTTAATGAAAAAAGTATTTGGACTTGTTTGTTATTGTCATTATTGATGATATCCTCATTTACTCTAGTAATGATAAGGAGCATAAAACTCCATTTGAGAGTTTTTTCCAGACTCTCAAAAATCTCCAGTTATTCGCTAAGTTTAGAAAATCTTGGTTTTGGTTACAATCACTTCCTTTCCTTGGTCATGTGGTATCTAGAGAAGGGGTCCGAGTGGATTCTCAAAATATTGAGGCACTGAAATAATGGCCCAGACCTACATCTCCAATAGATATAAGAAGTTCCTTGGGTATGGCTGGCTATTACAAGAAATTGGTTGAAATATTTTCATGGATAGCTTCCCCATGACTAAGTTATCTTAGAAACATGTTACGTTTCAGTGGTTAGATGAGTGTGAAAATATCTTCTCAAAACTGAATCTATGTTGACTACAACCCCGATCTTGACTCTCCAGATGGCTCAAACGGTTATATGATCTATCATGTTTATCCAGGGTCGGCCTAGGTTGTGTGTTGATTAAGCGAGGTAAGGTTACACCTTATGATTCTAGACAACTTAAGGCACATGATAAGAACTAACCAACTCATGACCTTGAGCTTGCAGAAGTAGTATTTTCCCTAAATATTTGGAGACTTTACTTGTATAGTGCTCATGTAGATGTGTCATTAATCATAAAAGCCTCCGGTATGTGTTCGCCTAGAAATATGTGAATCTTTTCCAGAGGAGATGGCTTGAATTCCTCAAGTACTATGATATGAATGTCACTTATTATACAAGTAACGTCAATGTAGTAACTGATGCTCTTAGCGCATTATCATTGGGTAGTATATCCCATGTTGAGGAAGAAAGTTCACTAACTTGATCGCTTAGGAGTTTTCCTTATCAACATAGCATACAGTGGTGTAATAGCTCAGAATAGATTTGAATCATCATTGGAAGTTAAAGACAAAACAAGATATAGATCCTATATTGCTTCACTTGAAGGTTGCAATTCCTTAGTAGAAAGTAAATGTTTTCTCCAAATTAGGAGATGGTGTGCTTCATTAATGGGGTAACTTATGTGTTCCTAAGGTGGGTGAGCTGAGGCAAAAGATCCTTATACAAGCCAATAACTCTAGGTATTATATTCATCCAAGTGCCACTAAGATGTACTTTGATCTGCGGAAAGTCATTTAGTGGAATGGCATGAAGAGGGATATAGAAGATTTTTGGGCTAAGTGCCCTAATTGTCAACAGGTTAAGGTAGAACATCCAAAACAATGAGGTATGACTCAAGATTTTAACATTCCTACATGGAAGTGGTAAGTTATAACCATGGACTTCATTACAGGTTAACCTCGTACTCGCAGGCAACATGACCCCATTTTGGTGATTGTAGACAAAGTTACTATGTCTGCTAACTTTTCATTGTCAAGACACTAATTTAGCAGAGGACTACGTTAAACTCTACATAAATGAGATACTCAGGTCAGATGGGGTTCCTTTGTCTGTCATCTCAGATAGAGGTCCTCAATTTAACTCTCATTTCTGGAAATTATTTCAGAAAGATCTTGGTACTCAGGTAAATCTCAGTACAACATTTCATCCACAAGTGAATGATCAAAAAGAGTGTAATAAATGGGACCGTAGAAGACATGTTGAGATCTTAAGTTTTCGATTACAAGGATAGTTTGGATGATCACCTACCTCTTATAGAGTTTGACTACAATAGTATCTAACATTCAAGAATTCAGATGGCCTCTTATGAGGCATTATATGAGCGTAGATGTAGATATCCAGTTAGTTGGTCAGGAGTAGGTGAAGAAGCTTTGATTGAGCCCAATTCGGTTTATGAGTCTAAGAAAAAGTTAAGTTCATCAGAGATAGACTTAAGAAAGCATAGAGTCGTCAGAAATCCGATGCATATGTAAGGAAAGGGACTTAAAGTTTGAGATAGATGATTGGGTTCTTGTAAAGGTGTCACCTATGAAGGGGTGATGATATTTGTCAACAAAGGGAATCTCAGTCCTCGATATGTAGGTAAGGTGGTTTATTAGTTAGAGTAGTTAGAAGAACTAGCAGCGGTTCACCTTCTCTTTCACATTTCCTTGTTGAAGAATTTTCTGGGTGATCCAAAATCCATAGTACCATTACACAATGGTCTTGTGAAGGACAATATCACTTATGAAGAGGTTCCAGCTTAGATTTTTCACCGTCAGGTTTGTAGGTTGAGAAACAAAGAAGTCGCTTCAAATAAGGTGTTGTGGAAGAGTCAGTCCATAGATGGAGATACTTGGGAAGCAGAAGAAGTCATGAATACCAATTATCCTTATATTTTTCCTTCCGACTCGTTTTCACCTTCAAGTAATAGTTCCTCCACAGTCCCTCTATTTACTTTTGCGTAAAGTAAGCCTTAGAATCTTGTTCCTTCCGTGGTTCTTACATTTCAGTATATGCATGTTCTTGGATCTCAGTTTAGTTAGATTTCAGTTTCTAGTACTTAGTGGTAGAGATTGTAGCTCCTTCCCTCCAAATGAAGGTATTTTAGACTTCATTGGAAGACGAATGTTCTCAAGGGGAGATAATGTAACACCCTAGATTTAAAAAGGACCAAATGATTGATCTTCCAAAAGATTTTGGGGCCACTAATGAAGTTCACCCACGACCCATGGAAGGGACCACAGACCTTAAGTGTTGTCTGTGGTTGATAACCTTAGTATTTCCCAAGAAATTCCAGGACTACGGACTGACAAACGGACCATAGTTCAGAAGATTGTCTGTGATTGAGGGACCATGGTTCAGGCCCAGAAATTTACAGGAAATCAAGACCCACGACATTACCTACAAAGTGTAGGTTGGGCCACGGTTTGTGGTCTAGGTCCATGGTTCTTACCCCAATTTCCAACTCTCTGGCAGCCTAACAATACACTGACAGGATGGGCCGTTACTCGGTCAAAGCTCCCTCGATTACGCCCGTTGATGGCCCCATCAAAGTTTAAATGATGGTCGTTTTTGTCTTTTCCCCTATGTAGTGAACACATAAACTAGGTCGTTTAATCCCTAAACTATTTCGTTTTGGTTTGTTTTGGCCTATTATTGTAGTCAGACTTTAGTCTAAGAGATTCATTCAAAACAATTCACCAAAATGTAGAGCAAAAGTGGACAAAGAGTCGACCAAACCCTTTCAAGAACCAATAGGTTTTCACTAATTTTAGCCCCGAAAATGAAAGATTTCTCCACGAAATCCATCATCAGGCATGTGGGAGTGGGTTCCTTTCATCCACTAAGTCCCCAAAATTCAGTTTAGTTCTTGATTCTCTATATCTTGCTTAGACCCATGGTTTCTAAAACCTTAGATATTGATTGTGATTTAGCTTGTAGACTATTCCTAGTAAGATTATCTTGTTTTTGTGCAATCGTTGCTTAGTTCTTTGCATGAAATTTTCAAACTTAGTTGTGTAGATTCTCTTAGTTCATGAATTACACATGCTAGGTCAGTTAAACAGATATATACATGTCTTAGATCTCGAATGTGTCATCGTTAGTACATAAATGATGCTTTCTCAATTAGCATGTCAGAATTTAAAGCTAATCCAGTATTTCAATTATGTCGTATTATATACATATTCTAGTTGGGAGTAGGCTTAACACCGAGAGGAGTATCATTGTGCGTACTCTTACAGTCTCAGAACTACGTGCCCCGTAAGATTATAAGTCCCCTCTGTTGGGCAACAGATTACGTGCCCCCATAAGATTATAAGTCCCCTATGTTGGGTATCTGATTTAGTGAGCACGTCAGTCATGCCTTTATACCCCTGGCAAGGGATGGCTAGGGATATTGGTTCCTCCTGATGAGGCGTATACATTGGAAACCACATTTAGCTCACATGATTTTATGTTAGTTAAATGTTGCTCCCACAGTCAAATTTTACTGCATTTGACAATGTTTTCAGTTATATTGCAATATTTAGCCCTAGCATGTTATGTATTTAGTAATTGCATTCAGTTTAGTTCATTTCTGTATATATTTTAGTATTTCATCATGTTCAAATTATATCAATTCTCAGTATGCTTTGTTAAGTTATATGTTTTGTTCAACTTTTATCATATCATAAGTACCTTTCTATACGCATACCCCGCGCTACATCTTTTCATAATATACATTCCGCTCCTAAGAATTCGGATCACACATCGATTGGTTCCCAATCGATACTCAGCAACATCAGTGGTAAATCCTCGTCCTTTATGGACAATAGATATGTTTTCAGATTTAGTCTTTCATTTTAGTTTCAGCTTTTCTAGGGTTAGCTTGGGAAATTTCCAGAACCTCTAGTCAGTTACATGAATTTTTAAACATAGTTTTATATTCAGCTTTGCTGTTTGGTGATTTTCCAGTATCACTAAGCTCTTGTTCATTTTTACATATATTCAAACCAATTTTGTGTATTCCCCACTCTCAGTAATAATTGATTTAGCTTTCGCATTAGTTCATAATTTCATATATATGTTCAGTTTTGCTTATGATGTGCTAGATCTGGCTTAGCTTGGCGTCACTCGTGATCCTAGGTCTTGTATTACCGTCAATAGGGTAACCTGGGGGAATGATATATTCACTCCGTTAAAGAAAGAATTGCTTATATTATTTTTAGTCTGATAAAAAAGAATGACTTTTTTTATTTTTAGGCAACACTTTAATTTTAACTTTCCAAATGATATATCTTAAGGATACAATATTAAAAAAAACATTTTGGTATATCACATAACTCTAATTTGAAACCATAAGATTGAAATATTTTTTGCTTAAACTTTGTGTCAAGTAAAACTAGACAATTATTTTTAAAACCGAGGGAGTATTATCAAAAGGTCCTATTCATTGTAATAATATAGCATTTAATAACTAGATAATTTAGCATTTAATAACTTGACTATGACCATGTGTGGATGTGTTATCAGTCTTTAGTCATCCAATAGTTACAACATTAGTTATTTTCTTTTAGCAGTAAACAATAGTTACATCATTTAGTAGTCGTTATTTCGTGTAATAGAACAGTTTTCGTTCCAGTTATGTTAGGAGATAATGTCCTAGTTTCGAAGGGTACTTATCTTTTATGTATTGTATTGAAATTCTGTTTGTCTTAGGAAATGTAAGAAGAAAATTAATTTAAGTTTTTGAGTACTTTAACTCAAGAGATTGCAGGTTCTCTCTTAATGAATCAGCACCATAGGTCGTAAGAAGAAAACTTCAGATTTCATATTGCAGCATCCCATAACGAGATATAACCGGGGACTATAACAACTTGGTATCAGAGACGGGAGTCATGGGAGACCAAATTTAACATCAACTAGCACAATTGGTGAACTTCTTCCACGAAGAACGTGAAGCCAATTTGGCCAGACAAGAAACAATAAATGCTTGTTTGGATGCACTCGCAAAGAATTTTGAGAATTCTAAGGTCAATTCTAACTCGACTGAACATATCAGTCAGAATCGTAGTTGGAAGAGTAAAAACAGAGTGGCAGGGGGGTCGGGATCAGAAACAGGTGGAAGTTTCATCATTCCTCGATATACAAAACTGGATTTCCCACGATTTAGTGGCCAAGATGACCCTTTGGGATGGTTGAACAGGTGTGAACACTTCTTTCGACAACAACAAACTCTGGAAGAAGAAAAGGTTGGACTTCCTTATTTTCATTTGGAGGGAAATGCACAACTTTGGTTTCTTCAATTGGAGACAGATCTGCCTCAACTGTCTTAGGATGACTTCAAACGTCATTGTAACCTTCGTTTTGGGCCACCAATCAGAAGTCAGAAATTGGGAGAATTGGCTAAGTTACGCCAGATCGGGTCTGTGGCTGATTACCAAGAATCATTTGAGCAATTAATTTCGAGGGATGGTACACTTACGTAGTCACAAAAAATTGAACTTTATATTAGCGGTTTTACTGATTATATAGCAATTGAGGTTGAGTTGCATAATCCTCCAGATTTGGCTATAGCGATGAGTTTATCCCGACTTTATGAACGCAAGTAACAACCCATTTGTTCGCAAGTGTTAGATGTTTGCAAATCAAAGACAACGTATTTATCACCTCAACATTTCAGATTTTTGAAGAAACTGAGCAGATCTGAAATTGCGGAAAGGCGGCTTAAGGGACTTTGTTTCAATTGTGATGAACCATTCATCCGAGGTCATCAATGCAAGAAATTATTCTGGATTGACTATATAGATGATGAGGAAGAGTTTGTTGGAAAGGAGGGAAATACTAATTTCTGCACTTAGCGCTTGAGGACAAGCGCGATTTGAAGGAGGAGAGTAATGTTATCAGTCTTTAGTCATCCAATAGTTACAACATTAGTTATTTCCTTTTAGCAGTAAACAATAGTTACAACATTTAGTAGTAGTTATTTTCCTGTAATAGAACATTTTTCGTTCCAGTTATGTTATGAGATAATGTCCTAGTTTCTAGGGGTAGTTATCTTTTATGTGTTGTATTTAAATTTTGTTTGTCTCAGGAAATGTAAGCAGAAAATTAATTTCAGTTTTTGAGTACTTTAACTTAAGAGATTGCAGGTTCTCTCTTAATGAACCAGCACCATAGGTCGTAGGAAGAAAACTTCAGATTTCATATTGTAGCGTCCCATAACGAGATCCATATCCGGGGACCATATAAACTTGATATCAGAGAAGGGAGTCATGGGAGACCAAATTCAACATCAACTAGCACAATTGGTGAACTTGTTCCATGAAGAACGTGAAGCCACTTTGGCCAGACACGAAACAATAAAGGCTCGTTTGGATGCACTCACAATGAATTTAGAGAATTCTAAGGTAGATTTTGACTCAACTGAACATATCAGTCAGAATCGTAGTTGGAAGAGTAAAAACAGAGTGGCAGGGGGGTCGGGATCAGAAACAGGTGGAAGTTTCATCATTCCTCGATATACAAAACTGGATTTCCCACGATTTAGTGGCCAAGATGACCCTTTGGGATGGTTGAACAGGTGTGAACACTTCTTTCGACAACAACAAACTCTGGAAGAAGAAAAGGTTGGACTTCCTTATTTTCATTTGGAGGGAAATGCACAACTTTGGTTTCTTCAATTGGAGACAGATCTGCCTCAATTGTCTTGGGATGACTTCAAACGTCATTGTAAACTTCATTTTGGGCCACCAATTAGAAGTCAGAAATTGGGAGAATTGGCTAAGTTACGCCAGATTGGTTCTGTGGCAGATTACCAAGAATCATTTGAGTAATTAATTTCGAGGGCTGGTACACTTACGCAGTCACAAAAAATTGAACTTTATATTAGCGGTCTTACTGATTATATAGCAATTGAGGTTGAGTTGCATAATCCTCCAGATTTGGCTACAGCGATGAGTTTATCCCGACTTTATGAACGCAAGTAACAATCCATTTGTTCGCAAGTGTTAGATGCTTGCAAATCAAAGACAACAGATTTCTCACCTCAACATGTCAAATTTGTGAAGAAACTGACCAGATCTGAAATGGCGGAAAGGCGGCTTAAGGGACTTTGTTTCAATTGTGATGAACCATTCACCCGAGGTCATTAATGCAAGAAATTATTCTGGAGTGACTATATAGATGATGAGGAAGAGTTTGTTGGAAAGGAGGGAAATACTAATTTCTGCACTTAGCGCTTGAGGACAAGCACGATTTGAAGGAGGAGAGTAATGTTATCAGTCTTTAGTCATCCAATAGTTACAACATTAGTTATTTCCTTTTAGCAGTAAACAATAGTTACAACATTTAGTAGTAGTTATTTTCCTGTAATAGAACATTTTTCGTTCCAGTTATGTTATGAGATAATGTCCTAGTTTCTAGGGGTAGTTATCTTTTATGTGTTGTATTTAAATTTTGTTTGTCTCAGGAAATGTAAGCAGAAAATTAATTTCAGTTTTTGAGTACTTTAACTCAAGAGATTGCAGGTTCTCTCTTAATTAACCAGCACCATAGGTCGTAAGAAGAAAACTTCAGATTTCATATTGAAGCGTCTTATAACGAGATCCATAACCGGGGATCATAACAGGATGAGGCTAAACTACTTTTTATTAATACTTATTTGACCTAAATAACTTTATTGAGCTTATAAATTATCTCCTTTGAGCCTTCTTTCTATCATTTCTTTGTTTGTAAGCAACACTCTAAGCTATTGTTCCTTCCAAGGGAGAGAAAGACTCCCTTGAAAGATGGATAAAAATATTGAGATAAAAATATTTAAGACACGAAGAAATTTCATAAGCGATGTAGTAGTTTATTAAGGAAGGCGGAAGAGATTGCAATTTTTTGTGATGTGGATGTTTTGTTTATTGCGCTCTCACCATCTAATCGAATCAACATGTTTTGTAGCCAAACAAGATATTGCAGTTATAGTACCAACAAAACTTATTATTACGTCATGCTAGTTATTAATCTATAAAATGATTAGCTTTATTAATTATTCTTACTGAATTGTTACTTTTGTAGAATTGAGGACATACTTCAGCTTTATATTAATCTTCCGGTTGAGAAGAGATTGAAGTACATTAACTAATTAATTCCAATTTTTTAGTTGAATTTATTTATTTAGCTATTAATCAATAACTTATTTACTGTAGCACTAACTTATCAGTTTTTTTTTGCTTTTGTTGGGGTTAGTCATATGGGCGATGTTACGGTACTTTCCTCTTTCCCTTGCTCATGATCTATATGTATTTGCATGAATTTTCTATTATTATAATGAAGTCTTGTGTCTATTAATGTTAATTAATTTGTATAATCTTTAAATGAATGTGAAATTAATCGAAATCTTGTTCCATTTACATATGGTTACCTTTCTTTTTTTAGTTAAGTCTAAAAAGAATGTGTCATGTTAGATTTTGAGTCTAACTCATACTCTGAAAGCTAGATAAAAAAAGGGATGATTTCTCAACCCTTGTAAGAATTATTAACACCAACCCCTCCACACCTAGATTTGGACATTCTTTATCTGAGATTTCATTTATCAGCCCCTCTTCATATGTACATTCTTTGTATTTCATTTATCACATCACCTCACCCCCATGTCCAGATTCGTATATTCTTTATTTGGAATTTCATTGTCAAGTCTAGAGCATGATTTCCAGATCACAACTATTCTTAATTCTAGGGCCCACATCAGTTTCGGATCTGATCATGTCAAGTTAATTCACAATGAGCATAACTCACACTTCAAAGAAAAATTCAAATTGAGGAAGATTGAATAAGTCTTATAAAGAGATAAAGATTTCATTATTCACTAATATGGGATATTCAATTCCTCGATCAAGATACTCTTTTTGATAGATCTTTAGTTCAAACATTTTGTGTAACATGTCTATGACCACAATATTAAAGGATATTTTCACTCATTCTATCTATCTTTAGTTTAAGACCATTGGGTTACAAAATCATTCTTTTTATTTATTTAACTTTATATCAATAAAAGTCAAACAAACAAGTTAAAATGAAGTCAATAATAATTAAAAGATACTGAAAATGACATCCTCAAAATTACCGAAATACTAAATGATTTTTATTCATTAAAAATAACAAGTTTGACTTTTTTTACATCAAAAAGTGTATAATTGATAAAGAGTTATAATAGAATTTAATTATTGAGATCATTTTTTCTCACCATTATTAAAATTTTTTGGGTATTTAATGATGGAAAAGGTGGCAAAGTTGAGGCAATTGAACCACATCAAGGGAGATGTTACAAAGCTACAATTTCTTTGATACAAAGTATGAGTCTCTTATTTCTTTTCTCACTCCTTCATTTTTTGATCCTTTTATTGTCTCTCTGTGATTATATTTTTCTCAGAGTTTTTTTACAAATATTGTAAATCAAAAAATATATTTATAAGCAGATTAACAAATGAGAATAAATGAATAAAGAGAAAATTAGGAGCTTTATTTTGAAAATAAAACTTAGAAATTTAGTAAAGATATTGTGTATAAATGAATAAATATTCACTCAAATGAAAATATATAATCGATGAAGTAGAAACAGTAAGATGTACGTAATCTTACTCCGTTCTTTATGAGGTAGAATATTATTTTCGATTGATTTTCACTAGCCCTCCTCCATTATGCATGCTTTAAATAGACAATATAAGAGAGCTCAAACAACTAATATTACATAAGTTTTATAGTATTTTGATTTATTGAAATGTACTTCGATACTAAAAACAAGACCCTCAGAATTGATTTCTTGTGTATTAAGTGAAATTTATTCTTACTAATGAATTGAACTTTTTCATGATGGATTCCTTCGGATGTTTCAACCTGTTGCTGGTGTCTTAATTTCTATAGGATTGAGGTAAGAATAACTTAATCTTATATTTCATATATATATATATTGTTAATTAAGTGAGACTTTAAAAATAAAAATTAAGAATTTCTAGTCTTAATAACTACATGTTAATTAATGAGTGAAATTGATAAAATCATTTTAACTTAAAATCTTTGATGTAGAATTTGGAGCTACAAATCAAGAAGTGCACATTGGAATTGCAGATTGTAGATGTTAACATAAGGTCTTTGATTTATTATCACAAGTGTTTTATTTTATGGTTATTCTTAATTATAACATTATGGTTCAATACAATGACATCACCATAAATATTTATTGAGAGGTTTAACGTATCGTCTATTTAAATTGTCTAACTTGTTCTATAGGGACTATGTTCCAGGACCAGAGCAAGTGTCTTCTCTTCATCAACTCTCTTGGTGTGAGAGCAACTTACAAAAATCTCTTCAAAAAGTTATGGCTAGAAAGGTTTGTTCTTTCATCATTTTTTTCTTGATTTGTCATTGAAGAATTATGCGAAAAAGCAAATTACAAGAAAATAATTAATTTTCTTTGAAATAATTCATCAAATCAACTACTATATGTAACCAATAAGATTTTATTAATGTCTAAATAATTTTTATTAAATGGAATTGGAGAAAAAAAAAAGATGGTTGTTCACTTTGCTGCACGACAAACAATTCCTCAGCAGTTTGTGACAAATAATTGGGTTAATGCATATAGGTAATTATCCTTTACGCATAATAATTCTTATGAATAATCTTTTACTTTTACCTTTTTTATTTCATTATTTCATTATTATTTCAGTACAAGCATCGAAAGGAGCATATATCAAGATTGGATGAACAAGGAAAAAAGATTAGCGAACAGTTTTTGCAATTACACATATAACACTTCCTTTGCAAGTGGTTCACATAGTGAGAACATACAATTTTTTCAAGTTCAAAATTCATCGCCTCATATCCCATTGCAGGGAACAATATTTTAGGAAAACAAGGATCTCTAAATGAGAGATATTATTTATAATATTGATGTTAATAATTCTTTCCGCAAAATAGAGCCAACAACAAAATATGGTGGTAGATGTCCAGCAAAATTCAACACAAACATTTGGACAATCACAGGTACATTAATATTTTTCAAATATTATTCCTTATTAAGATCTCTTTAAGTAGGTGAATTTTTGGTTTTTTTGATATAATTATTTTATCCAAAATAGAGCCAACAACAAAACATAGTTGTAGATTTCCAGTATAATCCAAAACAAACATCTGGACAATCACAGGTACATTAATATTCTTGAAATATAGTTCCTTGTCAAAACATACCTCCCCCCCCTCCCCGTACCACACTAATCAAGTTATCCATTTTTACCGGCACAAATGACTTTGGGTGAAACTAGTGATAACTCTCTCATAAAATTCTGGTAAAAGTTTTGCACTTCTATAAAGTTTCTTTTGAAAAGCTTTGATTTGACAATGTATTACAAGATTATATTTCTTTTGTTTAAAAAGAATGATGACATTCAAATTATAACATTCAACAAATCTTAAGTTCATATGAGATTATAGTGATATCATCTAAACTAAGTCAAACAAAATATTTTATTATTTATGTTGGAATCGTTCTTTTTCTATCTCAGCCATGTCTCAACTTGGAATACCAACTTCAATGATCCCTCACGATTAGGGTTTGAGAATGGCCATCCAAATTGGAATAATAACATTAATAACAACAAAGATAACAATCACATCATTCAACATAATCATCCTTCTTCCATTCAAAGTGAAGCAATAACTCCTAATGTTATTGGATTTAACAATTTAATGAAGGTTAGTTCAAAGCTTTATTGTTATTATTATACACTAGTTAAATTTTTTGTTTCTATAAAAATATTTTTATTATATTATTCATGAAAATACACACTTTAAATGGTATTTTTTACACTTATTAGGAAAAAGATGGATGCAAATGGGATGATATCGATGCTTTCCTCAATGAAGCTTCGAATGAAGAAAACTTTCAATTTGAAATTTAGATTGATCAAACAATGAAAAAAAAACTTTTTTTAATCTTTAGTCCATTTAAAATATCACATACTTTTGGTATTTTGGTTTTATTTTACTTATTTCAGTATGTAAGATATCATCTTAATGTAAGTCGGGTAGCCTATCTAAGAATATTCAAAATAACTTTTGTTTTAGCAATATCATATGTATTAGTTATTCTCATTATTGTCCATTTAAATTATATGGAGATTTTGCAAGAAGCTTGGAAACCAGTGGAGGGTCACTTCTATGGAGGTTTCATTTGATTTAGAAGGGAAATTGTTGACATATATATGCTACAATTCTTTTTAATCTTGTTTAAACGTTTCAATAACCTGTCTTTTATTTAATGGCTATTTTTTTAAAAACGACTCATATTCTTTGAACATTTTTGGTTAAGGCATAGTTATATGAATTATACCTTGAAACAAATACTTCATTCAACTTCAAATTTGATTTTGATAATAATTACATTGACTAATTATAAATAATTTCAGGCAAGGGCATTGGAGCAGTGCTTTCGCAAAAGGGGCACCCAGTAGCATATTTCAGCCAAAAGCTAAGTAACAAGATGCATGAGGCTTCCACCTACCATCGAGAGATGTTTGCAATCACCAAGGCAGTTAGCAAATGGAGCCAATACTTGTTTGGTAGAAGGTTCACCATTTACACTGATCAACAATCACTCAAAAGCTTGACAAACCAAACAATTCAGACCCCCGAACAACAGAAATGGTTAAGTAAGTTGGTTGTCTTTGACATTCAGATTATATATCGTCCGGGTAAATTGAACCAAGCGCCCGATAGTCTTTCCCGCATTCTAGAGGCTATTTTTCTCACAATTTCAGTATGGGGTTACGACCTTGAAAATGAGCTTAATACACTCAACCAAACACATCCCGAGTTGACTACTCTACAACAGAACGTGCATGACCAGGCCACTCCTAATGTGGGGTTCACTTTCCGGGACGGGCTGTTATTTTTTCGGGGACGTTTGGTTATTACTGCTGATTCTCCTCTAAGACAGACCCTACTCCAAGAATTTCATGACACCACAGTTGGAGGCCATGCCGGGGTGGCCCGAACCTATCATAGAGTTGCTTCAAATTTTTATTACAAGGGCATGAAGAAGGACATCTATAACTATGTAGCTGCTTGCTAGGTCTGCCAGTAAATGAAAGATTCACATCAATTACCTGCCGGTCTCCTACAACCACTACCTATTCCTTCTATGGTGTTTGAGGATATCGCAATGGATTTTATCACTTGCTTGCCTAGTTCTAAAGGTAAATCCACTATCATGACGATTGTAGATCGGTTGTCTAAATATGGGCATTTTATTGCACTACCTTCTTCATTTACTGCTCAATCAGTTGCAGAAGCTTTTGTAATTGGGTTTGTTCATGGTCCCCCAAGGTCTATTGTGACTGATCGAGACCCTCGCTTCTTGCATAGATTTTGGCAAGAGCTTAATCGGTTGCAGGGTACCACCTTGACTATGAGTACAACGTACCACCCTCAGACAGATGGTCAATCTGAGGCTCTGAACAAATGTGTGGAGCAATATTTACGATGTTTTGTTGCTGATCTATCACAAAATGGGTTGCGATGTTACCTTGGGCAGAATACTGGTACAACACCGCGTATCAGTCTTCCGCTGGGATGACTCCATTTCCAGTATTGTATGGTACAGACCCACCTACCGTGGCTCGATTCATTTTAGGCAGTAGCCCTAGTGAGCTCATTGAATCTTATTTGGTGGATAGGGATGAGGTTTTAGCTCTCCTTAAGGTTAATTTGGCTCCTGCACAAAATTGAATGAAAGGTTTCGCTGACAAGAATCGAAGGCAACTAACTTATCAGGTGGGAGAATGGGTCTATGTCAAATTGAAGCCTTATCGCCAGAACACTGTTCGCCTTCACCAACATCCTAAATTGGGAAGGCATTATTGTGGGCCTTTCAAAATCCTTCAACGCATTGGAGATGTTGCGTACAAAATAGAACTCCCTGATGATGCTCGAATACATCCAATATTTCATATATCCATGCTCAAACGTTGTATAGGTAAGCCTATTCAACAAGTTACTCCCTTGAACCTAACTGATACATCCAATACTATTTCCGAGACTCCTATGAACCTTGAGGACAAGGATCCTTTTCAGGAAGGGAGTACTGTTGTGACCCGACAAGCTGACTTGGAGGACACATCAGCAGCCACCGTGGAGACACACACTCAGCAGGAGACTACGGATTTGAAAAGAAGTAAGCGTGTGAGGAACCCTTCAACAAGGTTAACTGGTTTTATAGTGGGAATGGGGTGACGAGAACGTGGAAAAAGTGCAGTTCGTGAAAAGTACCAACTTTGATAAATAGAAAACGTGGGCATCTGAATTAGTTAGGCAGTTGTAATTATCAGTCTGAATATCTCATCTCTGTTGTTTCTCTGTTTTTCTCATCTCCTTCTTCATTGTTACTATTTCATCGATATTTCTTTTTTTTTTAAATCTTGTATTTCAGTTAATCTTATAATATCATCCACCTTATTTATGATTTGTTTCCTTAGTTTGTTGCATCATTCATAATTTGACAATACAAAGTATATACAAGACACTTCACCACTTTCCATTACTCTCAATCACACAATGACATACGAGGTTCAATACACTTCACAAAGACTCAAAAGATCCACTTGCCTAATGAAATCAAACTGCCACTCTAGCACTAGATCTTTTCCTATTTGACGGGTCACCAAATCAATACAATTCAAAAAAATATGGGATCACAATAAGAATTCAGAGCCAACACTAATCTTATCAGTGATTTTTGTAAAATCCGTCCCAAGTTGGTCGAAACCCATTAATGAAAACTAGGTCTAAATTAGGAAATTTTTATAAAATCATATTACTAAAAGATTTTAGAATCCATTAGTGAAAACCCCATTGAAAAACGAGTTGAAATCATCCATGAATCACCATTTTACATAAAGACATATGTTCTTGAAAGATCCCAAAACCTTTCCACTTCAAAACGAGAATTTGATGTTCAAAATGGAAAATATTAAGTAGGAAACAAAGATTTAGGGTCATAAATACTTACCACAATGATTCAACACGTAAAATAAATTAGGAATTTCCATCAAGGAGTTCTCAATCCTAAAATGGTGAAATGTGATTTATACCCCGATTTTGGAAAAACACATTGCTCAGGTCCAGTTTCTCATCACGATCACAATTCCAAGCCAAACTTAAATTGAAATGGTTTTCCAATTTAAGTGACTGAATTTATTAGGGATTATTTTAATTTTTTTTAGGCGTCACTTGGAATTCAGTTATGGTGTTCCAAGTCACCTTTTTTTAATCCTGATCGAAAGGAAATGACTCTTTATTTTTGTCTGAGTACTAGAAATTCAGGTAAGAAATTTTGTTGACCGAGGGGAAGGTGTTAGGTATCCCTCGAGTTCCGTGGTTCTAGCACGATCGCTTTTATCGACTTATACTTATACTAATATATTTTTGGATAAATTGTGTGTATATGCCATGGTTTGCTTATATTTTATATTGTGGAATTTTTAAATCTTAAACCAGATACTTTATTGCATTCTCGATTTTAACAGACAGTAGCTTAGAAGAATAATTGCTTTCTTATCTAGAGTATATTATACATAAAAGTCTTTCTTCACACTTCTTTAATTTAACTAAAGAAAGTTAGTTATTATTATAATATGGCAAAGGTGCGTCATCATAACCTTAAATTTCTTGTACATACATCAAAAAGCTATGTAATCACGCTGTTAATTGAGGCAAAACTTAATTATGCTTGTACCTTTTTAATATTTGACAACTCTTAATATTGTGTATAGTTACAACCATCTTCAAATAATAATTAGCAACCTCAAAATAATATAGCATCCCAAAGTCTCCATTTATCAGAAAAAATGATTATTTTGTTTTACAATATATTGCAACTAGCATTAGATCCATATTATATAGAATGACAAGAACCTTAAATTCTTTAAATGAAATAAAATAAATTGTATCAAGATATTTTACGAATGAATGATGATTTACTTAGTCTATTTTCAAAATTATGCTCATACGAATAACACAAATCTATATTAATTAAGCAATTTAATTCATAGTAATTTATGAGTTATATCTTGACATAACAAGGTATCAAAGAAAAGAAAAATATTAGATCCTAATCAAGAAAAAACAACTATATTATATATCATATTTTACTTTAAATTTAACAATATAAATTTTCAAATATATTTCAACACTAGGTAAATTGTCCGCGCTTCGCGCTGTTGTGATATTTGTCAGTGATCTACTTTTGAACTTTTTATAATATAAGTGTTTTCGAGTGGTTAAAACCCTACGATAAATTTTCAAAAATATTTTACACAAAGATGAAATAAAATATTTTTTAAATTTTAAAACAAAAAAGTTTTGATTTTAAGTGTATGCATTTTGTGATTTATTCTTCATTTTACTATAGTTATTCATCACCAAAGTATTTAGAAATGATATGTAATTGATTTATTATACATTCAAAAAGTGGTACACACATTTCATTCATCAACTGCGAGATTTTTTTTCTCCTATTCAAGGCCTCTACATACACAATCTAAACATTTTGAATCTTATATAATTAGTTGTGAACTTGATAAGTTAATTAATTAAAAAACACATCGCCTGGAGTTCAATGGAATAATCCTATCTCGCTCAAATAATTTGGATTGAATAATGTCTTGAAAAGTTCCTTAATAAAAATCATTCGCAGTCGATGACACTATTTTGATAGATAAAATGAATACTAGTGGGATCCTTCATTCACATTTTTTTCCACCAAGAACGTTTTCTAAAACTCTTTGACCCCCGAATTTGGAGTATCCTACTTTCACGCTATTCACAGGGTTCAACAAGCAATCGATATTTCACGATCAAGGGTGTAATACTCTTTGTAGTAGCGGTCCTTATATATTGTATTAACACTCGAAATATGGTCGAAAGAAAAAATTTCTATTTGATAGGGCTTCTTCCTATACCTATGAATTCCATTGGACCCAGAAATGATACATTGGAAGAATCCGTTGGGTCTTCCAATATCGATAGGTTGATTATTTCGCTCCTGTATCTTCCCAAAGGAAAAAAGATCTCTGAGAGTTGTTTCCTGAATTCGAAAGAGAGTAGTTGGGTTCTCTCAATAACTAAAAAGTGTAGCATGCCTGAATCTAACTGGGGTTCGCATTGGTGGAGGAACTGGATCAGAAAAAAGAGGAATTCTAGTTGTAAGATATCTAATGAAACCGTCGCTGGAATTGAGATCTTATTCAAAGAGAAAGATCTCAAATATCTAGAGTTTCTTTTTGTATATTATATGGATGATCCGATCCGCAAGGACCATGATTGGGAATTGTTTGATCGTCTTTCTCTGAGGAAGAGTCGAAATAGAATCAACTTGAATTCGAGACCGCTATTCGAAATCTTAGTGAAACACTGGATTTCTTATCTCATGTCTACTTTTCGAACGGATTAATTCAATGAATTAGAACGAATCAACTGATTGATGGTCTATATCTTTTAGACTATAGTTAATGGATACTCTTAAATCATAACTGTAATTATAATTGTATAGACTATGATTTCATACCAGAATTTTTTTTAATTCCTTTTCGATTTTGGAGTTCTCAACAACAAATACCTACCCCTCTATTAGAATAGAAATTCATCAAAAATTTAGATTCGATTGTATAGTGTATACCCGTTATGTACACAAAATTGGCAGTTATTCTATTTTCATCATAGAATGATTAGTCGATATTTGTTGTTTATGTTTTGATAAATATGGTTAAAATTATAAATTTTTTCTACTTTTAATATAATGTTTGTAAGGATATGATTATCTCGTTACTATTTGATTAATATGGATTCATCCTAATGTAAGGGGTAATTCATTGACTCCACTCAAATAGTTAATCCAAAACTTTTGATTAAGGTTGAGTAAAATACGTACCATCCCATATTCCTTTATTTTGTCCATGTCACTAATCAATTGAATGCTTCTATAAGTTAAATAACTAAAACTCCAACGTAGTGTGGAACCACCATAAATTCTTAACACTCAAAAGTCCATTCTTAAATATCCCATGAATTTTTTAGCCACTGAAAACTCTATAAAGATCAAAGTAATTTATTTTGCTAACAATTCAAATGTTCATGGCACCAATGGCCTTAGGATTACATCAAACTCTTGATTAACATATCTTTACTTCAACGTAATGATCAAAATCATAAACATAAATAACAAAGTTTGAAATATGTACTAAAAAACAATAATTAATAACAAAAGTATATCTTAATGAATGTCAAAAAATCCAGCCCATTGAATACTCATTGTCCCCTTAAGTAAATTATTCTCCTCTAGTACTCGAGCTTTCAAGGAATAGATCCTCTCAGGATATAATGATTCTATTCACAAGTGTACTGATATAAAAATAATGGTGTTAGCGAGTCACTGAACATGAGCAAAGTACACAAATATTTAATTATGGAGAAACTGAAGAAGTAGTTCAGTATTTTCGTTGTTTTAAATGAGAGGAAATCCCTCTATTAATAGACAACAAATGGTAGTGTGAATAAATCCTTATTGTGCATTGTCAGAAAAGTCACAACCTTTCGTAGAATTCGAAACATTTCATAAAAGTTGCAACTATTCATAAAAGTGACAACTCATCATAAAATCACAACTTTTCGTAAAAGTCACAACTTTTCATGAAAGGAGAGACTAATTTTGGAAATAAATAAATTAAAAGAGAATCCTTGTTGTCGTGGTGCCACGTAGGCGGGTCTTGGGTTCTCTATTATATATATATATATATATATATATATATATATATATATGAATATGATTATAGTGTCAAAGTTAAACACACATAAAATTTGAATGACTTCTAAACATTGGAAATCATGTGTTATATTATCATGAAAATAAATCATACAATAAAAAATAATTATTACCTCACTAGAATCAATTTACGAAAAGAAGACAATCCTAATACGGAACCACGAACTCAAAATTATGAAATTGAACCTCGACCTCACTTTTGTTTGTGATTAAAAGAAATATAATATAAAAAATTTCAGGGGGTTGTGGGAATTTTCTTTCGTTTTCTCTGTTCCGGTTTAGTGTGTGCAGGTGTGTGTGTTGTGTTGCTTTTTTTTCTCTTTTTCTTTTTTTCCTTTCTTTTCTGTATGTTTTTGGGCATGCATAGTAGTGTGCAGAGGGGTACTCGGGTAGTGTGTGTTGTGTTGTGTGTGTGTCGTGTGTAGTGTGAGGGGAAATGGGGGGTGGGGGGTGTAGTGGTGATGATGATGATGATGATGATGATGAATGATGATAAAACTAAGGCTTAAGTCACATGCGGTTCCTTAAAGTTGTTCGCATATTTCACTTAGACACCTCAATTTAGCCTCATACCTATTGAACACCTTATATGTTCAAAAATGGTTCCAATTGGACACAAAATGCTTATATGGCAAAAAATATATATTTTCACAGTCCTCAAGCGCGTGAAACCATTGAAAATGATGTTTTCCCTTTTTCTTTTCAATTAATAAACCTAATTAATAAATAATGTATAAAAAATAACTAATTTAAAATAAAAAAAATCGTCTTCTTCCCACATACCTCTCTGCAACTACTCTCATCTCTTTACACCCCCACCCCCACCCCCTCCATTTTTTTACCCATTCCCTCAAATTCTTCTTGTGTTTTTTCTTATCCTTTTTTTTTCTATGTAAATCTAATTAAAGTGTCAAATATTTCGGCAAACTTTCATTGTTTTCGATATAAATAATATCCCGATGGCGCAATTGATTATTCTTTCTGTAAAAATCTATTTTTTTCTTGTAATTGTTATAAATAATTATTAGTGAAAAAAAGATAAAAGATAACGAATAGAAGGTTTTGATTATCAGAATGAAAGGTGAATGAGGAACTAGCTTAGATTGACAATATGGTGAAATATGGATAAAATTCAATGGAGAAGAAGAAAAGGGTGGAGGCTATTGTTGACTGGCGTTGAGACGCAGCGGGGCCAGTGAAAAGGGTACAAAGAAGAAGAAGCATGAAGGTAACAATTAAGGTCGACGGAGAAGAAGAATGGTGGGTGGCCGGTGGGGTGGGGGTGAGGGTGGGGGTGGGTGGGTTAATTCAATTTTTGTGTTCTTAAATTGTTTTTTGATTATTTAAATAGAATTTTTTAAAAAAAATTAATCCAATTGCCATGTGTCATCGCTTCTTTGGTCCATTTGCCATGTTTGAGCATTTGAAATGCACGCATATTTCTCTCTTATTTGACTGTCATTTTGTGTTAAATAGGTACAAATATGTTAAGGTTCAAGTGTTCAATATGTACGAGGCTAAATTGAGGTGTCTAAGTGCAATATGCGGACAACTTTAAGGGGCCGAAAATGACTAAAGCCTAAAACTAATTATTTGAATTCAATAAAAATTCATAAGAGTTAAAGAGTTAGTCGGGAAATACAATTAAGAGATACTAGCTTATTATTAATCCTCATTTTAAGAAATCACATATTTTTTGTAACTTTTCATTTCTTTTTTAAACAATCAAAAAATAAAATTTGCCTTAAAAATTGATCCTATTTTTTATTTTCAAATATTTTAATATAAAATTATTAAAATAAGATAAAGTAAAAATATTAAATTTATATTTATAAAAATATTTCAACTTAAAAATGGTGTAAATTTTTGGGGTTGGTAAAAAATTGTGTCTACAGTTTTCCACTCTTTGGCAGGAAATAAAAAGAGTTTTCAGGCAAAGAAGTAGATAACATGACAAGTTTTGACCGAACTTATATTTGAAGGAAAAAAGCTATGTGACCGTGTCTTGGTTTAGGACATCCTACATTTCTCAGGTTATGTCACATCCTGGGAGCACCCCCTAGACAAAATCGGCGTCGTCGTCCTCTTTGAGGACAAAGACTAGCCTCTTAGCATACATCATTACATTCATAGGTTAAAAATACGGAAAATTTAAAACTTTTCATTACTTCTACATTGAGGTTTACATAGTCTACATACACATAATATATTCATATCGAGTATACATAGACCCTTCGTATAGGAAGATTAAATAGTCTTCTACTTTTATTGCACATAAGTATGTATACGATAGAACATAGTCTTTAAAGAGTGTCTCATCTCATAACCATCTAACAAGATTATAGCAATTTGGGCATAGCTCATACATCAATGTAAAAAGAGCCACATATAGGCCATACAATCCGTACTCAAATGAAAAGAGAAAGAACATAAGAGTCTTAAAACTAAATCAACTTCATAAGCTCGATATTGGCATCGCCCTCCGAAAGTGAGGACCTACCCACTTGGATGATTGAGAAATTCCATGTCTTCTTCAAAGTCGTCTCAAAGAGCCTTTGACAACTAGAACCTTAAATGGTTGGGAAAAGGGAGAAAATAGGGTTAGTACACCACTTGTACTAAGTATGAGACCATATGCACATATAAGATCAAATCATGCTAAAAATGGACATTTCATCAAAACATGCTATTTTACCTTTAGAAAGCCTTATGCATATTCAAGATAACCATAACAACCAATAAAGGATATTTGTTAATTCAAAGTAAGTAACATGTATATCAACATACTTGCAACCAAATCAAATACAACCCTATCATCAAGTAATAACATCACAAACATGAATAAGAGTTCATCATATCATAATAAAGCAAGACAACTACTCATGAATCCTCATAAAGTCAACAAGTGCAATGACCAAGCAAAGCCCCATAACCTTACTTAATCAAGCAACTCCACAAGAACCATAAGTATTATCCAACTTCACATAGTACATCATTTAAGAATACATATCACCATACTTTACCCATAGAGACCAAATACATGTTCATAAAAGCAACCAATATCACATAATGTCATTTACATGTTAGGTCATCATATTACTATCATTGGCATTCATTAGCATATACATAATAATAACACCCTCCTAAGACTTCCCTCAAGGTTAACTAGTGCAATGTTTAGGTAGAGTCTCATACCCCTACCTAGACTAAGTTAAACCCCTTAGGTCATCCTAGTTAGAGTTCATTCATAATTTTATTTTACCTTTTGGGAACATCTTGCCTTGATTGACATAGACCACATGAGCTAATGTGGAATCCGGTGTCATGGAACCCTACACAGAAAGAAGGTGGACTACGTGCCAAGGTAGTACCTAAAACATGAACATAGCAACTACGTGGATCCAGTAGCTAGTATTCCTATGGGGGCAACATAGTTCAAGAACTAGGAGATATAATTGGGACCATCTTTATGCTACATGCATTATAGTCTCCAATCTCAAGAGTACATTAGTGATCCTACCTTTCCTATGTGGGAAGGGACACTCCTCACTCTAGTTCACTCAGTGCTAAGCTAGAGTCCCTTTTTGAAATGTCTTTAAGCCTTTATTAAAAATCATAGCTTAGTTTAGGACATAGGGTCTAATACTTGTATAATCATCATCATTATAGCTCAATAAGAATTTCATGAGTATAGTCCTTTCATTACAATTCATATAAGTGAGGTTAGCACATTTACATATTAATTCATGATAAGGCACATTTGTAGTCATCGCTGTCCTTATAATATTTACATCTTAATCAACCTCACAACCATTTTCAAGACATTTCAATTAAACATCATACTAACCCTATCAATCTTAATACAAGGTATACTTCAATGCAACATCATCACTCAATTTCAAGTAACCACAATTGAAGAAAAGAATAGGGATCACAAGACTTACCAAGTCTCCTTCATAATTCATCTTAAAGGTCTTACCATCAACCCTTAACTCAACCCAATATGGGAGTAATATCATCACACAACAATAACCAATATAATAACAAGGCCAATTGCATCACTATATCACAATCCATCACTAGTTCATAGCTTAGGATAAGAGACTTAGGTCATATTCACAACATGTTTCATAAACTAGATTAAATACTCAAGAACTAGCATTATAGGCCTATAGTTCATCTTAATCTATTCATAATTGATACAATAACATCATATAAAAGTAATACAATCAATAACCAAGTTAATTGAACCAACATTGCACAATTCATATTAAGATCATAACCTAGGGTTAAGGGGAAAAGGTCATCTTCTACAATTTAGACCAACCCTTACAGATCCTACATAATTAAGTTAGAATAGATGTTAATCTATCCAAAATATCCAAAGGAAATCATAAACAATGTAATTTACAGGATCAATTTCGAGGTTGGGGAAGACCCACATGAAAACTCATCTTTTGAAATAACTTTGAAGGAACCCTTTGGGGGAAAGGAGTCCCAAAGGTGAATTAGATCCCATACCTTAATATTTGGTGAAGAATTTATGGTTAATTTGTCCCTTTTGCAGACCTTAAAACCTCCCCCTAGTATGGTCTTCAATGGAGTTCTTCAACTAGAGAGAGAAAGAAGAGAGAAGGAAGAGAATTTGGTTTTGTGAGTTATGAGAGCTTAGGTTAGTATAATGGGGTTGGGGTCTTTATATGGGGTTTTAATTAACTTAATTAGACTTCCCTTAAACCCCAACTAACGACCTAACCCCTTAATTAATTAATTTGAACTAAGTAAAAACATGCAGTGAAATACAACCCTCACAGACGAGACCTCGACCAACGGTTCATCTGTGAGTCGACGAACCCTTCCCCCTTCTGTGCTGCACATCCGTAGATAAGTTTAGAGACTGGTCCAAATGTACCATTAGCCAAAATGTCTAAGTTTTGGTTGACGGATGGCACACACGCCCCGTCGATTCAACTCGTGGGTGCACACTGCCCAGGCAATGCTTTTGATCCCAAAACAAAAGGTTCCTCCTCAAGGTCCCTTGGTTGGTCCTTGGGGAGTCATACCCACACTTTTCGACTATGAATCAACCCTAAAACAAGTTAGACACCCTTCCACCAAATTTCATGAATTTCCGACTTCTAAAAGTTAGTCAAATAGATTAAGGCACACTATTACCTCATTGAACCATTTTTTGGACGTCATGGACGTTCTTTAACGTTTTGGTTTCTTAACCTCCTAAATTGCTTATATACATTAAAATAGACCTTAAAACAGTGTCTACACCTTTTTACACCTATGTTAGTCTCTAGAACACATCTTAGTTTTTCAAAGTGTTACAGGTTATAAGGTAATCAGGTCACGTATAGTTCAAGGATATTAGGTAATGAGTTTGAAGTTAAGTGAGGTTCCATCGAGGCTCCAGGTCGCGGCTGTCATCCTAACATTAAAAAAATAAAAGAGAATAGTCAAAAAGAAAATAAAAGTACAAGCTCCTATCTATGCAACTTTTCTTGAGTCTTCACTTGAGTCTTGACTTTGAGATAGAACCTTGATTTTGGTGAGTATCCTTATCTTGAGTGGGTTCGATGCTTAACTTGCCACTTAGAGTGAGTGTTTGGCATTCTTTAAAAGGACACTTGAAAATGCTATCGAATGACTGCATTTTTTCTTGATTTAAAAGTGAATAGAAATAAATATCAGGAAGTCAGGTTGCTACGTCTGTTGAAGAAGATGATTTTGCCTTTCATGGGACTGATCATTTTGAAAAGAGTTGAAACTTTGTTTTTGGATTTAAAATCCATGATTCACTTAAATAAACCTTAAATCCATCACAAACAAAAGAAATAAACAAGGAATAAAGGCTTTGTTTTTGTGTTATCAGCATATGTAAATTTACAAAAATAAATTCAAACAAGGAAGTGTTATCCTATGAGAAAATAAAAATAAAGGCCTCAGACTAGGATGTGTTCCTCCTAACAGAAAACAAAATATAAATGTCTCAGACCAGGAAGTGTTTATCCTAGTAGAAAATACAAAACATAAATAAAGGTCTCTCACTAGGAAGTGTTTATCCTAGGAGAAAATGAAAACTAACATTATCAAACTAAGAAGTGTTTATCCTAGGAGAAAATAAAAAATAATGTTATCAAACTAGGAAGTATTAGTCTTAGGATAAAATAATTAAATGTCATTATGTAGGAGGGTCTTGCTAATCTAAATTTCATTATGTATGAGGGACCTGCCAATCTCATTATGTAGGAGGGCCCTGATAATCCCATTATATATGAGGGTCCTGCTAATCTAAATCTCATTAGGTAGGAGGGTCCTGCTAATACCATTATGTAGGAGGGTCCTGCTAAACTAAATCTTATTATGTAGGTACCAATGGTCCTACTAATACCATTATGTAGGAGGGTCCTGCTAAACTAAATCTTATTATGTAGGAGGTACCTACTAATCCCATTATGAAGGAGGGTCCTGCTAATCTAAATCTCGTTATGACGAGGGTCCTCTTAATCTCATTATATTGGAGGGTCCTGCTAGTCCCATTGTCCATGATGATCCTGGAAATCCCATTATATAGGAAGATTTTTCTAATTTAAATACCATTATGTTGGAGGATCCTACTAATTCCATTATGTAGGAAGGTCCTGCTAATCTAAATCCCATTATGAGGAGGGTCCTGCTAATCCTATTATGTAGGAGGGTCCTGCTAATCTAAATTTCATTATGAGGAGGGTCCTGCTAATATCTAAATCTCATTATTTAGAAGGTTTCTCCTACACTAATTCTCAATCTTGTACTCTAATTTCCATTCTTTAGGAGAGTCCTGCTTCACTAATTTCTATTGCTTAAGAGGATCCTGCTAATCTAAATCTTATTCTGAGAAGGATCCTGCTTGTCACACCCCGAACCTACACCTTGGGCGGGATTGACACTAGAGAACCATTGTTGGCCCCAAGTGAACCCTGGCCTGACTTAATTACTCAGATTTAAAACACAAGAGTACTTGTGAAATGAATTGAGAATGTTATAAAAGAACATTCGACTTGGCCATTAAGGCAAACCCATGTCTTAAAATGAGATAATGAAAATAAAAAGACTTAAGAACTAACATTTGATTGTCTATGAAGCCTCTAAAGACAATTGAGATTGATTTTAGGACAATCCCACAACATCCTAATGAACTGATAATAAAACTGGAAGCAATAAAAGAAATCCTCCAGAATGCAAGAAAGCTCACAAACTGACTCTGAATTGCTTACTGGATCAATAATGCACTGAATGTCGATCCTAGTTACCTGTATCTTAATCATAAGATGATGTAGGCCAACTGGCATCAATACAATTGAATGTACGATCATGCGAATTACAAGGCTAAACAAAACATAAGTTTGAAATTAATATGATGAATTTACATGGCTCAACTCAACTCAACATAAGTAACTCATTTCAATATAAAGAAAAATATTGGAAGGATATAGAGGGGCATGTTAGGCACACTTTTTCTCTCGGTTTAGGATTAGCCAAAGTAGGATATCGTGCACCGACCATGAAAGGTAAGAGTAACAATGCCGCTCAAGAGACTACCATGGTTGCTCCATCTTCAAGGGAAAACCATATACTCTCTCCCCTCACCTTTGGGAAGTTCTTCCACTGACATTTCAGTCCATATAGGAGGAGGGAGAAATTGATGATGAATGCAACAATATTGAATGTAACAATACCTGACTAGGTATTAGGGCTTGGAAGAAACCAGACGTACCAGTGACGGTCCTCCCATGCCGACTTCAGTTCACCAGTGTGAGATGTTCTTACCCCAATATTCCTGATACCGAAGAACCAATAGTGCCTCAGGTGAAGCAGAATTGTGGATCTCAGATGGGAAATCTCTTGATTATGTCCCCTTTACTATGAGAGAAGGTAAGCTAGTGGTAAAACATAAGCAGAAGGACATCCGTGAGTCTGATGAACATTGGGCAACAACACTGATTGGATATGTACTAGGGGATACACCATTTGAGAAATATATAGATAATTATTTCATAGTTGTGTCGAATTTTGTTCAGAAACCCCCGATCCTATACCATTCAGATGGTTACTATGTGTTTCGTTTGCTTATGTAGCGGACAAAGCAGAGGTTATGCAAGCCGGTCCATATACATACCATAATGAACATTTTATGTTGAGAAACTGGAGGCTAGCATCATATTTGACACAAAATGTATAACTACGATTCCATTATGGGTGAATTTTCTGAGTTTACCAGGTGGATATTGGTCAGCATAAGCCTTAAGTAAGATAGCAAGTGCGGTTGGAAAACCTCTGTAAGCTGATCTATATACGACAGAGATGAATCGTATTTCATATGCTAGAGTTCTTGTCAAAGTTGAAATGTCTCAAACTTTTGTGGAGATGGTTACACTTGATACTTTACATCGGTCCTTTCAACAAGATGTGATGTATGAATGGAGGCCTAAATTTACTCTGATTTTTATGTTTGGGCATGATAATGACGAATGTGGGCCAAAATTGATCCTCCTGCTAATGAGTTTAAGGAGACACCTAGCAGGAAGAGGAGAGACAAGAGGAAGCGCAGAAATGTCCAAACATGGAAAGCTAGACCAGCTATAGAAGATACGACACCAAATAAGGCACCAGACCCTGCAAATGAAGTAAACATTCATGCTCTTACAAATAATGATCATGCTGGACATGGAGTTTTCACTAGAAACTCAAGTACTACTCTGGCTAATATCTTTGAAGTGTTCGGGGTAATAGAGGGGAATGTTCAGGGGAGAACTCTTGCCATCTATTTCTCCCACCATGATCATTAGTACAGGGAGTGTGAGAGGGTTAAATAGACTTTTCAAGCAGAAAGAGGTGTTGCACTTTTTGAGAAAGAATAAGATTGATATTATTGGATACCTAGAGACTAGAGTTAAAGAAAATGATGCAAAACAAGCCCTCAAGAAGGTATAAAGGAACTAGAATTACTGTTGTAATTATCCTCATGGTGTTAATGGTAGAGTTGGCCTGTTGTGGAAGAAACACCTATATGTCCAAGTCCTCCATGTTCATGAACAATTTATACATTGTGGGGTAGCAAAAGTAGGGGCTAGCAGTTCTATTTTGATCACTATGGTATATTCAAGGAATGAACTAAGCCAAAATGAGAAATTATGGCACGAATTACATGGGTTGGGGGCCAACATATAAAGACCATGTATTATGAGTGGAGATTTTAATAATGTTTTAGCAGTGGAGGAAAGAGTTGGTTTACGAGTCGCTCAAGTTGAGATAGAATGCTTCAAGGAAATGGTTGAAATCTTACTATTGACCCCCCTCAGATTGAAAGGGTGTTACTTCACCTGGTGTAACAAACAGCCAGCTTCAAGCAGGGTATATAGTAAGATTGACTGGGTTTTTGGATACTTTGAGTGGTTACAAGAATTTGTCCATGTTGAGGTTGAATTTCTAGAGCTAGGAGTATCAGATCATTCCCCAACCATTATACAATGTCAAAAGAGAATTACTTTGCATCCTAAGCCTTTCAAGATCTACACGACAGTGATGGAGCATCCCCAATTTAAAGACATACTCCAACAGGTGTGTCAAATGCATAGTAGGGGAGAGGCCATGCCTATTACTTGGAACAAGATGAAGAGTTTAAAATTATCTTTGAAAAAGTTGAATATGTTCATCTCAACTAAAAGTCAAAAGTTTTCCCAGTCTAGGAAATTATTGGAGACTGTCCAAGCTCAAATTACCATACAACCATTGTGTCAAACTCTATTGGATCAAGAAAGAGATCCTCCAGGAGATGCAAAAATGGAGCTTGGTGGAGGAAAAGATTCTGAGACCAAAATCTAGGGCATTTTGGATTCATAGTGGAGATGCAAACTCCAAATACTTCCATGCACAACTCAAGATCAGGGCCAACCAAAACACTATATCCTCTATTGATACTGCAGAAGGTACAAAGTTAACAGACCCTGCTACTATTGATCAGGAATTTCTGAATGTGCTTACCAAATTTATGGGTGATTTTCAGGAGGAGATGCCATGTCCTAATGCACAGATTATAAAATATGGGTGATGCTTGGGAATAGAATAACAACTTGATTTGATTGGTGAGGTTAGGAGGGAGGAGATTTTTCAAGCTGTGAAAGAGATGCCAAGTGATAAAACACCAGGGGTGGATGGTTTTCCATTAGAATTTTACACTAAAAATTGGGATATAGTAAAGGAGGACTTTTATGAAGCTATTCAACAATTTTGTAGCTCTGGGTCCTGATGAAATCTTGGAATGGCACAGTTTTCACACTAATACCTAAGATTCAGTCTCCATATAGGTGACATACTTTAGAACTATTGCGTGTTGTTCCACATTGTATAAAATTGTTGCAAAAGTGGTTACCATAAGACGGAAGAGTGTGGTGAATAGTCTTGTGGGTGAATCACAATAAGAATTTAATGAAAGGAGGCATATTACTGATAACATACTTCTAAGTCATGAGATGTTTAAAGGGTATACTAGGAAGTGGATATCTCTTAGAAGTGTTCTTAAGGTGGATCTTATGAAAGCATATCCACCTTAGAATGTCCATTTCTAAAAGTTATGCTGGTCAACCTTGGGTTTCCTTATATGTTCATAGAATGGGTAATGTAGGGTATTTCCCCCGTCAGTTACTCATTACATATCAATTGGGGCCTAACTAATTCTTTCAAAGCAAAAAATGGGTTGAGGCAAGGGGATGCCATGTCCCCATATATCTTTGTTCTAGCTATGGAGTAACTTAATATAGAGATGAAACTATTAGTTAGAAACAAGGATTTCAACTTCCATCCAAGATATGGCAGATTTGGAGTAATCCACAAGTCTTTTGCTGATGATCTTTTAATATTTTACATGGCAAATATTGTCTTTATAGCCTTACTGAAAAATACTCTTTAGAACTTCTTTGAGGTATCAAGACTACAATCTAATGAATATAAGAGTTAAATTTATGAACCTGGAGTCTCACAGGAGTCAAGAATGATATTCTTACATTGCTTGGGTTTGATGAAGGAACCCTCCGTTTCAAGTATTTGGGAGTCCCTTTTTCAAAAAGGAAACTTACTATTCAACAATGTTTGCCATGGGTGGAGATAATTACAACAAAAGTGAGATGTTGGTAATCTAGACAACTCTCCTATGCTGGTAGGCTATAATTAATCAAGGTTGTTCTTTTTGGTATGCAAAGCTACCTTCCTGCCAAAAAGAGTAATAAAAATGATTGAAACTACATGAAAAACATTTCTACTGACTGGAAAATGAGAGCAGTCAAGGAGAGCATTAGTAGCTTGGGAGAAGGTGTGTCAACCAGGGGGTGCAGAAGGTCTCAATATCATTGCACTAAACACTTGGAACAAGGCAGCCACACTCAAAAAATTGTGGGCTATCTCTATTAAAAAGGATTGTCTATGGATAAAGTGGACTCATTATTATTATATTAAGAATAGAGATTTGGGATCCATCGATACCCCGAAGAATGCAGCTTGGGTGGTTCTGATAATAAACAATCAAGAAGTTCTGATAAACTCAACAAGTGTTGTTGGGGTGCTAGTGCAGGAAATGAAAAAGATGGAAAAAAGGAAACGTTCAGATTAAGGTAGTGATGAGTCCTCAAATTGGAATAATCTAGGGTCTTATTTTAATGCAAATAGTGTCCTCGATTGTATATTTTATCTCAACATCTCATAAAAACTCCTATGTTTCAGATTTTTGAGGATTTTGTAGGAGCATGGACACTTAGGCAAAAAATGGAAGAAAAATAGAGATAAAGAGCTGAAGATGCAATGGTGCGCATCCCCAAACACACTTGGTAATCCACCGTATAGAAAGTTCTCCCTTCTATTACAACAAGTGAGCCCTAAACGAAGTAGATGAAAAGGCGATGAAAAGTAGCAGCTGGCACTTTGCTGATCAGTTTCGCAAAGCAGAAGATTTCTGCCCATCAATCCTGAACATATAGACAAGAAAGACAAGGTGCAAGCGGCGATAAAGTGAATGAAGGGTCATTCGCCGAATCACTTGGCGAAGCACGACTAACTCCGCCAAAAGGATTCGCAGCACAATTCTGAAGTATACAAATACTGAACTATTTTATTATTTAGAGATAGAAAATGATAGTGAAACAATTACACTTGATATTTTGTTCTTAAGTTATCTCTCAAGTTTAGGAGGGTTTTTGTGGAAGCTTAAAGAAAGAAGCTCTTCTTCCAATTTCGGAAGTGGGTCTTCTCCATTTACCTTCCCTTGTTACATTTAATGTTTAATCTCTTATACCTACTTTATTCCTTTATCATTTTATGTATATTTGATTATTTCTTGATGAGTGACAAAAAACCCCATTTTTGGGGTGTGATTTAGCAATTATAGGTTGATTAATTTGTTGGGTCTTGCTTTCTTGTTGCTTAGATTGAATTTTAAAGGTGATTTCACCTAGTGGTTGTGGTTTAATCTAATGGTTTTGTAGTTGTAAATACAAAACCACCCATGTGTTTTTGCCTTGCTCGAGAGAGAGGTAGCAAAACTAAGACCACTAGAATGATCTCCTAAGGAGTGGGTCGACATGAGGTTCAGCCCAAGAGGGTGAACCCTAGTACCATATCCAAGAACTCCAGTCGAAAGAGCGAGTGTGGATAAGGCGTAGGCTGGTTAGTTTAGACGAGTGGGTGTCCAATAGGAACCCATTTGTTATGGGGTAAGTTGCCCGAGAGGGAACTTTCTTTCACCTAAAGCTTAGCCTAGTCACCATTCTTTTGTGAAATTAGCTACCGAAAACATGTACCCAAAACTTTTATCTTCACATATAGCGATAACACCCCAAGAACTCTCTCCCATACTTGTTTCTCATTTATTTAATTGCATTCTACTATTTGTGATAAAAACCCTTTTTCGATATTATACACTTTGTTGTCACAAATTAAAGTTGCTTTGTTTTCATATTCAAAAATGTCTTAAACCATCACTATTTAGAACGAAATTTTATGTATCTATTAATTTCAGTACCACTCCCTTGGGACCCGACCCCAACCCTTGGTTGGGTTATTAAACTAGCTTTGATTCACAGACACTCAGATTGTAGGCTAGTGTCATTGATCACGATAATTTTAAAAGAAATTAAAAGCATCAAATCAAAATGGCACCGCTGCCGGAGAGTGGTATCACGTGAAAATGTAGTTACTTATAGTTTTTAGTTCTTTATAGTGTAGTTTCAACTAATTAAATGTTTACTTTTGTTTTCTTTGTTGTTTAAGATCCATAAAAGCATGAGTGTCAACGGTAGCAAAGGAAGTCAGGTAGGCCATCAAGACGACATTGGCAATCTGAATAATTTCTAGGAGCCCGACGCCACTAACCCATATCTCATGGGAGGTGTTGGGGCCATCCGATTACCTCAAGCAGAGGGAAATAGAGTATTCCACATAACTAGTACCATGTTGCAACGTTTTCAGCTAAAGGGACTTTTTACTCACAAGGACCCACATGAGCACATACAGAATTTTGTAGATGTGTGTGGACCATTCCAGTTTAAAAACATCTCTCAGGAATCGGTTCCACTAAGAATATTCCCTTTCTCATTGATGGGAGAAACTTGCAATTGGTTAGATGAGTTGTTACGCAACTCAATCTCTTCATGGGAGGAACTGCTTACAGCTTTAAACATACGATTTTTTATCCCTTCGAAGATCATGACCATTCGGGATACCATCCAAGGCTTTAAGTGTTTGAAAGGAGAACCCTTGTACGATACTTGGCTCCGATTTAAAAAGTTGATACTGCAATGCCCAACGCATGGTCTTCCCGATAACGTCCTCCTCCAATACTTTAATCGGATCCTAGACTCGGTTATTAAAGGGGTGACTGACCAACTCTCATCGGGAGGACAAATGCAGCAGCAATACGCGGTGGCAGCCCATCTTCGTGATGGCATGACAACCATCAACAGGGCATAGTACACTTGCAAGGACCAAGTTTCTCCGGTCAACTTTCATTTATATAAAATTCCGATCCAAAAACACAATGAAAGAGACCAAAATATGGCCAAGATCATGAAGCAGCTTGATATTCTGTTCAAGAATGTCATGAGAGCAGGCACCCGTAGCGTCAATGTTGTGAGAGAGAGTACAAATCCTGACTACATGAAGTTTGAAGCTTTATACAGTGAGGAGGTGAAATTCTTAGCAAATAAATGTGGTGGTTACCATTCGAACTACCCAAGGCAGGGTGGTAACCAAGGTTGGTCTAGAGGAAGGATGGAAGGAAAGAGACCGAGAATGGGGAGATCGAAATTCGACTTGGAAAGTTGGGGAGAAGGACAAATATGTGTCTCTTTATGAGCGACAAAAATTCAAGGATCCAGAAGGTGGTAGATCTGAGTATATTCTTTCGCGTATCCTCAACAAAGTTGAAGGGTCAGACAAAATGCTAAACGACATGAAAGAAGATGTGTCCACCCTCAGTCTGATTGTCGCCTCCCATTCGGTCTCAATCAAGCAGTTAGAGACCCATATGTGACACATCTCATCTCATCTCAACCCGAGACAACAAGGGGGTTTGCCTAGTGACACTATGGATAACTGCCAGAGTGAAACCTAAAGATTGACTTTCATCATGCCACGACGTTAACTAAGGCACTGTTGGGAGGCAACCCAAAACCTTTAATTACTTTCCATTATATTGATAAAATAATGGGGTGTTGATTCTGCAGGTGAAGGAAAGGAGGTAAGTGGAAAGTTGCAAGGTGTCAAGAATAGGTCATTTCGGCGGAGTGCTGACAAGTTCTATGTTGCAAATCACTCCATCCATTTGATTTGATACCCCTCAAAGATAAATCTTTTAACATTCGGTGGAATGGAGATATTATTACCGTATCACCGATAAATTGTCTGAACTTGATGTAGACGACCGACATGACACATGCAAGAGATAGAACTCCTATTATGTTTGGTGAATAAAATAGACACTTGGCGCTTCGCCAATCCATTGTGCGAAAAAAATTAACATCGCCGGACATGAGGGAGTTGGACGGTCACAAGTAACAAGGTTAAAAGTTCTATATCATGCCCTTTCTTTCACTTTATCCCTTTTTTCGCAAACTCACACTTGTATTTTAGTAGTTATATTTTTTTTTATTTTCAAAGTATTTCAACTGTCAGTTTGTGCTTAGATTTAGATTATATTGCTTCCTAGATTGTCAAATACTGATCAACTTCAGTGAAAGGTTGGTACCCGAACCTCTTAGCTTACTAAAGAGACGCACATATTTGCATAATGATTTATATCCTAGACTCTATGTTGAACTTTTATACTCTTGGTTTGGTTTGAGTTATTGATTATGAGACATTAGTTTTCACAACATCCTATATAACACCCCGTATCCAAAACAGACCAAAAAAGCAGCTTTTCAGAAATCTGAAGGTGAATCGACGGTCACTATCCACAGACCGTAGTCTGATCTACGGCCCATACTGCGCATTCGTTATCATTGAAACTCTCCCAAAACTCAGCCCAAAAAAATTGACTAAGTGTCGATCCACGGATAGACCTATGGTCCGTAAGTTAGACTATGGTCCGTGGTTTGTGTACGTAGATTGAGACTCAAGTTACCCAATCTCTAACATGAACTACGGATGACCAGAACGGACTGTCGTTCGATCTACGGTCCGTAGGTCTGACCGTAGGTGAAAGTTAGCAGTCAGATAGGGGGGAAATGATGTTGGGTCAACTTCAAATGGTCATAACTCTTACAAAAAAATGAATTAGGTGTCCTATGACCTATGAAATGATAGATAATTTAATTATCTTTCCATAGCCACCAAGTGTGCTAAATTCAAACCTCCGAGCAAAATGTTATGACCGTTTTAGTAAAGGCCTATCGCGCATACCCAAACTACAGTTCCAAATGATGAACCATAGATTGAACGATGGCCCGTCAGTTCAGGTCGTCGTTTGGTCAGACATAAAAATTTCCAAGGGTCTTTTGGTCTTTTTCTAGTTTGTTTAACCCCTAAGATACGTCGTTTAACCCCTAAATCATCATATTTTATTCAGTTTAAGCCTAGAAACATAACAAGAACTTACTTAAGTCAAAATCATAAATCAAAACTTAGAAAATTAGAATCAAGAAAGGAGAAAAAGGTCAAGAACCCTAGTTCAAGAACACAACAAGGTTCCAGCAGTTCCAGACCCGAAATCTAAATTTTTCTCCATAGATTTCATTACCATGTATGTGGGATTTTACTAGTAGATTCCTTTCACCCATTGGATCCCTAATTTTCAGTCAGATTCTTGATTCCCATATCATGATTAGACCTAGGGTTTCTAGATCTTCAACAGAATATCATGAATTAGTTAGTTATATGTTACAAATGAGATTACCATGTTATTACTCAGATTACCACATGAATTTAAGAACCCTGGCTATGTATTTCTTTAGTTCTTGAATTAAACATTCTAGGTCAGATATTTCATTTATTCAGTTATACGTGTCTCAGTTATTAATGCATCATTATCAGATTAATTGTGCATTCTCAGTTTGCATGTTCGGTTTGAGCTATCCAGTATTTACAGAATTTAGTCATAATGTATTAATCACTTAATTCATTGGGTATAGAATAATATAGAGTTGGAATAGGGTCCAGCTTACCAAAATAGTCCCAGAACTACTAGCCAAGTAGGTTGTAAGTCCCCTCTGTGGGCACCAGTTTAGTGATCCCGCCAACATGCCTTGATACCGCTGGCAGGGTAAATTGGGTTTTCTCGATGGGGTGTATACGTCAGACTCCATATTTAGCTCAAGTGGTTTTATTATCGGTTATTAGTAGCTCCCACAGTTCAGTCAGACTCTATTGCATTGACCAGATTTACAATTCAGTTAGTATTTAGTCTCATCATGTTATAGATTTGGTCATTGCATCCAGTTAGCTCAGAATTCAGTATATCATGTTTAGTATATTATACTTCTTTTGTGCTTGTTGAGTTATGTTTTATTTCAGCTTTACTCTATCATATATTCTTAGTACCTTTCAAGTACCGATGCATATGTGCGCTACATCTTTTTGTGATGTAGGTTCAGGTTCTCAGCATCCAGATCACGCTTAGATTGATTTCCGATCTCCAGTTCAGCAGAATTAGTGGCGAGTCCTCATTCTCCGAGGACAATAGTCATGAGTTCATTTCAGTATTTTAGTCTTTTAGTTTCAGGTTCTTTCATACTAATCGGGGGCTGTCCCAGTATCTCTAGTTAGTTAAAGGCTATTTTCAGACATAGTTTCTGCTTAGTATTGAGTTAATAACTTCTTTGTATTAAACACATCAGCTTTCATATATCTTAGTTATAACATATGGGTATTTGCCATCCTTTCATTTTAATTATGATTTAGATTTCACATCAGTTTATTTTGTTTAGTATGATCATGATCATGTCATCACGGTTAGCTTGGGATCCCTTGTGGTCCTAGGTCCCATGTGCGCGTCTCGGGGGTAGCTCTGGCCGTGAAAACCTTAATTGTAGTGGAAAAGGATACATGCCTCTGAACTTTAGTTGAACTTGTGCCACATAAAATTGAAAATGTGTCACCTAGGTTGCAGGGGTAAAATCTCGAACGAATGAGTGAAAATAGATACAATTGACTGTTTCGCGAGGATAAACATCATTTGTCGAATTGCTTGGCAGTTTGCCAAATTTTCTGTTTTTATCGATTATTGAATGTCGTAGGAACTAATATCGAAATATTTTGGGGATCTGTTCAAATTGCAATCTGCACTAAGCAATTTGCCGAGTTAGCTGGTGAACACTAATTTTCTGTGCACAGTACATCTTCCATGACGTTTTAGCAAATAACCTATCATATTAGTTTGGCAACACAACCATGCAATTAAGACTCTCCTTGTTTAAGTTAAAAATGTTATCTAACCTCATATTCCAAGTCCTTGCGGAAATGACTAGACCAAAATTTTCTCAAAAAAATGATCAAGCCAGGCATGTAAGATAACGAGAGATCAAAACCTAGGAAAAGAAAGTAGAACACGCAAGGAAACAAAAGTACACCAAGGAAGCTAGAGACAAGAGACGAATCCCCATTGACCTCAGTGTGCCTTCATGGGATCGAGGCTTTGTTAATGCAATACGAACCTTTGGATATGCCCATAACGTGGATCAAATGATAGCAGTCGATATTGCTGTTGAGGCTAGGGTAGCTGAAAACAGTGGTGAAACTCAGAGTAGTAGCAGTTCAAGAGCAGTTTTCTTATTTTGGGAAGACACTTCGGGCGCTCATACCTCGACGAATTAAGAAGCTGAATAACAGGATCTCTTTTTCACTCGTCCATTTGGTTTATCTTTCTTAAAAGTTTTGGTATTGTCGTTATTTACATTTTAGGAAAAATGCTTGTTTGTTTTGGTGGGGTGAGGCTCATATTTGTTTTGCATATCTTGAATGCTTTTTGCAATTGTTTTTTGTGATTTATCTGGATTGTCTTTTTTAAAAGATGTGTTTTTAAATATTCTTTTTGTGGATTGTTTGAGATTATGACTCTCTTTTAGGTCCTAATTTCATAATAATTTTGACCCTTTCACCAAAAAAATTACTTTTGAAAATTTTGCCACCTCTTTCGTTGAAAATGTTTGTTCTTGTACATATCTAAGTCTCGGTTTTGATCATACCAATGACTTAAAACTTCTCTCAATCAAACAAACATAAATGTGTGGCTATAACGAGAACGAATGAAGTTATAAAGACAATATGTGAACTCTTTGCATCTCATTGTGATTAGCCAATTATCGATTTGATTCTTTTGCAATGAGCAATGCACACTAGAGAAAGTGTGTTGTCTTGTTTGACTTAAGTGTCAATGCCTTGTGTGATGAGCTTACTTTGAACCTTGCATGAATAAACCTAGAATTTTCCCCATTAGTCTGATTGATTTATAAAGGTATCCTCTTGAGATGATCTTAGGCAACAGTTAAAGAGTGTAAGCCAACTATGACATATACCTCTTTTGTGGCCTACCCGTGAGTGTGTGAAACTCTCTTGAACACCCTTTGAGACTTACTTTTTCCGTGGAAAAACCTTGATGAAACCTAAACCCTACATGATCCTTCACCTATAATCCTCTTAAGATGTGCATAATTAAATAGCCAACTTAGGACAAAAACCTAAGTTGGGGGTGTGGTAAGAAGGGAAAGGAAAAGTCAAGAAGTGCAAGAAAAGTCTTGTAAACTCATGGTATTGCAGCAAAATTGAAACCCTCCATAAAAAAAGGGAAAGAGAAAAAGAAAAAGAAAAGAAAAAGAAATTCATCGAATAAAAGCACGAAATAAAAAGAAATTGGGTTTCCAAGCATTCCATGAAAGAAAATAGAAAGTTGACTTCGAGGAACTTGACTAAGGTTGATAAAGGAAAAAGGAGATGTTTTGAGAAAGTCATATCTCATTGAGAGAAAATCCACAGAACCTAAATGACCATACCTTTACACTCATCCATATTACAAGACTTAGAAGGACCTTTTTGATCTTGAGTAAACCGAATCAAAAGTCAATTGGAAAATAAGGGCAAACCTATGGGTCAAAACATGCATTTGTTCCTCTTTGTGAGTGTGAGCATCGCATCAGATTCATGATCCTGAGTTTATTAATATACGTGTGTTTAAATGGAATCATTCTTTGTGTGAGGGCATGTAGATACTTTTTTGAGCTTGAACTTGCATTAGTAGAAAGTATTGTGAGCTCGAGAATATTTGGTAATGGTGTGGCACAACTTGAAACTTTGAGTATAAAATTGAACTATGCATGAGTAATTTGATTATTGTTGTGCATATTCATGAATGATTCTTGTGTAGCACATTTGAGACATCCTACTTGAATGACTAAACTTGAGTTTTACTTGAGGACAATCAAAATTTAAGTTGGGGGTGTTGATGAGTCCTAAAATTGGACTCATCTAAGGCCTTATTTTAATTAAAATAGTGTCCTCGATTATGTATTTATCTCCAAATCTGATAAAAACTTCTATGTTTTAGGTATTTGAGGATTTGGTAGGATCATGGACACGTAGGCACAAAAAGGAAGTAAAATGGAGAAAAAGAGTTGAAGATGCAAAGGTGTGCATCACCAAGCTCACTTGGCGATCTGGCATGTAGAGAAGTTCCGCCTTCTATTACAGTAAGTGATCGCTAAAGGAAGTGAATCAAAAGGCAACGAAAAGAAGTAGTCGGCGCTTCGCTGATCAATTTCGCAATATAGAATATTTTCGTCCATCAATATAGAATACATAGACAAGGAAAGCAACGTGCAAGCGGCGATGAACTCAACGCAGGGTGTTTACCAAATCACTTGTTGAATCACGACTAACTACTCCGAAAGGATTCGCCAACACAATTAAGAAGTTTATAAATACTGAAATCTTTTATTATTTAGAGATACAAAATTAGAGAGTTAAACAATTACACTTGATATTTTGTTCATAAGTTTTCTCTCTCAAGTTTTGAGAGGGTTTTTGTGGAAGCTTGAAGAAAGAAGGTCTTCTTCCAATTTTTGAAGTAGGTCTTCTCTATTTACCTTACTTTGCTCTTTTTAAGGTTTAATCTCTTATACCCAGTTTATTCCTTTATCATTTTAATTATATTTGATTAATTATTAATGAGTGGATAAAAAACCACATTCTTGGGGTGTGATTTAGCAATTCTAGGTTGATTAATTTGTTGGGTATTGCTTTCTTGTAGCTTAGATTTCATTTCAATGGTGATGTAACCTAGTGGTTGTGGTTTAATCTAATGGATTTGTAGTTGCAAATACAAAATCACCCATGTTTTTTTGGCTTGCTCGAGAGAGAGGTCACGAAACTAAGACCACTAGAATGATCTCCTAAGGAGTGGGTCGACATAAGGTTCAGCCCGAGAGGGTGCGCCCTAGTCCCATATCCAAGGACCCCCATCAAAAGAGCAAGTGTTGATAAGGAGTAGGTTGGTTAGTTTAGACGAGTGAGTGTTCGAGAGGAACCCATTTGATATGGGGTAAGTTGTCCGAGTGGGAACTTTCTTTGACCTAAATCTTAGCTTAGTCACCGTTGTTTTGTGAAATTCGATACCGCAAGCATGTACCCACCACTTTTATCTTCACATATAGCGATAACACCCCAAGAACTCTCTCCCATACTTGTTTCTCATTTATTTTATTGTATTTTACTACTTGTGATAAAACTCTTTTTTCGATATCTGACACTTTGGTGTCACAAATTAAATTTACTTTGTTTTCATATTTGAAAATGTCTTAAACTCTCACTATTTAGAAAGAAATATGTACCTACTAGTTTCACTACCACTCCTTTGGGTCACGATCCCAACCCTTGGTTGGGTTACTAAACTAGCTTCGATAATTTCAAAAGAAATTAAAAGAATCAAATCAGTAGCTTATCAATATCTGTAACAGCAATATCCAAAGTTCGTTGGAAGAGCTTTGCCTTGCACAAGCACATACACCAAAGACATAGATTCCATCTCTGGCTAGCAGTTCAACAGAGATTGTCAATTGTAGATCGATTGAAAAAATTTGCTATCTAGGTTCATATGGAATGTGCCTTCTGCTCTCAAGAAGAGGAGACCTTCAATCACCACTTCTTCTCATGTTCCTATAGCTATCAGGTCTGGACTAGACTACTACATTTGATGCACCAACCTTGAAATATTGAAACATGGAAACTCACGAGTCCATAAATTGGACTCATTTAGGCTTTATTTTGATAGAAATGGTGTCCTCAAATGCTTATTTAGTCTTAATATCTAATAAAACTCTTAAGTTTTAGGTATTTGAAGTTTTAGTGAAAGCATGGACATTTGCGTGCAAAAGGGCACAAAAATAATGAAAAGAATGCAAAAGTTGAAGCCTGAGTTTCAACAAGTGCATTTGGCGAGTCGCCGAAGGGAAGTACTCGACCCTTTGTTGCAGAACGCAAAGCCCTTAAGGAAGTGGATCAAAAAGGTGATGAAAGGAGCATTCAGTGCTTTGTCGAGTCGTGTCGCGAAGCAATGCTATACAGCCCAATTGTCCGAACATGAAGGTGCTTAAGGCAAGCACGAAACGATGATAAGATAAAAGGAGGTTGATTCGCCGAGTCAAACATTTTGAATCTTTTACTTTCCCTCGTTTCAAACTCCTCAAAATCACACAAAAGGTATTATTCTCTAGATTATTGCCTTAAATTAATATTGTTGTTGATAACCAAGTGTGCAAAATTTGACTTTTTGCCGCCTAGCATTACAAAAATAAATTTATCGGCATCAAAGGTTATCCTCTAAATCCTCGAATTTATTTTCGATAGTTTTTAACTCTTTTGCAAGTTAGTATTAGGATTACTTGCGTTGGGCCTCTCTGATAGAAATAGATTGTCAATATGCTATGTGTAATTCAAAAATTTTGCCTTAAATGCTTAAATATTCGAATGACTTGGTGTTTATGCTTTGTATCGATTGAAATCCAAGTGGCTGTTGCCGAATTGTTTTTATGTTGTTTGGGTGGAGTCTAAGTAACCCACCATTTGTGCTAAATAACGAAAATAATCCAACGAGGGAATGAGAGACAACTTTCTAAGGGCTAATCGTAGTTAAATGGCCAAATTTGTTAAAATCGGAAGAAACATGAGTACTCCAAGGTGATGTAAAGTATGGGTCTTGTATGAATATCGGGTTTGCATGCTTTAATTTGGTTTTTTTGGAAGACAGTAAGAACTGTTTTGAGAGTTTTATTTAAAATGGGCACGTTTTGTCATTCGGCGAGTTGACTCAACCTCGCCGAATGATTCGGCGGTTTGCCTACAGATCATAGACCGCCCTTCCTTAACTCTCGTCCTTTGTGCCAAAAGAACTGTAAACTTTGGCGGACACATTCGTGATCGCCGAGAGTAATCGGCAACTTGCCGAGGATTTTTAATCGCTCTTTGCATGCCCCTTATTACCTCATTCACTAGTCCTTCGCGGGAAATTATGTCATCGCCGAAAGTAGTTGGCGCTTCACCAAAGTAAAATTTTCCACTGCTATTTGCCTAGATTGCAGGCTAATCCACTCGGCGAACTCGACCTATATCACCAAAGAAATTTGGCAAATAGCCAAGTGGAACAGCGAACCTGTCTGCAATAACTTCTTGTATTTGCATTTTATTGTTATTTTGACGAATCATAGTATTTTACAGATATGGTACACATATACCTTAATACACAACCACAAAAAAAGGCATCTCCAGGCATTTGTATTAACTAATGGGGTTGAAATCCTCTGAAGAGGGGAGGAGAAGAACTCCAACTAAGGAGAGGTGAAAAGTTAAAAGGAGTGGCAAAGAAAAGAGTAGCCGCTAAGGTAAACAGTGAGTGGGATGAAATGGAAGATTATAAACCACTAATTCATCGATAAAGTAGGTTTTGAGAGTAACGTACATCTACATCTACTTGGGTTGCACGAGACACGGCTTCTCTTGAGCCAATCCTAAAGCTAGCACAGGCCCTCCAGTGGCCCCCACACCACCTACAGTTCCTCAGCCACGGCTGCTGAACAATCTTCCAGAGCGCCCCAAACCCATCTCTCTACTTCAGGGGCTGCTTCCCCGCTCCGCCCGTATCCCAAGAGTTGCTTGCCGCATCAAGTTGTCCTCCGGTTGCTCCTTTTGAGTTTGTTTAAATTGCACCTTCAATCCTTTTTGATTCTAACTAATCTAAGCTACTTCTGAACACCTAAAATCAGTCTTAACATGATCATAACCTTGAATTCATATTTCAAATTCAAGGTAGAGTTGAGAGTTAAGTTTTGAGAATTTTTCGAGCATACTAAGAATGTCCCTTTGAGTCTTTTTAAGAAGTCTTCCACAACTTCTGGTAACTTGTTTCTAGACTCAAGTAAGTTAGTATGAGGATGAAGAGAATTTATTCATGAGTATACCTTGTCATCATGAGATCCTCCATGTTATGAACAAAAGTTCTTGAATTAATAATTCACATTTAAGAGAGAGTTAAGAGTAGAGTTCAAGAAAGCCTTTAAGTTCAATTGTAAATTCTGTGAGATCCATCATTGATTTCAACTATGTTTTGAAGAAGTAAATAAGAGAACGAGAAGAGTCATATACTTGAGTTCCATCTAGTTACATAGACCTTTGAGTCGAGTTGTTAATGCCCATAACTTCCGCATGAATTCCATAAATTGAGTATCATTGAGAGGAGTAGTATCTCCATGTTCTAATTAATGAGTATTGTCACTTCCGGGAAGTATCCCCTAGACGAAACTGGCGGCGGCGGCCTCGGAGAGGACTAAGAATAGCCTCTTAGAATTCATCATTACCTTCGTTGGTTAAAAATGTGGAAAATTTAAAATATTTCATCTACATCTACTTCATGAGGTTTACTTAGACCTCTCGCTTACACATAATATATTCATAGCGAGTATATATAAACTCCTCGTATAAAAAGATTACGTAGTATTTTACTTTTATGCCGCATTTATAAATAAGATACACAATATAGTCTTTAAAGGGATATCTCATATTAACCTATTAAATGGAATCGAACCCATATGGGACAAGCCCTTACACAATGTATAAATGCGACTTAGGGCTTACAAAATCTTGAAACAAGTAGAATGAAATGATCGTCTTTATACTATAACAATGAACCATAGCTAGGGTAATAACAATGCATCATCCTCGGACTTGAGGACCTACCCACACTTGGAGAATGATTCCAAGCCTTCCTTCAAAGGGGGTCATGAACCCTTCAACGACCGGAACCTAAAATGTTGGGAAACAAGGGAGAAAGGGGTTAGCACATCATTTCTAAGTATAGGATCATATGCACATACATCATATAAATCATGCTAAAAAGGGACATTTATTCAAAAGTATGCAAAGTCACTTTAGAAATGCCTTATGCACATTCAAAAACCAATACAAGTCAATAAACACATAATACTTAAATCAAAACCATGTACATCACAAGACCTCAATACCAAGTCTAGTCAAGTTAACATGCATATCAAAATAATTGATCACATAATCAAGACAACTCTATCATCAAGTTATAATATCAACAAACATGCATAAGAGTTCACAACATCATAACCTAAGCAAGACCATCACTCATACACCCCCATTAAGTCTACTAGTGCAATGACTAAGTAGGGCCCCATAACCTCACTTAACCAAGTAAGCCCAACAAGAACTATAAGAAATGCCCAACTTTACATACTACATCATTAAGAGTAGACATCATAATACTTTAGCAATAGAGACCATCCACATGTTCATAAGTGAAACAAATATCACATAGTTTCATTATCATGTAAAATCAACATATATATATCATTCACATTTATAAGCATATAAGCACATACGAACATCCTTCTAAGACTTCCCTCAAGGATAACTAGTGCAATGCATAGGTAGAGTCCCATACCCCTACCTAGACTTTGCCAAACCCCTTAGGTCATCCTAGTTAGAGTTCACTTTGTTACTTCATTTTACCTTTGGGAACATCTTGCCTTAACAGACATAGACCACATGAGCTAATGTGTTATCCGGTGTCATGGAACCCTACACCAAAAGAAGGTGGACTACTTGCCAAGGTAGTACCAAAACATGAACATAACATCTATGTTGATCCACTAGCTAGTATTCCTATGCGGGCAACATAGTTCAAGAATTAGGAGATGTAGTTGGGACACTCTTTATGCTACATACATTATAGTCTGCAATATCATGAGTACAATAGTGATCCTACCTCCCTTTTGAAATGTCTTTCATTAATAATCATAACTTAGTTTAGGTCATAGGGGTCTACCCCTTATATAGTCATAGTCAAAACTCAATAGAAATTGAATGAGTATGTCCTTTCAATACTATTCACACATGTGATGTTAGCACATATACATAAACATATTATGATAAGGCACATAGGCAATTCATCACAATCTTTACATCATTACATCCTAGCCAATAACTCACAAGCCATAAATCAAGGCATTTCAATTAAACATCGTACCAACCCTAATCAATCTAATCATAATGTATACTTAAATATAACTTAATCACTAAATACAAGTAATCATAATTGAAGTAAAGGATTGAGATCATAAGACTTACCCCACTCTCCTTCACAAGTCATCATGAAGGTTTTACCATCAACCATCCAATTCAACCCAACAATGGGTGTAATATCATCACACAATAGTAATTAACACAATAATTAAGTCAATTGAATCAATATACATCAATTCATCACTAGTTCATAACCTAGGGTTAGGGACTTGGGTCAATTTCATGATCTATTCCACCAAACTAGGTTAACTCATCAAAAAATAGCATAATTGAATCATAATACATCATAATATAGACATAATAATCAAAAGAAACCATAGACAACACAATTTATAAAGTTAATTTCGTAATAGAAAGAAATCCATAAAAATACATCTTTTTGAAAACCAATTTGTAAGAACCCTTTGGGGAAAGGAATCCCAAAGGATAAAGGATCCCATACCTTATTAATTGTTGAAGAATGATGTAGAAAAGCACCCTTCTTGCTGCCCTAAGACCTTGACCTATTCCTTCGATGGAGTTCTTCCATTTCGGAGAGAGAAAGAAGAGAGTAGGAAGAGCAATTTGGGTTTGGGAATTGAGAGGTTTTAAATGAGGTTTTATACTTAGGGTAGGTTATATAGTTAATTAACTAACCTAATTAACCAACCCCTTATCACTAATTAAAACCCTAACTAACTAACTTAATTAAATGACCCAACTAAAACTCCCTAGTGAAATTGCAGGACTGACCTACGGTCTGTAGGTCAGTCGACGGGCCTTGGGACAAACCATCATGTAGGTACGTCGTTTGCGACTGAGACTTACAAAAATGGAATTTTGGCGAAATGGATAAGTGACCATCGACGGAGGCAATCGACCCCATCGTCTGCCTTCGTTGGTAGACACTGTCTCAAGACAGCTTTTGGCCAAATTGGAAGGGTCCTCCTCAAGGACCCTTAGGGTAGTCCTTTGGGAGTCGTACCCGGATTTTATACCCTAAAACAACTATAATACATGTTAGGCACCTTACCACCAAATATCATCAAAATTCCGACTCCTAAAACCCCGTCAAATAGGCTAAGGCCCACTAGCACCTTTCGCACTAGTTTAGGACGTCGTGGACGTTCCTTGACGTTTTGACTCAAAAACTTCCTAAATGACTTTTATACCTTATTATTAACCTTAAAAAAGTGTTACAACCCTTGAACACTTATTTGAGGATCTAGATTAAGTTTTGAACTTTCGAAGTATTACAATATCCCCCCTCCCTTAGGAACATTCGTCCCCAAATAACACTAAAAATCTTTTGAAGACTGACTCAATACTAGCAGCCTAACCAAAAACATGCAAAAATCAATGAGTTACAACTCAAATCAAAACAACATGGCATTTACACAAAGAAACTCAAAATATCAATTACAACATATAAGAGCTTCAACATCACAACATGAAGAATTTCCTTCTCACAACAACATGAGCTCATCATATCATTGAAGATCCAATTATGCCAAAACTCAACCTATCAATATGCCCAATATCATTTGATAAAGGAAACAACGTACCAAGTACACAATAAGTGCAATTCAAAACAAAGAGCATTTTTTACATAAGTAACAACTAACCTTAGTTATCAAATAGATGAGGGTAACGGCACTTCATGTCGGCCTCGGTCTCCCATGTTGCACCCTCAACTAGGTGGTTCTTCCATAACACCTTTACGGAAGCTACCTCCTTGTTCCTTAACTTCTTTACTTGTCTATGAAGGATTTAAATCGGAACCTCCTCATAGGAGAGGTTCTCTTTCACACCTAGACCCTCAATAGGAAGAATGGACTCGGGATCACCGGTGCACTTCTTAAGCATGGAGACATGGAACACCGAATTCAATTCACTAGGTAATCTCAACTCGTATGCAACATTGCCAACCCTTTGCAAAACTTCATAGGGACCCACATAAAGAGGACTCAACTTCCATTTCTTTCCAAATCTCACCACTCCTTTCATGGGTGAAATTTTTAGATACACCTTACCACCTCTTCAAATTCTAAGTCCCTTCTCCTATGGTCGGCATAGGACTTTTGCCGGCTATAAGCCGTTTGCAACCGGTTCCTTATCATGTGAACTTTTTCCAAAGACTTATTAGATCAATTCGGGACCCAAGAGTGAAGACTCGCCCATTTCAAACCATATAATTAGAGATCTACATCTCCTACAATACAAGGCCTCGAAAGGAGCCATAGCTATAGTTGAATGGTAACTATTGTTACAAGAGAACTCAACCGAAGGCAGATGTTTATCCCAATTTCCCTTAAAATCAATTATACAAGATCTAAGTGTATCCTCAAGGGTTTGAGTAGTGCGCTCTTCTTGAACATCCGTTTGGGGATGAAAAGCGGTGCTTAGCTTCAAGTGGGTACCCAACCCTTTTTGGAATGACCTCCAAAACCTAGATGTGAGTTGTGCACCCGTATTCAATATGATGGATAACAGAATACCATGGCGATACACAATCTAATCTATGAAGATCCTTGCATAATCCTCCGCTGAGTAAGTGGACTTGACGGGTATAAAATGAGCGGATTTGGTCAACCTATCCATAACTACCCATATAGAGTCATGTTGTTTTTGTGTCCGAGGCAAACCTACCACGAAATCCATATTTATGTCTTCCCACTTCCAAGTGGGAACTTGGATTTCTTGAAGTAAACCACTTGGCTTTTGGTGCTCGGCTTTGACTTGTTGGAAATTTGGACATTTTGTAACAAATTGCGCAATTTCCCTTTTTAAGCCTTCCCACCAAAACACTTCTCTAAGGTCATGATACATCTTTGTAGAACCCGGATGAATGGAATAACGAGAATCATGAGCTTCCTCAAGAATTCGGTTTAACAAATCATCAACATTGGGAACACACAACCTTTATTTGTACCTCAAGACACCATCCCCCCAAGGAGAATGACTCATTTCACTTACCAAGAACTGACTCCTTCAACTCCAACAATGGTTGATCAAGGTGTTGCTTAGACTTCACCTCAACCACCAAAGATGATTCGGAGTTATGATGGACCATAAAACTACTATTTGGAGAATGTTCCAATCTAACACCTAAATGAGCCAACCTATGAACATCTTTCACTAGGTCTTTCTTGGCTTCTTCTACATGAGACACACTACCCATGGTCATACGACTTAGAGCATCCGCAACAACATTGGCCTTGTCGAGGTGGTAGAGAACACATATGTCGTAATCTTTCAACAATTCCAACTACCTTCTTTGTCAGAGATTTAAATCCTTTTGAGTAAACACATATTAAAGAATCTTGTTGTCGGTATACACATCAATATGGACACCATACAAATAATGCCTCCATATTTTCAAGGCAAATACCACGGCCTCTAACTCAAGATCATTAGTTGGATAATTCTTCTCATGCACCTTAAGTTGTCTAGAAGCATAAGATACTACTTTCCCATGTTGCATAAGGACAAACCCTAATCCCACTCGGGACGCATCACAATATACAACGAAGCCCTTAGTACCCTCCAGTAAAGTCAACACCAGAGCGGAGGTAAGCCTCTATTTCAAGATTTGGGAACTTCTTTCACATGCCTCCGACCACTCAAATATCATACTATTTTGGGTCAAGGTAGTCAAATGAGATGCAATGGACTCAAAACCATCCACAAACCTCCTATAATATCCCGCTAGACCCAAAAAGCTTCTAATGTCGGTTGGCGTCAATGGTCTAGGACAATTTTTGACCGCCTCGGTTTTCCTTGGGTCTACCTCAACTCCCTCACTAGAGATGATGTGACAAAGAAACACCACCGACCTCAACCAAAACTCACATTTGTTATACTTGGCAAATAATTGGTTTTCCTTAAGACCTTGTAACACCACCCTCAAGTGGTCCATTTGTCCACCATCACTTTTCGAATATACCAAGATGTCGTCAATGAAGAAAATTACAAATGAATCTAGGTAACTTCAAAACACCCTATTTATGAGATCCATAAACGTTCTGGGTATTAGTGAGACTAAAGGATATTACTAAGAACTCATAGTGACCATATCTAGTTCGAAATGCCATTTTTTGTATATCCTCACCCCTCACCCTAAGTTGGTGATACTCGATCTCAAGTCAATCTTAGAAAAGTAGATTTCCCCTTGGAGTTGATCAAACAAGTCGTCAATCCGAGGGAGAGGATATTTGTTCTCAATAGTGAATTTATTGAGTTGGCGATAATCAATGCACATTCTAAGGGACCAATCCTTCTTCTTCACAAAAAAATATCGGAGCACCCCATGGAGAAATACTAGGTCTAATGAAGCCTTTGTCTAGTAAGTCCTTAAGTTGAGCCTTCAACTCTTTCAATTTATCTGGGGCCATCCAACAATGAGGAATTGAAATGGGGTTGGTATCCGGTAGCAAGTTAATACCAAAATCAATTTCTCTTTTGGGAGGGATTCCATGAAGCTCATTAGCAAAGACCTTTGGAAATTCCCTCACTACAAGGACTAATTCAATGGGAGGATTTTCGGAGTCTAAATATTTGACTCTTACAATATGGTATAAACAACCTTTTGAGATAATTTTAGAAGCCTTAAGACAAGAGATAATACGACCTCTAGGAATAGAATTTCCCCCCTTCCACTCTAAGACAGGTTCATTTGGAAAATTGAACTTGACAATTCTTTTTCTACAATCAATGGAAGCAAAACAATCGTGCAACCAATCCATCCCCTAAATGACATTAAAATCGACCATATTAAGTTCTACTAATTCAACATGAATAACTCTATTGGGAAATGTTATAGGACAATTTCTATATACCCTCTTTGCAATCACTGACTCACCTACCATGGTAGTTACCATGAAAGGTTAATTTAGGATATCTTGCAAAATATCAAACTTCCTAGCTATCAAGGGAGTAACAAAAGATAATGCAGCACCCGGATCAAGTAAAACATAAACATCAATAGAGAAGACTTGTAACATACCGGTCACCACATCGGGAGAACTCTCTTGTTCACCCCTAGAGTGAAGTGCATATAAGTGATTCTTCTTTGGAGCATCCACATTAGAACCACTAGCTTGAGCTTGTCTACTTCCTTTGTCTTGCCCCTTCAAATTAGGGCAATCCCTAACCTTGTGGACACTCGTGCCACACCAAAAGCAATTGTCTGGCCCAACAAGGCAATCACTATAATGCTTCTTACCATACTTTCCACAAGTTGGCTTCTTTCTTGGTGAACTAGTACCTCTTCCCTTTTGAGGCTTAGGGTTAGACACCCTATCATCACGAGCCTTGGGAAATTTTGGAAGAAACTTGATTAGAATATCTCTTCTTTAATATAGGCTTGTTTTGAATTTCAAGCCTACCCTTAGAAGAACCACTTTCATAAGATCTTGCCTTCTTGGCCTCCCTATTCTTCCTCCTTAACCTTTTTTCTTCCACTTGTTGAACATGAACCATGAGACGAGAAATATTCATATTATCATGAAGCATATCCGAACAACATTCTTCAACCAAGTCTTTGGACACCCCCGTAAGAAAATGACTCATATCATCCCTTGGGTTTGACACCAAGGATGGAGCATACTTGGACAATTTAGTGAACTTCAAAAAATAGTCAAGTACAATCATACCTCCTTGACGAAGGTTGATTAATTCTTCCACCTTAGCTTCCCTCAACTCTCTAGGAAAGAACCTTTCAAGGAAAGCCCTCTTGAAGATATCCCAAGTCACCGGACCACCCCTTAGTGCCCAATTATCCCTCCATTGCACGTACCAAGTTTGGGCCACTTCTTTGAGTTGATAAGCCGCCAATTCGGCCTTCTCAATATAGGTCACTCCATAGCATGGAGAATCTTATAGGCCTCATCGAGGAAATCCTTAGGGTCCTCATCCGACCTCGACCTAATGAACATAGGTGGACTCATTCTAGTAAAGTCTTTCAAACGAGAGGCCATAGTGTTAGCATTTTGAGGCACTCGAGGTCTAACCTCCCTATTCACTTTGGGTGTTCATGTCTTGGACTTGATAAGTGACGACATTAGCTTCATAGGTCATGGCTTGGGCCAAATTGAGAAAGTCTGCCCTTATTTCTCCATCGATCATCGGTGGAGGAACAAACGGAACTTGATCACCCATAACAACTTTTTCAAGTGGAGACACTTGGTTATCTTGTGCAGGCACTTAGTTGTCATAAGCCCCCACATTAGCCATCTCTTCCTCGGCCCTTATAGAAGCTTCTCTTTGAGTATTCATACCTATAAAAATAATACAAGGTTTAGGTGAAAGCACATAACAAGACCCTAGAGGAACGACATAGGAATACAAGAAGATGAGAGTTTCTAAGCATCATATAGTCTCTCATTCATAAGTGTGGCGCGCTTCACAATTATTATTAAGAATCAACATAGATGTGGTTTAATGAGACATCGTTTCTAGGTATATTCAACCTCACGCTCTGATACCAAGTTTGTCACATCTGGGAAGTACCCCTAGACGTAACCGGCGGCGTCGTCCTCGGAGAGGACTAAGACTAGCCTCTTAGCATTCATTATTACATTCATAGGTTAAAAATGCGGAAAATTTATAACATTTCATCTACATCTACTTCATGAGGTTTACTTTGACCTCTGCTTACACATAATATATTCATAGCGAGTAAACATAGACTCCTCGTATAAGAATATTACATAGTCTTCTACTATTATGTCACATATATAAATAAGATACACAATATAGTCTTAAAAGGGATGTCTCATATGGGCACAAGCCCTTACACTAAACCATCTAAACAGAATCGACATATGGGCACAAGCCCTTACACAATCTATAAATGCCACTTAGGGCTTAAAACAATATCTTGAAACAATTAGAATGAAATGATCGTCTTTAGACTATAAAAAAGAATCATAGCTAGAGTAATAACAAGGTATCATCCTCAGACTTAAGGACATACCCACACTTGGAGAATGATTCCAAGCCTTCCTTCAAAAGAGGTCACGAACCCTTCAACGACTGAAACCCAAAATATTTGGGGAAAAGGGAGAAATGGGGTTAGCACATCACTTGTACTAAGTATAGCATCATATGCACATACAACATAGAAATCATGCTAAAAAGGGACGTTTATTCAAAAGTATGCAAAGTCACTTTGAAAATACCTTATGCACATTCAAAAACCAATACAAGTCAATAAACACATAATAGTTAAATCAAGATCATGTACATCACAAGACTAATAATACCAACTCTAGTCAATTCAACATGCATATCAACATAACTGAGCACATAATCAAGACAACTCTATCATCAAGTTATAATATCAACAAGCATGCATAAGAGTTCACAACATCATAACCTAAGCAAGACCAGTACACATACACCCCCATTAAGTCCACTAGTGCAATGACAATGTAAGGCCCCATAACCTCACTCAACCAAGTAAACCCAACAAAAACTATAAGAAATGCCCAACTTTACATACTACATCATTAAGAGTAGACATCATCATACATTAGCAATAGATCAACATAGTGTCATAACATGTAAGATCAATATATACAGATCATTTAAATTTATAGAATATAAGCACATAACAACATCCTTCTAAGACTTCCCTCAAGGCTAAATAGTGCAATGTATAGGTAGATTCTCATACCCCTACCTAGACTTTGCCAAACCCCTTAGGTCATCCTAGTTAGAGTTCACTTTGTTACATCGTTTTACCTTTGGGAAGAAGGTGGACTACTTGCCAAGGTAGTACAAAAACATGAATATAACATCTATGTGGATCCACTAGTTAGTATTCCTATGGGGGCAACATAGTTCAAGAAATAGGAGATATAGTTGGGACCCTTTTTATGCTACATGAATTATAGTCTCCAATTCATGAGTACAATAGTGATCCTACCTCCCTTATGAAATGTATTTCATTAATAATCTTAACTTAGTTTAGGTCGTAGGGATCTAACCCTTATATAGTCATAGTCATAGCTCAATTGGAATTGCATGAGTATGTCCTTTTAATACAATTCACACATGTGAGGTTAGCACATTACATAACCATATTATGATAAGGCACATAGGCAATTCATCACAATCCTTAGATCATTACATCCTAGCCAACAACTCACAAGCCATAAATTAAGATATTTCAATTCAACATCGTACCAACCTTGATCAATCTTATCATAATACTTCAATATAACTTTATCACTAAACACAAGTAATTATAATTGAAGTAAAGGATTGAGATCACAAGACTTACCCCACTCTCGTTCACAAGCCATCATCCAAGGTTTTACAATCAACAATCCAATTCAACCCAAAAAGGGGGTGTAATATCATCACACAATAGTAATTAACACAATAATGAAGTCAATTGAATCACTACACATCAATTCATCACTAGTTCATAACCTAGGGTTAGGGACTTGGGTCAATTTCATGATCTATTCCACAAAACTAGGTTAACTCATCAAGAACTAGCATACTTTAATCATAATACATCATAATCTATACATAATAATCAAAGTAAACCATAGACAACACAATTTAGAAAGTCAATTTCGTAATAGGAAGAAATCCATAAGAATTCATCTTTTTGAAAACCAATTTTGGAAGAACCCTTTGGGGAAAGGATCCCAAAGGTTAAAGGATCTGATACCTTGTTAATTGTTTAAGAATGATGGAGAAAATCACCCTTCTTGCTGCCCTAAGACCTTGACCTAGCCCTTCAGTGGAGTTCTTCTATTTGGGAGAGAGAAAGAAGAGAGAAGGAAGAGCAATTCGGGTTTGGGAACTGAGAGGTGTTAAATGAGGTTTTAGGCTTAGGGTAGGTTACATAGTTAATTAACTAACCTAATTAACCAACCCTTAATCACTAATTAAACTCGTAACTAACTAAATTAATTAAATGACCCAACTAAAACTCGCCAGTGAAATTGCAGGCCTGACCTACGAAACCACGACCTACAGTCCGTAGGTCAGTCGACGGGCCTTGGGACCAACTGTCCTGCAGGTACGTAGTTTGCAAATGAGACTTAAAAAATTAAAATTTTGGCGAAATGGCTAAGTGACCATCGACGGATTCAATTAACGCCCCGTCGATTGGACCACGCCCCGTCGTCTGCCTTTGTTGGTAGACACCGTCTCAAGACAACTTTTGGCCCAATTTGAAGGGTCCTTCTCAAGGACCCTTAGGGGGGTCCTTGGGGAGTTTTACCCATACTTTTAGACTCTAAATCAACTCTAATACATGTTAGACACCTTACCACCAAATTTCATCAAAATTCAAACTCCTAAAACTGCGTCAAAGTCAAAGACACATTAGCACTTTTTGAACTAGTCTCTGGACGTCGTGGACGTTTCTTGATGTTTTTCACTTCAAAACTTTGTAAATGACTTTTATACCTTATTATTGACCTTAAAATAGTGTTACAACCCTTGTACACTCATGTGAGGCTCTATATTAAGTTTTGAACTTTCGGAGTGTTATAAGTATTGAGTTCTTTATTCTTTTTGAGATTATATTTCTAATCATGGGACTATTGCATGTTACCCATGAAGTCCTTGAATTTAATCGTTCATGCCCATAATTCCATATTAACCCTATAAGTCGAAAAATATTGAGATAAGAAGTGTCTACGAGTCCTTGAGTTATGTAGTTCATGCTCATAATTCCGCATGAACCCTCCAAGTTGAAAATCATGAAATCACCCATAAACATGTGATCATAAACCTTGAATCCATACATCAATTCAAGGAAAGTTAAGATTTAAGCTTAGAAGTTAAGAAGTAAGTCAAACAAAAGTTCTTAAAGTTTCAAGAGTCTTATTTAAACATCTTAGCTTGGTTTTAAGGCTCAAGCTTTGAGTTAAAGAAAGAGTAATGAGTTGAGTAAAATTCTCAAAAGCTATAAGGGAACTAAGTATTCCCTAATAGTTAAGTTTCAAGCAAGCAAAGACTGTCAACTTGAGTTCACTTCTCAAGAGTTATAAGGGAACTAAGTAGTCCGTAAGAGTTTAAACAAAATGTTTTCAAACTTTTGAGAAAGAAAGGAAGCTAGACTTTCACAGAGCCAATGACTAGTTTTAGTAAAAGAAAAAGGAAACTATGATTTCCAAGAGAGCTTTTGAAGTTAATTTTGAGCAATTATTTCAAACTAGAGAAGAAGTTGTTTTAAAAACATATGAGATAACTATTTTGAGAGTAGTATTGAGCACCGATATGGGGACGCGAGTTCATATCACCTCAAGTATCCATAAACGATGTAGCCAACATGGAGAGATAAAGGATCATACCTTTCAGATGATTCCTTAGTGCTTTTTATCATACACTACTGGATCCACTTAGTAGTTTAGGTTCTATACCGACGACAAGGTATAGAGCGGTCCTCTTGCAATGTGAGGTAAGACGTTGTACCATCACTTAGGCTCATAGTGATGGTTTTTGGTTAGAGAAACTCCCACATAAACTCTATTTTGTTAATGCATTTTCTTTAACGAACTAAGTTACTTTTACTATTTTATAAATCTTTTTATATATAGCATATGTATTATTTCTTTATATTGAGTTGAGTATCCATAGTCGAGTATCATATCTTTGAGTTCAGTATTTAATCTTTGAGTTGAGTATCTTATTCTTGAGTATTCCTTGAGTTTCAAGTTTGAGAAGAGGTAAGTATGTTTCCATATTTTATTCATGTATCAAGCTTATGTTATGTTTTAGATTTCCCCTTACTTGCTCGTACATTCCACGTACTAAGACAATTGGCCTGCATCTTCTCATGATGCAGACACATGTGTTCAGGATCTTCGTTGATACATCCGAGATTTGAGTTAGCTATGGTGAGTATCCTTGCTTCCGGAGGATTTCATTTACTTTTCGGTTTAGTCAGGAGGTCGTGGGTTTTGTCCCGACTTCCATCATTAGCAGTTAAACGCTTCATAGATATTCAGTTTAGTTAAGAAGTATGTATTATTCATTTATTTTCTTAAATGTTTTATAGACTAAAGTTGTCTATTTTATGGCTAGTTGAATATATTATTTTATTCAAAGTTCTTCATTTGAGTAAAGCTTTGTAAAGTTGAGTTTATTGAATCGTATTTCAATTTTAAGCTTTTCTATGTTTAAGTTAGTCTTCCGCTTGTTGTCAGCCAGGATGAGGGTTCGTTTGGAGACCAGCAATGGCCTTCAAGTGCCGGCCACGTCTAGGGTGTAGACTCGGGTCGTGACCAGTTGTCGCTTAGATAATCCCCAAAGAAACAATATTACTTTATTATATGAGTAAATTTGAGTTTGTTATTGCATTTTTTTAACAAACTAAGTTTCTTTTATTATTTTACAAAGCTTTCATTATATTGCATGTGTATTGTGTTTTATATTTAGTTGAGTATCCATAGTTGAGTATCTAGAGGTGTGTACCCAGAGTTGAGTATCATATCTTTGAGTTGAGTATCTAATCTTTCAGGTGAGTTATATTGTATCCTGGAATATTCCTTGGGTTGAGCAAGTTGGAAAGAGGTAAGCATGTTTCCTTTTACCAGTTCAAACTTATGTTTATGATTTAGATTTTCCCTTACATGCTCGTACATTCTACGTATTTAGCCATTTGGCCTGCATCATTTAAAGATGCAGATACATGCATTCATGATCATCAACAAGAGCTTCGTTGATACATCCGAGAGTTCAAGTTAGTTATGGTAAGCCTCCTTGCTTTTGGAGGATTTCATTTACTTTTCAGTTTAGCATGTATGTCGTGGGTCTTGTCCTGACATCCATCCTTCTCATTTAAAGGTTTCATAGATAGTCAGTATAGTCAAGAAGTTTGTATCTTTATTTTAATCAATTTTTTAGAGACTTAAGTTGCTTTTTTTATTGCAAGTTGAATACTTTATTTTTATCAAGAGTTAATATTTTAAGTTAAAGCTTTGTAATGGAGTTATTGATTTTATTTATTTTTTAAACTTTGTTTGCTTGAATCAGTTTTTTGCTTGTAGTCAGCCAGGATGAGAGTTCACTTGGGAGCCAACAATGGTTCTCGAGTGTCGGCCACGTCCAGGGTGTGAGATCAGGTCGTTACACAAGGTTTCTGAAGCACATAAAAGTTTGAAAGAAATATTTTCAATAAATCTTCAAAAATCCTCATACGGATTGAAATAATCAAGGAAGAAAATGGTACAAAAAGAATAATCCGAATTGTCCTTGTATTTTTATAAAAAAGGTACTTATCTTAATTTGTTAGAATATTTGTGTATGTTGATGACTTGTACATTATTTTAACTATTAAAAAGTTTTTTAAAAGCTATTGAGTATGTGAGAAGGGAATATAAAATGAATAGTTCCTGGAAAGAATTTTTTTTGTGTTGACCTACATATTGAGAATTTGAAGAATGAAATATTAGTTCATCAATCAACATACACAGAAAAGTTTTTACGTCATTTTATATGGATAAAATCACATTCATTGAGTAACCCAATGATTATGAGATCGCTTGGTATAAATAAATATTCACTTTGATCTCAAAAGAAGGATGAAGAGCTTCTTGGTCATGATGATACTTCATATCTTGGGCAATCAGGGTACTAATGCATCTTGCGAACAATATTTGACCAGATATCTGTTTTGCAGTAAATTTACTGGCAAGATTCAGTTCCTCCATAACAAAAAGGATATTGAAATGGTACTAAGCACATACTTTAATATCCTCGAAGGATCATAGTCATGGGTTTAATAAATTCCAAGGAATCCAAGTAAGAACTGATTAGTTACACAGATGAAGAATATTTATCTGATCCGTATAAAACTTGATCTCAAACGCACTATTTGCTTACATGTGGAGGAACACTAATATCCTAACGATTAATGAAGCAAACGTTTGTAACCACTTCTTCAAATCATGCATAAATGAAAGCCCTACATGAAGCAAGTCGACAGTCTGTCTCGTTGAGATCACTGACGCATCATATTCAGGAAATGTGTGGATTTTCTTCAAAAAATAATATACCAGTCAAATGTACAAAAATAATCAACTGCAAATGAAAGTGTCCACACTATGATTATTTATGTGAACAGGTGAAATGAGCAATTTACTTGTAGTGAGGTCACGAATAGAGTTATCTTCAAGAATGTATTCGCATAAGTTCAAAGCCTCATCATATCCATGAAACCACAAAATTATATATCAGAAATGAGTTCAATCATGCAACATCTTTGCAAACATGATTTGATTACAAAGACACTTTCAATATTTGAGAAGTTAGTATATAGCGTGTTGCACTTTTTTTCCATTACCGAGGTTTTGTTACACTGGGTTTTGATGGCGAGATTTATAATGAGGCCACAAATAATACGTATCAAAAAATATGTGTACTCATTTTTCTTCACTAAAAGTTTTTCCCACTAGATTTTCTCTAATAAGGTATTAACGAGGCACATTATCTATGGACATCCGATGAGGAGTGTTATGAATCCATTTCATAGTGGATTGTCCATTTGTTTTCTACATGAACATATCCTTATCAAGTATGTATATTTACAAGGTGACATGAACCTTTGTAGATAACTATGTCACCATTATTTGGGAGTTTATCATGGTGGCTTTGGGGTGATATCTTACAACTATAAATAGAGATATCACTCACCATTTGGAAGACACAATTTGAATAGAAAAAAAAAGTGCTATTTTTGTTCTCCATATCTTGTCTTCTTCTCTTTATATTATATTGCTATGAATTTGATTTTATAATATATTTTTTGTAACTTTTCATTTAATTTTTAAACAATCAAAAATAAAACTTACCTTAAAAAGTGATTTTATTTTTGTTGCTTTCAAATCCTTTAAAATAAAGTTAATGAAATAAGATAAAAGTCAAAATGTTTAATTTATTGTTATAAAAATATTTTAGCTCTAAAAATCATGAAAAATTTTAGGTTTGGTAAAAAATTGTGTGTCTCGACACACGATTATGATGAGTAAATTAGTAAACCCATTTAATTTGACCATCGCGATAGCAATTAGGCGTCACACTATTGGGGTGATTGGATATTTAACATGCGATTGTGATACCATGCATGTGAACGCGTTTGTGAAGAAAATAACCCCATGTGATCACCAAATAGGGTCTCACGATCTTGAAGATCAAAATACTAGGCATGATAACTCACTAAATCAAACTCACATGAGTTAAAACATTATTTAATGTACCCTCAAGATTCGTTAGGAATATTGAGTACACAAACTAGATATATTACCCACCTAAATTCAGTGTTTTGACTCAATGTGTAATGCCTTGAGCATACACCCTTGACGTGGCCGACACGCGAGAACTATTGCTGGTCCCCAAGAGAACCCTTTGCATGGCTCAACTACTCAGCGGAAGACTTACTCAAGAAAAGTAACAATCTCAATTACAAACTCAACTCATAAGTAAAGTAGTTTAACTCAAAAGAATATTCAAATGAACCTAAGTGTTCAACTCACAGTCTTTAAAACATCAAAAAGGAAATGAGAAAAGACTCCTTAACCACTACTGTCTATGAAGCCTCAAATATACTATGATGGAAGTAGGACAAGACCCGTGACATCCTATCAAAAAATTGAAATATAAATGTGATGCCTCCGGAAAGTAAGGAGCATCACCAAAGCTACCTCGAACTCGACTGGATCAATAGAGTGCGAATTGATGATCCCAAATACATGTATCTACATCATGAAATTACACAAGGAAAATGACATAAGTACACTAACTGTACGAGCATGTAAGGGGAACACTGCAACATAACATAAAGATTGAACTATTAGAAAGGAAAACATACTCACATCGGCTCAGCTCAACTCAACTCAACTCAATAATACTTAATTCAAATTCATAATACTCTACTCAACTAAATATGAAAGCAATAATAAAAGATGCAAGGTGTATAAATCATTTAAAATATTAGATAATAACTAAATGTATGAGAAAATACATAAATAAACTTATTACTTTTATTTGGGATATTCTCTAACCGACAACCATCACTATGAGCAAAATGATGATACAAAGCCTAACCTACACTGCAAGAATTTTCCTATACATTGTCGAAATATAGGACATCCTAAAATAAATGGATCCACAAAGTTATGCTTAAAAGCAATAAGGAATCTCTGAAATGTATGATTTTTTACCCATGTTGGCATCCATGGTTTACGAGGATTTTGAGTTGTCAGAACTCATACACATATCAATGATCAATACTATTCCAAATAATATATAACTCACTATCATATAATTAAAAACATAACTCATCATGAAATCTTATATATATATATCTATATATATATATATATATAACAGAAATCTAAGCCCGCCTACGTAGTGCCACCACAAACTAGGATTCCCTTTTTATTTATATATTTCCAAAATTATCCCCCCCCCCCTCATTAAAATTATGGCTTCAATGAAAATTTGCAACTTTATGAAAAGTTGCGACTTTAATGAATAGTTGCGAATTTTGTGAAAAGTTGTGACTTTAATGAAGATTTGCAACTTTTATGAAAAGTAGTTACTTTTGTGAAAGGGTGTGACCTTTACGAAGAGTTGCATATTTTCCAAATAGTTATAACCTTTCTGAGAAGGCACAATTAAAATTTGTTCACACTACCAATTGTTGTCTATAGATAAATTGATTTCCTCTCATTTCAAAATATCAAATATTCTGAACTACTTCTTCTTCCTCTTCTGTACAATTAAATATTCGTGTACTTTGCTTCTGTTGAGCGGCTCACCGACAGAATTTCTTATGTTATTAATCTTTGTATGCATATTTATAGTCATTAATTTATGCTTATGTTATCATGGATAAATGGTAAGATATTATAATTTTCATTTAAATATACATTATTAATGTGTTTTACTATGTAATATTGTATGTAAGATAATATAGTGTTTTTGTTTTAATGACGGGAAGGTATTATTTATAAATTCTATGATATTCAATTCCCGTGCAAAGCGCGATTGATTTTACTAGTTTGAGATGATTGCTCAGAAGATTCTCTTAAAAGAGATAATACTCAAAAATTCCTCCTTAACTCATTTGGAAAACAGGGTTTCCTCTTGTTTTATATATAAAAGTGTTACATATTAGAGAATACTTAGTCCCCCCATACTCATTTTAAAATATTAACTCAAGTCTCCACATTCTCTTACTCATGTACTCATGTCTTAAAACAAGTTATAAATAATTGTAGAAAACTTCTCTAAATGACTCGAAGGGCTTTCTTGAACTCTCCTCTTAAATTTACCTTGATTTGAAATATCAATTTATGAGCTATGATTATACTATAGGATCTCTCGATGATTTACGAAGGGTTATATAGTTGATAATAAGAAACAAGCGAAACACAATTTGGAGAACATGGGGCAATTTCTGAAGATAAAATCATAAGACTCTACGCAATACGGACTTGGCAAAAATATTTACCCGATCTTTTCATCCCCTCCAAAACTCGACCCAACTAATGCCCTAAGCAGTTTCAGTCCAAATTCACAAAATTTCACACAAGCAAAACGTTTTCAATGAAATCCACGCAAAATTCATCAAGAATAACAATCATTCGCATAACCCTCACCTCAAGAACTCAAAAGACTCCATCTATAATGAATGAAGCTAAAACCTCAAGAACTTCATCAAGAATATCGATCAATCAACATTAAAACAAATTCATGGATGAAATTTACATGATTTGCATTTATCCAACACTATAAAAGTTTAAGTACCTCTAAAGATCTAAGTCTTGGCAATTTCCCCAAAGCATGCAATAATCTTCAGCATTCTTCTTTTTCTCCACTTGAACTTCACTCTAGTGGGTGAACGCATCACCAGCCAAGTTAGTCACTTGGAACATTGGGGTATTCAATCCCCGAGCTTCCGGGCCTTGAGAACCGACTTCGGATTTGCCCCTCAAATAGTGAGTAGCAAAGAAGGGTAGGGTTTCAAGTTTAGGGTTTTCACTTCCACATCCCAGCTCATCGAAGCTACCGCCTATCGATTGAAATTTTCCTCCTCAGCCAAAGGCAAAACTGGCTCCCCTTTTTGAAATGACTGGAACTGATTACGATCAGTTTAGATCCCAAAATGGGTGGAAAACGTGTAGTCCTAGTGCGGTAGGGAAAATATCAAAATACCCTCTTTTAAATGGATGAATTTCCTTAACTAGACAGGCTATAGTTAAACTGGCATATCTCCTTCATTTGAACTTGAAATTCAGAAAACTTAGCATCGTTCGAAAGATGACTCGACAAAATTTAATTCAATATCTTATGGACCACATAAATCATCTTGCGCTGAAATTTATGGTCATGTTAAGTTGGCCCAAAACTCACAATTGAAAAGTAACTTGTATCAAACTCAATTAATCTCTTCCTAAGACGGAGGTGTTACAATATCTCCCACTTGGGAATTTTTGTCCTGGAATGAGATCACTCTATATAGAACTAAGGCTGGAAACATCTAACGCCTAACTCAAACACCCAACATGTAAATCGCATAACTTAGCATATCAACTTAAAGAGTACTAAGAAAAGAGTGAGTACCTTAGATTGGAATTTCTTGAGCAGAAAAGAGATGTGGTTGTATGTTCTTCATATCCTCCTCAACCTCCCAATTAGCTTCCTCAACAAATCGATTCCTCCATAAGACCTTGACAAATGCGACCTCCATGGTTCTCAACTTTCAAACTTAACGATCAATAATCTCAATGGGTATCTCTTTCTAAGATATGTTTTCCTGAATACAAATATTCTCAATATGTATAATAAGTTAAGGATCGCTCATACACTTCTTCAACATAGAAATGTGGTACTAGATAATTGCTGCTAACTTTGTCGGTAGCTCAAACTCATAAGCTACATTTCCAATCTCTTAGATATTTTGTAAGGACCAATATACCGGGGACTGAGCTTCCCTTTCTTACCAAATCTCATAACACCCTTAACGGGTGAAACCTTCAAGTAAACACAATCATGCACCTCAAACTTGAAGTCTCTTGTCATAACATCTATAAAGGATTTCTGAAGACTTTGTGCTATTTTCAACCCATCTTGAATAAACTTCTTTTTCTCAATAGCTTAATGAACAAAGTTTGGCTCTATAAACTCGGCTTCACCAACCTCAAACAATCCAATAGGAGATATCTTCTCTCATGAAAGGTAAGTTATCATCCCAATTACCCTTGATATAGATCACACAAGAACTGAACTTATCCTCTAAAGTCTTAATTGTATGCTCTGCTTGACCATCAGTTTGAGGATGAAAAATAGTACTCAAATTTACTTTAAACCCAAACCTTTATGGAAAAGACCTCCAAAATTGTGTGGTTAATTATTTACCTCAATCTAAAATGATGGACACATGAACTACATAAAGTATGACTATCTCTTGAATATACAACCTGGAATAGTATCTTGCCGAAAAGGTAGTCTTCACGGGCAAGAAATGGTTGATTTAGTCATCCAATATACAATTACCCAAACCGAATCATGTTGTCTGCGAAAAAGTGGAAATTCAATAATGAAATCCATATTGATTATCTCCTCCTTCCATTCTTGAAGATCTATGTTGTGAGCCATTCCACTGGCCCTTTGGTGCTCTTCTTTGACCATTTCTAAATTTGGGAATATAGAGGTGAACTCTACAATACACCTCTTCATACTACTCTACAAATAGACTTCTCTCAAGTCACAATACATCTTTGTTGAACCAGGATGGATAGAGTATCTAGAACTATGAGCTTCTTACGTGATCCTATCTTTGAGTTCATCCAAATTCAGTAAACAAAATCTACCTCTATACCTCAGCACACCATCTCCCCTTATTTAATATATATTACTTTTGTTTATGAACATTCACGTTCAACTCAAGAAAAACATGATCTAGGTCTTCTTTCTCTTTCACTTCAGACACTAGAGATGATTCAACCCCATTAATGACCACCACTCAACCTTCATTGGAATCCAACAACAAGACTCCTAAACGTGCAAGTCTATGAACATCTTTGGGTAGTTCTTTATTTCTCTCATCAACATGGGTAGTACTACCCATACAAAACATTCACAAGGCATCATCAACGTTATTAGCCTTACCTGGGTAATAGAAGATACTATTGTCGAAGTCATTTAGTAACTCTAACCACCTCTTCTGTCTCAGATTTATCTCTTTGTGACTGAAACTATATTGCAGACACTTGTGAATGGTGAACACCTATACATGAACACCATAAAGATATGACGCCATATTTTATAAGCGAATACTACAACAAAAAACTCGAGATCGTGAGTTGTGTATTTCCTCTCATTAATCTTAAGTTGTCAATAAACATCCGAGTCCAACACTTGACACATCACAATAAACAACAAATATTTTTGTACCCTTCAGTTTAAACGACATGATTCCTTCATTATTGAAAAGTCAATGAAGAAAGAATTAGGGCCAAAAAACGTTTTGGTAGTAACTTGAATTTCCCATCCTATTCCAGATTTGGATAAAATCAGAGGCATTAAGGTGTAGGGAAATCTAATAATAAATGAAGGATCTAAATGTGAATTAGATTACATGAGTGGATAGCTAAGACGATAATGAACTTGTACCACTTTATGGAATCAAATTCGGGCAAGTAACACTCCTGAAAATGATCTTTTCATGAATGGGTACATTTTGTCCCTGTCAACGCCGCTGGAGGGGAATTCTAGGAGTTTGAGTGGCATAGATGTAGTGGTATGGGTCTGTTGTAGCGGTCCATACACGACTTAGAGTCTTTAATAAACCCCTAAACGACCATATTTGGTATTTTTCAACTTTTAGGGCTATGGAGGTGACCCGAGACGAGTTCTTGATAGTTTTTCACCATTCTTGAGGCTTAAGGTATGTTTTTAAAACACTGAATCCATTTTTCAATCCGTAGAACCTATTTTCTTAGGTTATTATAAACGGAAAAGGGCCTAAAATACCCTCAAAGTATTGAAAATGGTACAAAATTACCCTCCATCCACCTATTGGCTCCAAAATGCCTTTTTCATCCACCTATTGGCTCCAAAATACCCTTGTCATCCACCTTTGGGTTCAAAATTGACCACTTCTTTAATTGTTTTAAAATTAAACTCTTTATATATTTTTTAAAATACTTGGCGTTCAACTATTGGTTATCATTTAATTTATTAATATAATTTATAAATCAACCCACTACCCACTCATTACTAACTAAACCCCACCCAATTAATAATCCAATTATAATATCAAAATTGTCATAAACATTACTAAAACACGATGAAATTATAGATTCCTGAAAATGACATTCAAAATTATTTGAGTCCGAATCGAAGCCCCAATTAAATATAGGTTGAGCCGCTTATTTAGGAGGACACTTTCAATAGGATTCTCTTTCAAGATTGAATTAAAAATTTATGATTAAAGGTAAAGAAGTAATACATCCCGAATTAATTCATTCACTTTTTTAAAATATAATTTTATAAATATTTATGATTTGTTTTAAAACCTTTAATATATTATTTTGAAAAAAAGTTAACTATGAAGTAACATCACATAATTGAGACGTAAGAATAATTAAGATGAACATAGTCAGACTTTTAAGTTTATCGGTAATTTTTATTTAGACACTTAACGTATGATAATTTACTTCTATAGATATTTTCGCCTCAAATTTTTAAAAACACTCAATTGACAGTAGCTTTTTTGTTGTTGCATTAATAATGTGACGGGTGTATTAATTTGGAGGGGTTTAATTAGTAATGGGTGGTTAGTGGATTGATTTATAAATTATACTAATAAGTTAAATTATAACATATAGTTGCGTGCCACGTATTTAAAAAAATATTTAAATAGTTTAAATATAAAACCGTTAAATAAGTGATCAATTTTGAACCAAAAGGTGGATGACAAGGGTATTTTGGACCCAATAGGTGGGTGGAAAGGGTATTTTGGAGCCAATAGGTGGATGGAGGGTAATTTTATGGTGCAAAAAGCCCTAGTTTGGGTATTAGGATCTTGGATTGGTCTAGGGTTATTGGATTTGTTATAATTTGAATGATTAGACCTTTGATTGTTGATCCTTGCGTATAGTAATTGTTGTAGACCTAGAACAAGCGAAAAGAATTCGGAAAGGGAAGATTCAAGGTTCTTAGGGGCTTCAAGCTTGGATTTGAGGTAGGTGATGGTTGTGATTTCATGTTGGTGCGATATATGTTTGTAACTGCTTCGTTATAATGCATGTATGTATGCGAATATTGAAATATTGATCACCCTAATCATAAATAAGGATAATTGAATAATTTTATGCTATGAATTACCGCATGTTGTATGATGTTGATGAGATGCTTGTGAATGTAATTGTGGTGTGTGAATGGAGATAAGATTTCCACATTCCGACAACCTAACTTGAATCGAATTGCAACATTTCGACATAAATATTGGATCGAGTTTCCATGTTCCATCACAACTATGGGATCATTTTCCACGTTCTGACATAAAAATGGGATTGAATTTCCACGTTCCGGAAAGCTAACAGTTTGTGTATGGGTACCCTGAGAGGACCATTGAATTGTATTGTGTATCTACTTGTGATGTTTACTTTCATATCGAGTTATGATTGATATTCAAAGACTATTTCTTAGTCGAAAATGATTTAATTGTATATTGTTGAGAATTGTAAAACTATTCATTGATGTGAAAAATGATGATATTGTATATGTTTGGTATATGCCTTTTTTATATTGTTGTGGTTACTTACATATGTTTCACTTATTATGATAGTCGCTTGATCCTACGAGTACACTATAGTTGTGTAGTGATACTGCACTTGCTCTTATATTTGTTGTTAGAGGGCTTTTTCCGGCGGCTATTGACAGACCTCGTTTAGAAGATCAGTGACCGCTTTGAATTCAAGGGTGAGATAGTTCTTCAAGGCTACCTTGAGTTCTTTTGTTTAGGTCCACTCTTTGCAGACTCAGACTATACGTTAAGGTGTTGTTTAGTTTTGAAATTGTATCCTTTTTTCTTAGATTTGTCTTTGGTAGAGTTTTGGTATATTTACTTTCAGGTTCTTGGTATTTAATTACATATTTGTTTAGTTAATTAAACTTGTTTCCATAACTTTATTTCCTTGGGTTTGGGTTAGTTGCTTAGTTTTGGTTGTAGTAGTGGTTCACCCACCGGATGGTTAGTGTGGGTGCCAATCACGATGGTTTGGGTCATAACAAATTGTTATTAAAGTCTAGGTTCGTTGATCTGATTCTACAAAAACAAGTCTATTAGTATCTTGTGGAATGGTACAATGGCGTCCGCACTTTTTTTCTAGAGATTATAGGACTTTAGGAAAGCCTCAATTCTTTCTACTCCTTGTGCTATGAGTTGAATCCAATTGGTATATGGGTGATACAAATTACTATCTTTCCTCCTTCACTCTATGGTCCGAATAAGAGCAGCAAAAATGGTAACACCATCACTGGCAAGAGAGGATGTGTATAGACTACCGAAAGTTGAGTAGAGTTACTATTTGGAACAAGTATCCATTGCCTCGGTTATATGACATTTTTGACCAATTGCAAGGTGCATGGGTTTTCTCTAAGATTGATTTAAGGTCTAGTTACAATCACTTAATGAATGAGGCGGTTAAGAATGGTGTCCGACCAAGTTTTGTGATTGAAATTAGAAGTTTTATATAGCTCGCTAGCTACTATTGTTGCTTGTGGTATTATTTGAGTCAAATTGGTATCTCCCAATTTCAATTGGCATATCAACAAAGTGAATTAGATGGAACACAAGAAAGTTAATTGAAACTGAGAAGGTTCCAATTGGTGTCTAGACTTACGGGTAGTATAAGGCATAGATGATCAGTAATAGTCGTCTATAGAATTAACTAACTAAGGAAATTGGACTTGTCTGTAAGTTGTAACTTAGAACGGTGAATGTGTGCTTCTAAATGTCTAAAATTAATTGTCGATGTGAAGGGTATGTTACTTGAATTCTTTGATATTATTATGTTCCACTTGTGGTGGCCTAAATGTTAATACTATGCAAGTTCTAACTGCTTGAGTGTTGTGAAACTTGTTGTGACAAGAAAATCATCATCAGATTAGGTGTGAGGATCATTATAAATAACAATGTCAAGCGTAAGAGAGAAATTTGGGCGTGTGGTGCGACGAACTAATAATTCTGTGATTTTCTTGGTGTATCGTGGGGAGGTGTTGATTATGCTGTTGAATTAATGAGAATGAGTTTGATTGTGTGTCTTTAAGATTAAATAGGGGTAGACAATGATTAACCTAGTTATGAGAATTAATCTAAAATTGCTAAGTAAAGTTGGGAACTTTTAGGAAAATTAGAACAGAAAAAAAAAATTAGTTCGCTCAAGTTTTGTTTCTGTTTTGACCGTTGGAGCTGGATTATTCCCGCTTGGGCGATGTCGCTGGAGAGGTATTTCTCCCGCTATAGAGGGACAGGGCCAAATAGAAACTCAGCCCGATCTCCACTATTTTCCTAGTCATAATTATGAAACCCGAGTTTTACCTCTGTGTTCAGCAATCGAATATAAGTTATAAACTGTGTTAAAATTTTGGAGAACCTGGGCATATGAGGGTCGGATATAGTAATCACAAGTACTATAATTGTTGTGACCGAATGGATAATAAAGTTTTTGATCCGGATTCTACTTATTCCTACGTGTCAGTTAAATTTAATTGGTATTTGATGTGGTTTGTGATATACTTGATGCCTCCATCTATGTTTCTGCCCTACTGGAAGAGTCAGTCATAGTTACCCATGCATATCGTGTTGTCTTGTTGTGTTTTGTATTTTCAGATTGGGTTGTTTTTTTAATAATGGATATGAATGACTTGATATAATCTTAAGTATGACTTAGTTGTCCACCTATTATATCGGGCTTAATTGTAATGCTATGTGGATAACCCTAGAGATCCCTGATAGGGAAAGATTATAGTGGAAATGGGTGTAAAAGCCTAACCGAGCTAAGATCATATCGTTCATTTGAGCTAGGAAACTGGTTGGTGGGATTGTTTGGCGTAATTGACTCATATTCGGGATGTTGAGGTTGAATCCACCTCTATTGAGACTATTCTTTTAGTTTTATAACTTAGACAGCATAAAGCTCAAATCCATGGGTGTCTTGATAAATGTTTTATCCCTACTAGTGTTTCAACCGTGGGGTGCTCCTGTCAGGTTGGTTAAGAAGAAAGAGGGTAGTATGAGGATTGGTGATTTTATTTAAGCCATACGGGAATGGATTAATACCGGAATGACAAGCTTACGGATAAAGAAAATTCTATTGAGTATGTGTTGGTGAAGGAAATGAAAGATTATAGTAACAAAGTACATATATAAATTGTGTTAGTCCTTTGCATTTGATGAGTATACATGAGTTTGAGGTGTTATGTCGGTTGAAGTATTGATTTGTAGCGATATTCAGGGATGACTAAGCATAATGGGAATAAGAGTTCATAGTAGATTGTGACAGGATGCAACAATATAATATGATTATGGCTAAGAGAATTTGGTGTAGTAATTATGACTTGCGAGTATATAAGGTTGTGATTTTCTAATATTTTGGTGAGTAACATGGTTGTATGAAATGTCTTAAGATATGGTGGGAAACCATTCCAATAGAAATTAAAGATCTAGAGTCATAATAAAGAAAAATAGTAGGATGAAGTGTAGCCCTTAGAGAGAGGCGAGAGAAAGGATATTGTATTTGATTGCAAAGGATAAGGAGGTATCTTTAAAGGGGTAGATAATTGAGTTCAGAGGCGCGTGATTTATTATATGATGATGTGGCTATGGTATTAGAGTCACAAGTTTGTCAGATTGGTTAAAATAACTATTGAAAAAGGACTTGAGAAAGGAGTGTACAAGCATTAGCTTGAGTGTGATGATAAGTGCCTTTGTTTTATTTCGAGTTTAGTAATGAGTACGATTGAATTTTAGCGAAAAGATATTGTGAAATTGATAGAGATGTGATCCATGATACACGAAGATGCGTGAATTCATGAAATGTTCAAGGTATACGTTAATGTTGATAGATAAGGGGATCTTGTTATACATTTGAATTTAAAATAAAAAAAATTCATTAAAAGTTTGCATTCACGAGCACTTGAAAAGACTTACACTTGGTTTGAGTTTTAAACTTCATTACTTTTGATTGTTAAAGTATATAAGGAAGTTTTTCATTCAAAAAGTGTTGGTTTAGAGTAAGGTAAATAATTGGAGTGTTATGATGGTTGTTAGTATTAAAAGTGTTGGCTTCAGTCGATGGCTAGTATCGACTCTTCAAAGGAAAACCTTTTGTGTTATTCGATAAATTCATTTGTGATCATCTATTTCATTTGTGCATGGTTGTGAGTATGATAAAGTAGATATGGTCACACGTGTTTTTCATTTTGTGGGTGAATCTATAGTGGTGAATCAGATTTACCAATTTTGCGATGTTCTCTTGGTTGAGTGGGATGAGTTGGGAAGACATGGTTATTTCCAATGACTTATGTAATTTTGTCTTGGAGTTGTAAAGTATTTCACTTGTTTTACATGTATCACCTTTCTTATGAGAGTTTATAGAAGATCTACCATGCGTAATTATGGTTGTCCGACAATCTTAATATTTATCTAGTCATTGCGGTCTTGTATTGATTGTCTGTGATTGAATGTGGGGATCATTGAATAAACTTTTGTCGTTCTTAAGAGGTAATCTTCAATTACTAAATCTAGAATTTTGATAGTGTTGTTCGATTGTTTATATGGTTGGACATATCTCTTAAGGAGTATCTTATGTCTAAAAATTGAAATTTGTGTAACTTAATATTACGAAATTTTTGTTGTGAGATGGAAATGTTTATAATAACTATGATTGTTTTTGTATTATGAGCATGTATTTGTGGGTTTAGGCTCACCTCTACTTTTTGTTAGTTTGATTTTGGATTTTATCATAGTTATGTGAAAGGGATTAGTCCTGATTATTGTTTCTAGTCCCTGATAACATGTTTCAAAGATGTGTACGATCAACTATGATGGTTATTGAGATTCGCTTTGTTGATTAGTTAAGTTACATATAACAATATTTATCACTCGAGTATTGAGATGACTTCATTTATTCATGGTAAGGGAGGATGTTTAGGTATTAAATTGGTTGGTTTGAGGTTGGAGATGTGAAACCCTAAAAGGGTAATGAGGTTCCTTATGAAGGGCATGCGAGACAAGTATGCCTAGCAATTTGATATTTCAAATACTACTCTACCTTTATTTTACCCAAGTTTTTTCTAGTTGATCACTTGGGGAAGAGTGATGCGTAAATTGGTATCGACTGTAACAACGTGATTCCATCGTTTTTGAAAAGTCAATGAAGAAAGAATTAGGGCCAAAACACTTTTTGGTAGTAACTTGGAATTTCCCAACCTAGTCGAGATTTAGTTGAAATCAGAGGCATTAACGTGTAGGGAAATCTAGTAATGAATGAGAGATATAATTGTGAATTTTATTACATGATTGTATATCTAAGACGATAAGGAACTCGTACCACTTTACAAATAAAATTCGGGCGAGTAGAACACCCAAAAATGATCTTTCCATGGATGGGTACATTTTGTCTCCGTCGAGGCTACTGTAGCGGCATTCTGGGCGCTGGAGCTGGATCTTGTATAGTTCAGACGGGACTTAAAGTCGATAATAAGTCCATAAACGACAATATTTATTATTTTTTAACTTTTAGGGATAAAGAGGCAACCCCAAACAAGTTCATGACATTTTTTCACCATTCTTGAGGCTAAAGGTAAGGTTTTAGCACCCCAAATCTATTTTTCGATCCGTAGAACCTATTTTCTTGGGTTATTATCAAGGGGAAGGGTTGTAATCTAAGAATTATGATGGAAAAAGACTTATTAGGTATTAGGATCTTTGGTTGGTCTAGGGTTATTGGGTTTCTTATAATCCGAATAATTAGACCTTTGATTGTTGATTTTTGCGTATATTAATTTTTGTAGCTAGAACAAGCGGAAAGATTTCAGAAAGGGAAGATTCAAGGTCTTTAGGGGATTCAGGCTTGGATTCGAGGTAGGTGATGGTTGTAATTTCATGTTGATGTGATATATGTTTGAAATTGCTTCGTTATAAAGCATGTATGTATGCGAATGTTGCAATATTGATCACCCTAATCATAAATGAGGATAATTGAACAATTGTATTCCATGAATCACCTCTTGTTGTATGATCGTGATTATGTACTTGTGATTGTGATAGTGGTGTGTGAATGGGGATAAGATTGCCACATTCCAGCAAGCTATAACTTGAATCTGATTGCCACCTTTCTGCTTAAATATTAGATTGGGTTGCCACGTTTCGGCATAACTATAGGATCGGTTGCCACGTTCCGGCATAAAAATTGGATCGGATTGCCACGTTCTAGCAAGCTAACAGTGTGGGTTTCGATAAAGAAACATTGAATTGGGTTCCATTAGAGGACCATTGAAATGTGTTGTGTATCTACTTATGATGATTACGTTCATATCTAATGATGATTGATATTAAAAGACTATTTGTTACTCTAAAATAATTTAATTGTATAATGTTGAGAATCGTGAAATTATTCGTTGATGTGAATAGTGATGATATTGTATATGTTTGGTATATGCCTGTTTTATAATGTTGTGGTTACTTACATGTATTTCACTTATTGGGATAGACACGTGATCCTACGAATACAATGTGGTTGTGTATTGATACTGCACTTGCTCTTATTTTTGTTGAGTACTGGGCATCTTCGGGCGGCTATTAGCAGACCTCATTTAGAAGATTAGTGACCGCTTCAAATTCAAGGGTGAGATAGTTCTTTTGGGCTTCCTTGAGTTCTCTTTTTTTTAAGTCCACTCTTTTCGGACTCAGACTATTCGTTAAGGTGTTGTTTATTTTAGAGATGTACCTCTTGTTCTTAGATTTGTCTTAAGTAGAGTTTTGGTATATTGACTTTTAGGTTCTAGGTATTTAATTCTGCATTTGTTAGTTAATTAAACTTGCTTCCGTAACTTTATTTCCTTGGTTTTTGTTTAGTTTCTTAGTTTGAGTTGTAGTAGTGGTTCTCCCACCAGATGGTTAGTGTGGTTCCAATCACAACCGTTTGGGTCGTGACACCGGTAGGTTCAACACTTTGGCAATAGTTAACCGGGTTTTCAATTCCATAAAGCTTTTCTAACAAGCTTCAAACCATTGTAACCTTTTTGTCTTCTAAGTCAACTTTGTCAACGGGGACGAAATAGATAAGAAACCCTCGAAAAATCTTCTTTAATAACCCGCCAATCCCAAGAAACTCCATATATAAGTGGAGATGTGGTTCTGAGCCAGGTTTGCACAACTTCAATCTTCTGAGTGTCAACTTGACTCTCTTATCCATAGAAAATGTAGCCTAAGAACGCCACATACTCAAGACAAAACTCGCACTTGGAAAATTGCATTCAACACTTTATCTCCGAGAGTTTGGAGGACTACTATATGATAACTAACATCATCATCCTCATTTACGAACAAACTAGGATGTCAACAATAAATACGATATCAAACATGTTTATATATTGCGTAAATACTTTGTTCATAATATGCATGAACGATGCAAAAGTATTAGTCCATCTAAAAGACATACCTAGAAACTCATAATGACCATAATAGTTCCTGAATGGTATCTTTGGAATTTCACTTTCTCTTATTCTCAATTGATGATAGCCAGATCTAAAGTCTAACTTAGAAAATAGGTGGAACCTGAAGTTGATCGAATAGATCATCGATATTCACAAAGAGATACTTATTATTTATGGTAACCTTACTCAATTGGATGTAGCCAATACACATTCTAAGTGAACCGACGTTCTTTCTCACAAATAAGACTGAAGCACCCCAAGGTAACGCACTTGGTCGAATGAAACCCTTATCAAGAATATCTCCCAACTGCTCTTTCAAATCCTTCAACTCAACTCAGCTGGAGCCATTCTATATGGTGGAATTGAGATAGGTCTAGTAACATCAATAATAACTATGACTAATTCTATTTATCTCTCAGAAAGGACTCTGGGAACATCATCCGGAAAGACCTTTGGAAAATTACTCATAACTGGAACTGACTAAATAGGTAGAGTCTTAACACTATAGTCATTAATTCGGACTAAGTGATAGATGCACCCCTTGGAAACTAATTTTCTGGCCTTAATGCATGAATTTAAATGACCCGTAGGCGCTGTTGAGCTACTCCTCCACTATATCACTGGCTCATTAGGAAACTGGAACTTTACTACTCGTTTTCTACTATCAACTGAGGCATAACAAGAATGAAGACAGTCCATACCTAGAATAACATCAAATTCTACTATGTCTAACTCGACAAAGTCATCCATGGTGTCCTTGTGAATGACAGAGATGGTACAAGCATGATAAACTCTCTCGGCTAGAATAGACTTACCAACAAGTTTGGAAATAGTAAAGGGCTCAAAAAGTCGCTCGGGAAGGATATAAAATCTCATAGCAAACATTGGGTGAATTATACTGCTCCTGGCGACTGCTGATAGCATACAGACGGTTTGCTCCTCTGCCCATCCCTGAAGTAGTTCCTTTGGATCAAATCTATCTACTAGAGCCGCTGAAGAAGATTAGGATATGTTTCCCTATTACCATTACCTTGCCTTTTCTTAGGGCACTCTTTCATGAAAATACCTGTCTGACAACACTTGAAATAGCCAATGCAGCTCTTACGACATGTTCGTGAAAAGTTTCTACCACACTTAGCACATGTAAGAGTCTGTTGGCCCCTTGTGGCACACTATCTTGAGATTAGACAGGTCGAGCTTTGAATTTCTTTAAATTATGATTCATAAACTCACCCCCGTTCTTTGGTTCAGGTGCACTAGAAGATAATGGAGCAGGTCATGTTGGCCGTTGGCCTATACCTTTCCGGGGGTAAAGGACACCTCAACTAGGTGGATTTACTATGATATGCCGGTAGACACTAAGGATTCATCTAAAAAGTATGATCCTTCATCCATGTTGGCATACATGGTTTATAAGGATTTTGAGTTTTCTGAACTCATCCCATATCGGTGTTGAATACTACTACTATTAATCTATACTAGTATAAGTACCGGCGGCGCGTTGCGCAGATAATATTATATTATTTCATTTATGTTCTATATTTTAAAAATGATAAAATATAATATTAGTAATAGTGGTAATTAATTTATCTACCCAATCCGTCATAATTTTTTTTTAGATTCTCGATCCGCAATATTACATATCATATAATATTTCATATGATATAAGCTAGAAAAAAAACATTAAGAATATGATTGATGCTATTAGTCTTCAACTCTAAATATCTACAATGGAGATATTGTATATTTATTAAATAAATATTTTAAAAATATTTTATCCTTATATTAATTGTTAGTTAGCTTATGTCAATTCGATTTGCGTAATTGTAAAATAAATCCATGTATATTGAATAATTAGACGGTAAATGCCCGTGCGCGCGCAGGCCCAAGATATTATTAGGCGATACACATTCATAATAAACACACATTTATATGCATACACATATGTATTTTTTCTTTATATATACATTTGTGTTGCATATGTAATGCTATTTTCATATTTACAATTTTTTATAGTAGCTACGGGTTTTTGTGGAAGCTGGAAGTGGTGGTGTTGAGATGTTGCAGTTGACAAAATACCTGTAGTGAGAGAATACAATGAGTATTAAATTACAAAAAAATGTAGTTTAGTTCGAATAGAGTATGATATATTGTTACATAGCATATTGTGTTCAAATTCATTCCAAATTTTCACAAAAGCCAATGCAAGTTTGCTCCATAAAGGAAGTGTTTTTAAGCAGGCCACAATATTTCAAATTCGCTATGTTTGCTCGTTGTCGAGCCAAAGAAGTTGTTTTTCTTTTTGGTACCATTAGCAGGTAACATTCTTGATGCCTAGCTTGTTTATTTGCAGCTATATACTTTTGCGGCTTTACTACTTTATAGCGTTTATCCGACATTGTTGAAGCTTTTGTATGAAAATAGATGTGGGCTTTATGGGTACCAAAATCACGTAATTTTTAGGCAGTAAATAAGAAAAAGGAATAAAGAGATGAGTGAATGTAAGATTTAAGTAACATACGAAGAGACGGGCACATTGGAGAGCTAGGATGAACTACGACAATTCAAACAAACAAAGGAGCAGTACTTACCAAAGTTAAGCAACCTGAATATATGCCTGAACAGTAATCAGAATGATCCAGATGGAAACCTCAAAAACAAGAAAGCAGAGTTAATAGTTATGCTTAAGAACAGTGAACAAATGCATATCCAAACCATTCAGCAAATATTTGGCTACAACCTTTTATGTTCCATGTCGAGCTAACTTGTATTGTCAAAATAAGTATACGTTAATACGACGATATATATATATATATATATATATATATATATATATATATATATATATATATATATATATATATATATATATATATATGTATATAAAGTGATGGTAGAAATTAAGAATAGCATGTAAGATTTGAAAAGTTAGAGAACATTATATTACAATGATGTCTTTAGCAAACAAAGTTATAGCTTTATGTTATGGAATAGCTTCCTCATGAACTATGTTGTAAGTAGAATGATCATCATACGGTTTAATTTCTCAATCACTCTTCCCCAACCTTTCTCAAGGACCAGAAAGAACCATATCTTATATTGGAGTGTTTGGATATTTTTTTAAGTTTCGACTGATGTGCTGGGACACACATATATAATTATTTGTGTTGTAATGGCTCTTGAAATAGCAATCAAATTATCACTATAATTTGTTCTTTTTTGTACTAATTGTAGCCTATAACTAGTTTAAGTAGTTTTACATGACGGTTTATATGTGGCTAACAATTTTGCACGACTAATGTGATTAAGCAGAAAAATAATTTTGTGATATAAATCTCCTTAGCTCTATACATGCTCTCTTCTTCTTCTTCTTCGGTTTTTTACTTGTAATATTTTTTATTTTCCCCCAAAATGGAAAATGCAATCAAAAAAAAAAAAATCCCAAATTTCTCGTATTCAGTAAAGCTAAAACATGTCAAACTTGGCCAGCAATATCTTGTTAATGAACTTCTAACATTTTTGAACGTGCTGTTATCATAGAGATATTAAGAATTGCTAAGTACATATGGATTGGAATTCACTCCACTTTGATGTGCTACAAATTTTGTGCCCTTCCTTTCTCTTTATCTTTGTAGCCATTATTCACATCATATCGAAGATTTTCAATAACAATTTTCTTGTTTCCCGTTATTATTTTCCAATTTAGTTTAGTAATAAGTTCAAAAGTGATATTTCGTTTTGGCAGAAACCATATTAGTGGAAAAGGGATAGAATAAGAAAATGAGAATTTCTTATTGAACAATTAATCCAAAAGCAGATGACTCTTATTTTTTTCTTTTTTCTTTTTCAATGGTTCTCTAAATATTTGTAGATCCATTTTAGCCCTAAATTAATTCTGCTTAGATTCGAACCCATATATAAAAGTTAATGTAAAAATAAATTATTGAAAACCAAATGCATAAATCGAATGGAAAAGTTGAAACCAAAAGACAAAGGAGTAGAAAGCATGTGAAGAGGGAGACGACAAATTACCTCACGGATGTTGTAATAGTTGAAGGCAAATTAAGAGTATTGAAGAGAACCAGACTTAACCTCTTCAATCTTCCATTGAGGTCGGTGAAAGCATGCATGTATGCTAGCTACCAAACCACGTGGAGCAGGATGGAGATACAACTGTAAATTGTAATTACCAGAATGCCCTCAATCAATAAAATAAATTACAACAAACAGGCATGTCGATACTCAAATTATACTCATGCTTCTAATATGGTAGAAATTTTGAAATAATTTATTCTTATTTTATTATTATTTCTTTAGTCTTTGATAGTAAATCAACTTACCCTCAATATTTATGAGTAGTTGTTATTGATTATAAAATTTATCATATTTAAATACTTTTAAAATAATTTACTAAAGTTCTGTGACATATTTTCTTATCTTCTATGACATATTTTCTTATGTTCGATGATATATTTGTTCTGTCACTTATTTGTGATATGTATGATATATAATCATTTGAAAAGATATTGAATTTAAACATGTAATATAGATATTTATTTAATTATATATTTGATTAATAGTAGTGGAAGAAACTATCAAATTAATAATCATAAAGTTCACTTAATAAAATAATAATGAAAGTCATTGCTAATTGACATTTGCATCTTAAAAATGTTCCAGAAATATATGATTTTTTTTAATCTAATCCAACCATTAAATAATATGAGAACTCTAATGAAAATTCTGAAAATAATACATGGTACACTTATTTCAACAATTTGAATGTGTGGATAATGTATTGCACCTAAATTATCAATTCTTGTTTCACTGTTTTATTGTAGTAGGGGATCACGAAACTTTTGTCATCTTCTTCTTGTCTTTGGTTTTCACTTCTTCTTCATCAAAACTTATTAATTAGAAAACCGCTTTATGCAAAATTCTTCTGGGTAAACCTCTTTTGTGTCCTAGGAGCATTAGAATATAATAGTAACTCAGTCAAAAACATGAAAATTTGTCAAAACAATTACTTTTTAATGAACTATACCTTCAAATATAACAAAGAGTGTAAATAATTGCAAGTCTTCCATCTGAAAAACACATGAAAGCAGAACTTTAAGAAAGTATATATAATTTTTTTTTATCAATTTCTATTTTTAATTTGATTGACTATGTTTTTCTAATGGTATCTTAGTTCTTACCATCAATTACATGAGAGATTATATGAAACATTAGTGAATACTCTTATTACCAGTTTGTAGAAATCCATGCAGAAATCTCACGTAGAAAAATCGAGGATTGTATGGATGCATTGATAGTATTGATCTATTGATAGGTTGATCAATATTGGTAGTTTTGATAAATAATAATGTTAAGTGCATACTCCTTATATAGGAAAGTTCTAAGTTAACATACTTAGAATCCTACTACAATATCTATTACTATGATAATTATAATAATAATGCAATTATAAATAATCTAGTCCTAGTTGTACTATAATTCTATTCATAAAGATAATTCTAGACGAAATATAATCCTAATTAACATAGGTAGTCTAATCCTAGTGCGACTTTAAATCTTCAGCAGTGCTGTAAACTCATCAATCACCTTCGTTGGACTTGTTCCAATCCTCAGCTTCCTTCTTCATCAACACGGTAGACAAGTCAGTTAACTGCGTTGGACTTGTTCTTTTGACATGTTCCAATCGCCAGTTTCCTTCTTCCTCAACAGAGTTAACTACAATTTACTCTTAAAAATTGTTTTAGTTAAGCACCTTAAATTTAGTTTTTTCTAAATTTGAGTATATACATGCCTATCATTATAATTAAAAATTTGTCTTAAGTTAAATTTATTTTTAAAATTGTAAAAACTTAAAATAATTGTTTTCATTCAAATTTTAGAAATTTAATTTCAATGAGAAACACAATATTTTTGTGGTATTGATTCGTGAAAATTTATGCCCATCCTATTACATATAGATAGCAGATTACATAATTTATCTATTTTATTATCAAATATAAATTTGAAAGTATTTTCATAATTAAAATAATTTGAATTATGGAATTTTGATATATTATAAATTCTTGATTTTATTTATTAAGCAATAAGTTACATGATACTATCTAGATTTCATTATACATTATCATTCTCATCTTCATTCAAACTTTTTTCTACAATTATATTTTTCACTGCCTTTTTCCTTTGCTATTTTAATTATAAACAAATAACGTCACCAATAAATTTTGACATTTTGTCAAATATTGATCTAAAAATGACTTCTAAAAAGGAAAAAAAAATGCAAATCTGAAAAGTCATATCTTGCTCTTTCACGATAACTATTACATTTTGATGTGAAGTAGCATGATAAAGAATATCAAATTTATAACAAAGACAAACAAAACATTGTCAATAACTACCAAATATGAAAGAAAATTAAAGTTTCAAAACAAATTAACCACAAAATTAGACAAAATTATTTCAACCTTTTGCCTTGGGATCGATAAATTTCAAAATATGAACAAAAACTTCTCAAGTAGATAATCTATGAAAAATATGTATAAAGTTTATATTTTACCCCGAGAAGAGGATGTGTGTAGAAGTTATAAATATGGGTGAGAAAGTTAATAGCAATGTGATGTTTATCCTGTGATTATTTTCCTATTTTTTTTGCACGAATTAGTTATTATTTAATATATTTTTCATATATTTATAATTATACGATTGATTTGTAACACCGACTACATTTTTAAAAGACTCCAACGTTTTGTTAATCAGTTAACTAATGCTAATTTATTCAAATAATACTTTATTTATTTGTAAGAATTGTTGAACTTAAGACTGTTTTAAGATCAAAATACGTATTAAAGACTCCAGTTCTGTTGATCTTATTAGTTGGTGAAAGTCATTATCCAAAATATTTTAATTTAATTTTAAAAAAGTCAAACTTATAACTTAATTATTTTTAAAATAAAAATAATAGAAACAGTTACTTCTAGTAGTCTTAAGAAATCCGGTTAATCTTTTTTGAACCTTTTAAAATTTAAATAACTCGAATTAAAATTATTTAACAAATTAAATTTCTTAAATTGGAAATTTTATGGTTCTGACACGTGACACTTTTCTTCTACTATTATATATAGGTAGATACTTATGCTCAAATGCATAAAATATACTCTTTTTCTGGTTTGAGAAACTTGGTCAAACTAACCTATGAAAAGAAGCTATTGCTCTCTAAAATATCTCTGAACTCATAAAATCGTTTAGTCATCAAAATATTTCTTTTCTCAAAGTAATATTCTCTTTCTTCATGTAAAAAATTAAACATTTGGGAAATATTTTGTTCCATTTTACCCTTTCTCAAATTCCTCTTTACTTCCTTAAAAAACTCTGTTCAAACACAAATGTTTGCTTTAAAAGATTCTCAAAACTTATAACTCAAACTAGAATTCATGGTGAAATATAGACATGAAAAAATAAACTCAAGGATCTTAATACAATATGGAACACTCGATACTCAGAACTTAGGAACCAAAGAACTCAAGGACATAAGAACTTAGAATTCAACGATGCTACTCATATCAAGAATACTCAATTATAGGGTTCATGCAGAAATATAGACATGAACGAATCAAATCAAGGACCTAAATAATAATAAAGAAACTTAGTACTCAATACTCAGAAAAATCTCTTGAATTTTTCTCTTAAACTCACTTTAGTTTAGAATGTAAATTATGACAGTTGATTAGAACATGTAGGAACTATCATGGGGGAATGAGGACTTTAGGAGTTGTGTAACATCTCGCTACTTAAAAGAAACAAGAAGGCAGTTTAAAAAATTGGAAATAACTATTTTTGAAAATAAATTGAAAATATAAAATTTGGTAAGTAAGTTAATGTGAGTTTTTGTCAACTTTAAACGACCATAATTTCTAACTCAGGATGAGTTAGTTGTACTTACAGATATGGTTAGAAAGAATTGGAACAATCTTTTCAACGCCTCCAAGTTTGCGAGATTCGGAGCTCTGGAGTGAGTTATGCCCTTTGGAAGTTGGGCTATTAGAATAAGTAAAGTCTCATCCAGATATTTTATGGGTAGTTTGGTCTTTTCCTTATCCAACTTAATTAATCCATTTCTGGTAATATTTATAGGGGATAAACTGATCGGATTCAGTTTACGCTTTTGAAAATTAGAGTTAGGGTTTTTGGAGAAATAACGCAAGAGAAAAGAGAAGAGGAAAGGCTAGTTTCGCCAAGAACGATCAGTTTTGACTGTGGATTCCTTCAAGATTTGATCCTACAAGGTACTTGAGCTTCCATAGTGTTGGATTCATTCACCCACTCACCAATCATGTTATTTTCAACTTAATTTCTTTCTTGAAATTTAAGGATTTAAGTTCTTGATGAGTTCTAGAAAAATGTTGAAGTTTCCTTATCGAATAAGTTTTGATGTAAGATTTTACTTGAGTCAAATTAAAATGATTATATCTCTTATAATATAAGGATTTACGTGAGGCATAACCTATCCAATTAAAGGTAATTGAATCTTCTTTTCAACACCACCAGTTTTGCGTCAATCCAATTTCTAAGTAAAAAGTTATGACTATTTTAGTAACCTATACAGTGCCGTTGTGAATTAGCCGACGAAAAAACATTAAAAATGTTTTTTTTTACATCCAAAAAACCTTAAACGAATTTCTTGAGTAATATAAGGTTTAAAACGATTAAATTTTCATCTTTACTAGTTAAAATCATTATATTTGGCCAAAGAGATTTCAGAAAACTAATTCAAGAATATTAAAAAAGGTTTTCTTGATCATTTACCTTCAATCTAGGGTTTCAAGGTTTCTATTCAAGTTCTTATCCGAGATTCTTCAAGACTCTTGTTCTTCCTATATAAAATTATTCTTAAACATCATGAGATCTTTCCTATCACAAATCATGATCCTTGAATCCATAATTCAATTCAACGAAAGTCAAGAGTCAAGTCAAGAAGTTAAAAGTCAAGTCAAGAAGTCAAAAGTTAAGTCAATATAAGTTCTTAAAGTTTTTCAAAAGTCTTTTACAAACGTTTTAACTTTCTTTTTTTAAGATTTGAGTTTTGAGTTCATTAAAGAGTAAAGTCGAAGTTCAGTTCTTCCAAAGTATATGGAGACTATGTATTCCAATGAGATTAAAATATTTTCACATTTAAACAAGTAGGGAAACTTTGATTTCCAAAAGAGCCTTTGAGCTAGTTTTTCAATGAAGAGCCTTTGGGCTAGTTTTTCAGTAAAGAGCCTTTGGGCTAGTGTTTCAGTAAAAAGCCTTTGAACTAGTTTTTAGTTAAAGAATAAATACTTTCACAATTAAGTAAGAGAGGAAACTGAGATTTCCAACATAGCATTTCAGCTATGTTTTTGAGCAATTATCTCAAATCACAAGAAGACGTATGTTTATAAACATAAGAGCTAGTATCATATTTTGGGAGTAGTATTGAGCACCAATATGAAGGAGCGTTCAGATAACTCAGAGCTCCCATAAACCATGTTGCCATCATGGGTAGAAAACGCATACTTTTTAGATGATTCCCTTAGTATTTTTTAGCATAGACTAGTGAATCCACTTAGTGAGTTAGGTCATATACACTGACAAGGTATAGGATGGTCCTTGGCAGTATGAGGTAAAATTTTGTATCATCACTATAGCTCTTAAGTAATAGTTGTTCATACACTCAAATTATACCTCCCTAAAGAAGTATAAGCGATCGTTATCAAGTAGAGAACCCAACCCAGTAGGTTGGGGTGGATCCCATGAGGAAAGTGGTTTAGACTTAGATTAAATTTACAATTATGTCCATTTAGTCAATTTCATTCCGAAAACAAGTAAATAAAGGGGGGGGGGGGGAGGGTTTGTTAAGCAATTTCCTTAAACACTATAACTAAACAAGTAAATGAAAGTAGACTTTGAGTTTTTATCAAGTTGTGAGAGTAGCTAGGGTTTATGTGTTCCCCACAGGTTCATAACGTTGTATTCCTAGCAATAACAATTCTTTCCTAGTGTTTTACATGCAAAGTGGTAAGTTAAGTATCTCTAAATCCTTGTTCCGGCATCTAAAGAATTTCACTCCGCACCTTGGTTCGGTTACGTGTTTATAATTTACCAACCCTTACCTTTACCTTGTATTAGACATCATAAAAATGTATGACTTAGTTATTACTTCGCACCAATTTATTCTAGCCTATTAGATAATATCACACTAAATATATGCTGATAATTCATTTCGTATCAACTAGCTCCTTGGTCCGTCAAGTAGCAACAAGGCGAGGTCTAATGCATGCACTCGTTAAAAAGACTTATAAACAAAAGAATTATCAATGCCTACAAATACACTATTCGAGAATTGCTTAATTACTAGGATTAATTTGTTAATTACCCATAGTTACCACAATCCTAGTTGTGGATTTAGTTTCCCATTCTAGCAAGATCACAATTCATAATATTGAATAAAAAATCATGAACTTACTTTAACAAGAAGAATAAACCTTGAAATCTTCACTTGAAAGTTCAACAATAATCGTTCAAACAAAATCCAGAATTTGATTAATTACTAAAGTTTGTAAGAAACCAATCTCCAAAACACAAAGTAAAATAAGAATAATAGTAGCTAACCCCAAAATGAGGTTTTAATGGCCTACATATAGAAAACATAGGCATAAGAAAAAGGAATTAAAATAAGGAAAGTTTGTTCAGTTAACGCGGCTTCGATCCACGTACCAACTGATGGAATGTTCATCAATCGACGATCCGTAAACTGCCTCCGTCAGTCAGGACTAAGAAATATTTTTGCTCCACTAGATAGCACCTTCTCTGAATCAATTGACGGACCAACAGTACGATCCGTCGATCCATCTACGATCCGTTGATGCCCTCAAGAACTCCATACTTAGAATTTTTTCAAACTTGGGTACTGGAACCTTCTCTGAACCAAAAACGGTTCACTAGTACGGTCCGTCGATCAACCGACGGACTGTCGTTTCCTTTCGTAGTTCCACACTTGGTCAGACTTCCCCGCTTTTTCTCCAAAGTCATGAGATGCTCATCTACGGTCACCAACTACGGTCCGTCTATCAAACGACGGATCGTCTATGGCCTCCGTAGGTCCTGTTCTGCACTTTTTCAGTTATTTCTTATCGTGCCGCCTGAACATCTTTCCTACAAAACAAACACAAAACTTATTAAAATAACTACCAAAAGGATTTAGACATACACAACTCTTAAGTGAAATGCATTAGAAATGCCTTGAAATCACGACACATCAACACCCTCAACTTAAATTCGTTGTTTGTCCTCAAGCTAAACGACACTTATACAGTATACATTTCTAAGCTCTAGCAATCACATGACTATCAATCCTGACTCTTTCTTGATTGAGTACAAGCATACGCTCTCAGGCTCGACAAGCTAACTTATGCGGATCACATCATGACACAAATTCACCATGCAACAGACACTTTTACTGTTTTTCTTCTCACCAAGGTACAAACTTTCTCATAATGCAACTAGTGCCCTCATTTCAAAAGAAATCCTCATTTTTCACACAGTGATTCTGCATTTTGGGTACAAGGATCTTTGTTTCAACACTCGCGCTCAAGAACAAGTTCAAATACAGTTAGTACTCTTCGCCATAGACTTGCCCTTATTTTCACTGCTTAGGTTCATCACACTAGACTCTAGAATCACGATAGGACTTTATCGGCTTGTAACGTAGGCTTAGGGTCAGGTGTGGTAATTTGGGTACATTTTTAGCGACTTTTTGCCCTCCTTGACATTACCGCTAAGCTTCCTATCTCTTTTCATTGCCGTTGACACCCTATTTCTCTTGTCTTCTCTTCTTTGCCTTGTTACCTTTTTGGATGTGACTTTCACTTCTTTTGCATCTTTTTCTCTTAAAACTCTTTCCTCTCTTTTCTATTATTTTTCATTTCTTTTTCAATCAGTTGATAATTTCAACAAGTTACATCTTTCTCTCACTTAAGCTTTTCTTTTTAACATCCAACTCTTTTCATACCCATTTTTGGGTCCTCACTCATAATAGCCACCCTCAACTCATGACTTTTCCATGAGTTGAGGTACACAACCCGAAGTCGGGTCAGGTCCAAGACGAGGTCACTTACTGCATTTGTCACCCTCAACTTAGGCTTTTGGCTTAAGTCGAGGTGCACTTGTCAAAAGAGGTACTGGGAAAAAACATTAGAACCTGGGAAGGTGAGTTGGTGAATAATGTTTTTTATTTTTATCTATTACAGGCTCAACCTATTTGGATAAAAAAGGGACGGTTATTTCATTTGGTCAACTTCTTCTTAGGCTAGATATATTCTATTTCGAACAAGGGTCTATGATCACTTCCTAGTTTCTAGAGTTGATTCCCTTCGCATGACTAACCAGACAGGTTCTAGCTAGGCACAACTGTTTGAACACTCGAATCTCCTCAAACTCTCTTGGAACATCGATGCACTATCAGATTATCATATTTCTCAGTTCAAGTTTTAGTTGAAGGTCATGCAGTGAGTGCCTATTTATGTAATGCTTAGACCTAACACATTCAACTTATCTTAACCTATTCATGCAAGCACAACAATGGAAGGGGTATCGTTTTTATTAGACATCATGCTTCGTTTTTCATGCTTCTATACTTGGTGCTTCCTAAGACATGCCGGTTCAACAGAAAATTAAGCAGTCTCTTGGGAAAAAAGAACAGAGGCAAGAAAACCCCAAGAGAGGATTGTGAGTTGGGTTACTTAGACTTCACCCTACCACTCACTTTCCATTTAGCCCATCCACAACAATTTTTTTTGCAATTGTCCTCAATGCAGTAAAATTAAAGAAATAGGGTGGTAGGTGAAGCAAACCTGTGGCGCCTAGCGTCGGTGAACTATCAATACACGGGTGGGTCTGATTTCCTGAAACCCGCAGATCATCAATTGGGCCACCATCTTAAGTGCCCACATCTCCAAGAGCTACACCATCAGTAGTGCTCTCAGTACTATTACTAGATTCTCCAACATCCATATCCAATGCCCTCCTCTGGAGTATCTCCTTATCTGCTAAAGACGCCCTCCTAGCCAGCTCCAGCTCCGTCCGCTCTCTCTTCCTTGTACGAGCTTCATCACCTGCCTCAGTGGTACGGGTGGAGCAGTTCCTCATGATACCCCCTCGATGCTCACCGTGTCCTCTGCTATCTCAGTGGGAGCACTCTCTGGCTCATCCCCCTTATCTCTAAGATGACATCCACGTCAGATCGCATGATGGACAACTCAGTCCGGATTGCAGTGAGATTAGTAGTGGGTGCTGGCCATGCTAGAACCCGTAACTCAAAGGAATCGAGGAGTTTGTGGACCGTCCTTCTTAGCCACCTGCTTCTCTATGCGGTCTTCTGCCTCTGCAATGGATTTATTCATCCAAGGTTGAATGTGGTTGAGCAGAGTGGCCATCTGTGCCTCTAATCTTTGAACTCGAGCTAGATGGACTAATACCAAAGATGGTGGTGTATATCTTGACGAGCTTGGGGACCCGCTGGCTGCATCTGAAGAAGATGACAGGGGTGGGGTCAGCATGCTTGGGTGAGACGAGGTCAGCCCCTTGGTCTAGCTCCACCGTGTCAGCCAAGTTCTCTCTAAGTGGCAAAACCTCAATCCTGGGCCCTCTATGTGGTGCCCCTACATTGGCCCCATCCCTTATGAGACCTATATCCACTGTACCCACTGGCTGGCGGAGTCTATAACAGTGCCAAATTGGCACTCCCGCATCCCTACATAGTTTAAAGATTAAGCATGGGAAGGGGTATGTGGTAGAGGTCTTAAATGCCCTCTCATTGATCACCTCCAATAACAACTTGGTAAAGTCAATCTCTAGCCCAACCACCATCATTGCCACTACTATCGCCCTAATCAATGTGAGGACATTATCCACATGTGTCTCTAACACTCGGTTTCAAACCAGAAGCCAGAAGAATTTGGCCACAAAAGTTAGTGTGGCCTTCCGGTTTGTCACTCGGGGTGTAATGACCCAGTCAACTCTCTCACCGTTTGTAGCTATACATTGGGCCAACTATTTCTTTACTGCCTCGCGTTGCTCCGCACTACTCTCTAATGCACCAATCTGAAAAGTTTCTCACATGTAGTCAAACACTAAAGTGTTTTGAGTCCGTTGAGAGCCGGTGATGGGGCCGTATAGGAGTCGGCAGATGGTGGCCTTATATATGTCAACCCGGTATCTCCGAACAAGTGTAAAGGTGAGTGGGGCCTATTTTACGGGCCTTACCCACCTATCAATGGACCCTAGGAGAGTGGCATCATAGGAGGCGTAAAACTCCCGCACAATATCCTCACTATATAAGCCCAAGTCCTGGGCCATCTATCAGCATTTGTGGAGCTCAAAGAGTCGCTGCACCTTTGGCATTGTGGGACAACTCCTTGTGAGGACTTGACGCTCGTATGTAACCAATTGGGTCATCACCCCCTTCTCATTCAACATCCTTGTATCCCTATATACGTGACATTGCCCCTTTAAGCACCACAAATTTGTTTCATCAGCAACCATAGTTGGGTCATCCATTCTGGGTGCAGGTGCAGACTGTGAAATAGTAGCCTCATTAGACATGGCTTGGTGATCTACATCCCCAGATGTGGTGGCTCCAAGAGAGGTGGAGCCGAAAGCAGTGGCCGCCTTGGACCCTGAAGACTGAGCCGATGTTAAACCAATCGCGTCCTTGGAGACGAATGTCGAGCTCCCTTCTGAACCAAAAACAGCCCTGGTTGGTGAACCAATCATTGTTCAATCCTCATGATACTGGGAGGCAGTGACTACGTCGGAAGTCACCTTCCGGGGGGTTCCCCTAGTGACCCGTGATGCTGATGTAGGTGTTGTGAAACCTGGAGGACATAGGCCTGGTCTCGCTCGTTATCAGTGTCTTCATCGATCAGTCGATGAGACGGGGAAACCAATTTGGATTTGCCCCTCTTGGCATAGACAACGTCATTCTTGGGAGCCATCGGTTCCTGTGAAATAGTTATTACTGTCAGGGTATCATAACACCACAGTTGAAATCCAGGGACAAAAGAAACGTAGAAATCTAAAACATAGATGATTGTTGCAGAGTTAGATCAACGGACACCATCGACTGACCTGCAGAATGGTTCGTCGGACTGTAGTCTACTTCGGTTGTCTGGCACTTAGATTTATTTTAGAATGAGGGAAATTTAGGTTTTCCGAAGGAAACAACGGACGTGCAAAACGGTCTATTGATCAATTGAAGGACCATAGTCCACTTCCGTCGTTTAGTTCTTAAGCATTTTCTGGGTTTTTAATCGATGGAATGTCGATCAAGGACGGTCCGTAGATGAGGTCTTGTACTGTTGACCTGAGACAGAATTCAGGCCTTTTACAAGTTCCATTTTTATTGTCTTTGGTGACCCCTTTTATCACACACATGTTCAAAACATATTGATTAACACACTAAATACTAGTTCTTTATTCCTAGGGTTCCAATTTCGTGTAATTATCAACCTACTTCAGTAAAAACAGCGAACCATAAGTCAAAACTTTCAGACACATAGAGACACACAACATTTTAGACAGACTAATATGCTACACAACCACATTCTATCATTAACAGACCTGGATCTACGAAAACCCATCGATGGTCGGTAGATCGATTGATGATCCGTCTATTTGGACCGTCGATCACTCTTAGACTTAGAAAAAATTTGAAACATACCTAGGATCCAGGGAATCCATCGACGGTCAGTCTATAGAGTCTGTAGACCTCTGCACCAGACCATTTTCTACAGATTTATGTTTTACCTTCACATGTGGCATCAATAAGGTCATTCTTTTTGTGTTTTTCTGGACACTTTTAAGACACAGACCCTATACTAATCTCTAGCCAACACTAGCACACAAGAAAAATGAAAAAAATATGAACTAAATGAGACTACGACTAATTCTACAAGTAAAACAAGACCTATAGTTGGCTAGAGAGTACACCTTGAGTTCCTCCCAAGAAGCGCTTGATTTAACATTGCGGCACGACGCATGCTTCTTGATCACTTAGAATTCATCAAGATAATAGGCCTCAACTACTTCATGGACACTCTCCGCATGCCCCAGGTATGTCTTTATCCCTTGTCCCTTGACTGTGAACCTTTCGCCTTCCATGTTTTATAGCTCAACCCTTCCATGCGGGAACACTTCGGTAATGAGGCATGTATTAGTCCACTTGGACTTGAGTTTTCCCGGCAAGTGCAACCTAGGGTTGAATAGAATCACCAAATCACCAACCACAAATTCTCGCTTTTTGATTCTTTGGTCATGGTACTTCTCCATCTTCTCCTTGTAGATGGCTGAGCTTTCATAGGACTTTAGGAGAAACTCATCAAGTTCATTCAACTAATTGAGTCTTTGTTCTGATGCTCCGGTCCAATCTATCTTCAATTTCTTCATTGCCCATATCGCCTTGTGCTCTAGCTCGATCGGTAAGTGACAAGCCTTCCCATATACAAGTTCGTATGGAGACATACCTATGGGCGTCTTATATGTAGTACGGTAGGCCTATAGAGCATCATCTAACCTCCTTGACCGATCCATTCTATTGCCATTCACTATTTTTGCCAAAATCTATTTGATCTCCCGATTGGATACCTCAACTTGCCCGCTAGTCTGTGGGTGGTAAGGATTAGCCACATTGTGATGAACACCATATTTTTCCAGAAACCCTTTGAACAGTTTATTATAGAAGTGCGAGCAGCCATCACTAATAATGGCCCTCGGTGTACCAAATGTGAAGAAGATATTCTTCTTCAATAGTGTGGTTACACTCTTTCCTTCATTGTTGGAGAGCGCAATTGATTCCACCCATTTCGACAGATAGTCAACCGCCACAAGAATATACTTCATTCCATGAGAACTCACAAACGAGGCCATGAAGTCAATTCCCCATACATCAAATATCTCAATCACCATAATGGGATTCAATGGAATCTCTTGTCTCTTTGAAATTCCTCCATCTCGTTGGCACCGATCGCATGACTTGGCAAAATCATGAGCATCTTGGTGAATGGTTGGCCAATAATACCCAAACTACAAGATCTTGTGTGAAGTTCGAATACCGCTATGGTGCCCACCTACATGCGAGGAATGTCACGCCTCCAAAACACTCAACATATCTACCTCAAGTACACAACAACAAATTATTCCATCGGCACAACTCTGATATAGGTATGGCTCATCCCAAAACTTTTTCACATCATGCATGTATTTTTTCCGTTGGTGAAAGATCAAATCTGACGAAACTAAATCACTTTCCAGATAGTTCACAAAGTCTACAAACCATGAGATCAGATCCTGAGAAGCAGCCAATACATATTCATCTCGGAATGCTCATCAATTTCAGCCTTTTCTTCTAATTCACGCATAGCTTCATCCTCCAATCTAGACAAGTGGTTGGAAACTTGATTCTCAGTCCCCTTTCTATCTTTTGAATACCCATCTGATCAACCTTGGCTTAGAATCCTTCTTCGCAATAAAGTACCTCAAATCAGAATGGTTGGTATGCACTATGACCCTCGTGCAAAGCAAATAGGAGCAAAATCTTTTGAATGCAAACACCAACACAAGAAGTTCCTTTTAAGCTAACGTGTAGTCCTTTTGAGCTTTATTCAGGGCTTTACTTGCATAGTATATATGGTGAAGGATTTTATCCCTTCTCTGTCCCAATACCACACCAAGTGAAACCCCACTCGCATCACACATCACCTCAAATGGCTCACTCCAATCAGGTGAAATAATAATGGGCGCGGGCACCAACTTCTCTTTCAATTCTCCAAATGCTTTCACACAGAATTCATCGAAATGGAACTTACATTCCTTTTCAAGAAATTTGTACAAAGGATGTGCAATCTTCGAAAAATCCTTAATAAACCTCCGATAGAACCCGACATGCCCAAGAAAACATCTCACACTATTTACAAGAAATGGGTGGAGGAACCCTCTCTATCACTTCCACTTTAGCTCGATCAACCTCTATTCCCTTCTCTGAGATGGGATGGACCAACACTATACCTTATTTCACCTTAAAGTGGCATTTCTCCCAATTTAGCACCAAATTACAATCCTCACATCTTTTGAGAACCTCAGCCAAATTACTCAAACACCGATCAAAGGAGTCTCCCACTACAAAAAATCATCCATGAACACCTCAAAGTGTCCTCCACCATATAATGATATACCGACATTATACAAAGCTAGAAGGACGGCATTGCATTACGTAACCCAAACGACATCATTTTGAATGCAAAAGTTCCATAGGGACAAGTGAAGGTGGTCTTTTCTTGATCTTTCCGAGCGATAGAGATCTTATTGTAGCCCGAATAGCCATAAAGAAAGCAATACCAACCCTTGCCTGCAAGCTTGTATTACATCTGATCCATGAAGGGCATGGGGAAATGGTCTTTCTTAGTCCAAGCATTCAACTTTCGGTAGTCCATGCAAACTCTCCAACAAGTCAATGGCCGCATTAGAACAAGCTCGTTCCTCTCATTGGGTACCACAGTGATCTCGCCCTTTTTGGGCACACGCTGAACAAGACTCACCCAGCTACTATCCGCTATAGGATAAATGACTCCAGCATCCAACCACTTGATGGTCTTCTTTTTCACTACTTCTTGCATATGTGGATTTAAACTTCTTTGGTGCTCAATACTCGATTTATAATCTGACATGAGTTTGATTTTGTGGGAACAAATACCTGGAGGGATCCCAATAATATCCGCAATAGTCCAACGAATGGCTCGCTTGAACCTCTTCAATACTGCCACTAAGCACTCTACTTGTTCCTATTCAAATATGCTGCAATTATCACCGGGAAAGTGTCATCTATACCCAAGAACATATACCTCAGATGATGTGGTAGAGCCTTAAGCTCTAATTTTGGGGCCTCCTCAATAGATGGTTTCACGGGTGGTAACTCACGATGATTCATATCAAACTCCAATTTGTCGGCTTTGACCGATACGCATTTCGTTCGAGTGTGTCCACCAAAGAATCACACACTTCAATACCATCACTGTCAAAATTCATGATGATTGCCGCTAGTCGCTCTTCAATTTGCACTTCAGATACACTCTCAACCCTATAATATATAGAAAAAAACCTATTGAAGCTCACCACTCTGCTTCATGGACCTATAGATATTGAAAGTTGCTTCTTCATTGTTCAACCTAATTTCATCTGCCCCTTTTCCATATCGATTAATGCAGGCCCAGTTGCAAGGAATGGTCTTCCTAGAATAATGGGGATCTCAAAGTCAACCTCACAGTGAAGAATCATAAAATCGAACGAAAATATGAATGACTCCACTTTTATAAGAACATCATGGAGTATACTAATGGGCCTCTTCACAGTTCGATTGACCATCAGTAACTGCATCGTAGTAGGCTTTGGTCACCCAAGTCTAACTTCTTATAGATTGACAGAATCATGAGATTTTATGCTCACACCAAGATCACATAGTGCCTTAGCAAAGTGTAGCAACCCTATCGTACATGGAATAGTGAAGGCACCCGGATCTTCTTTCTGCAAAAGAGACCTTATAGCAATAGTAGTACAACGTTGCATTCTGTCATCATCTTCAAAACTCACCGATCTCTTCTTCGTCACCATATCCTTTATAAACTTAGCATATCCATGCATTTTCTCCAACGCTTCTATCAACGACACATTTATGGAAAGATGTTTCAGCATAGAGATAAAGCGGCGATATTTACCATCTTTCGTTTTCTTCACCAATCTCTGTGGAAATGGTGGTGGAGGTCTAGGAATGGGAACCACTTTCTGAGATACCTTTGCTTCTTTTACCGTTTTGTCCACCAACTCTCCACTAGCTTCTACTACATATTCATCCTTTCTCATATCACCTTCTACTACAGACGGCATAGGTGGATCAATGGTCTGCTTACCTCCTCGAGTAGTGACTTCCATGCAATACCCATCATTTTAAGAATTCTGGATAGTTTTGGATAGTTTTGCTTGGAAGAGTGACAGGATGGTGTGGGTTCACACTAGTAGACAACTGAGCCATCTGTAGCTCAAGATGATTTATCAAAATTGCATGTGCATCCACCTTTTGTCCGATGTTAGCTAGGTCACCTCTCATCTCTTTTACATTCTCATCACTCTCATCAAACCTCCTCCTCATCTTCTGCAGTATATCCTCAACTCGTGCCATACTACCTCCACCGTTCATAGGATCAACTTCCTAATTCTGAGGGGGAATATATGGTCCACTTCGATCATTCCTGTTACCATAGTTATTTCGGTTGAAGTTGTTGTAGCGGTTGTAGTTCCCATCTAAGACATATTGTCCCTCTCAGTTGTAGTTACCATAGTTCCGACCTTTGTTTGTTGACCTTGGCGCCAATTTTCCTGATTGGAGCCTTGGACGTTTGGTCGGAAACCCCACGTCTGATCATTCACTACATAGGCATCCTCGTCATAATAGTACTCATCTATTGGCGGTGGTGTTATAGTCAAATAAATAACCACATTTACCTTCTCAGCGCCTCCGCTCACATGCTTCAAGACCAACCATAACTCAGTTCTCATTTTTTCCATCTCTTTACGAATCTCATATGCAGTTGTGTTGTTTGTATCTTGTACCGGGAAGGTGTTTCGCCCAGTTTCCGACTTTCTAGTGCTCCAACATTTATTATTGCGAGATATATCTTCTCTAACTTTTCTGCAATCTTGGCATATGTGCATTCCCCATAAGAGCCCCCGCAATAGTATTGAGCACTGCTTTGTTATTATCATGTTGACCTATGTAGAAGTACTCCTTCAGTGACTCATCATCAATGTGGTGATTTGGGACGCCTCTCACAAACACAGTAAATCTGTCCCAAGATCTACTCACTCACTCTCCAGGTAGTGCCATGAAATTGTTTACCTTATCCTTGTGTTTTAGCTTCTTGGACACCGGATAGTATCTCGCTAAGAACACATTGCTTAACTAATCCCAAGTATATATCGAGTTGTAGGGAAACTCAGTGAACCATATAGCGGCATCTCTTGTCAATGATAATGGAAACACTGGCAACCCGATGACGTTCATATCCAAGTCTGGCCTCCCCACACAACTTTTACACATAGACCTTAGTTTAGATATATGAGCATGTGGGTCTTCTGATAGCAGTCCAAAAGAAAATCCCCTCGCAGTGAGCATCTGCATCAAGATACTCGTCACCACAAATGTGTGCCCAGGTGGCAGAAGGGGTATGACAAGAGGTCCATTAGAATCTGCAATGTTCACGTTGCCCGTATAGTAATTCTGAAGTCGTGGGGCTATTGGAGGTTATAATCTCATAGACTCTCCCAATTGGTTCTCAACGCGTGCCTGATTGTGGTCCTCCACTGGCAATGGAGGTTGCTGGCCTACTCCATCATCTAAGTGCACTCTGTTAGGGTTAACTGGAACCCGTTGATTCTCCATTCTTCCTAAAGTTCGATTAAGTTCGGGATCGTATGGAGTGGGTGGTTCTCCTTGGCTCTGTGTACTTGACTAAATTTCAATAATGTAATTAAAGTTAATCCAAAAGCCGGATTCCCCGGTAGTGGCGTCAAAATTTGATACGCTCAAATTATACCTCTCTAAAGAAGTATAAGCGATCGTTATCAAGTAGAGAACCCAACTAGTAGGTTAAGGTCGATCCCACGAGGAAAATGGTTTAGACTAAACTTCAATTCACAATTATGTGTGTTTAGTCAATTTCTTTCCGAAAACAAGTAAATAAAGGGGGGGGGGGTTGTTAAGCAATTTCCTTAAACACTATAACTGAACAAGTAAACAAGAGTAGACTTTGAGTTTTTATCATGTTGTAAGAGTAACTAGGGTTTATGTGTTCCCCACTGGTTCATAACACCGTATTACTGGCAATAACAATTCTTTTCTAGTGTTTTTCACGCAAATTGGTAAGTTAGGTATCTCTTAATCCTTGGTCCAGCATCTAGAGAATTACACCCCGCACCTTGGTTCAGCAACGTGTGTGTAATTTACTACCCCTTACATTTACCTCATATTAGACATCATAATCGATGTATGACTTAGTTATTACTTCGCACCAATCGACACTAGCCTATTAGATAGTATCACACTAAACCTATGTTGACAATTATTTTCTTATTAACTACCTCCTTGGTCCGGCAAGTAGCAACAAGGCGAGTTCTAAAGCGTGCACTCGTTAAAAAGACTTCTAAACCAAAGAATTATCAATGCATGCATAGACACTATTTAAGAATTGCTTAATTACTAGGATTACTTTGTTAATTACCTATGGTTCCCACAACCCTAGTTGTGGAATTAGTTACCTATGCTAGCAAGATCACAATTCATAATATTGAATAAAGAAATCATGAACTTACTTTAACAAGAAAAATAAACCTAGAAATCTTTACTTTAATGTTAAAAAAAAGTCATTCAAACTAAATCCGGAATTTGATTAATTGCTAAAGTTTGCAAAATACCAATCTCCAAAACACAAAGTAGTATAATAATAATAGTAGCTAACCCCAAAAATGAGGTTTATGCCCTAAATATAGAAAACATAGTCCTAACGAAAAATGAATTGAAATAAGGAAAGTTTGTTCAGTTGACGCTACTTTGATCTACGGACCAACTAACAGACCGTCGATTAATCGACGGTCCGTAGGCTGCCTTTATCAGTCAGGACTTAGAAATATTTTTTTGTCCACCGAATATCACCTTCTCTGAATCAATCTACGGACCAAAAGTACGGTCCGTCGATCCATCTATGGTCCGTCGATGCCCTCCGTAACTCCATACTTAGAATTTTTCCAAACTCAGGTACTGGAACCTTCTCACAATCAAAAAATGTTTCACCAGTACGGTCCGTCGATCAACTGCAAGACCGTCGTTGCCTCTCGTAGTTCTACACTTGGTCAGACTTCCCCTTTTTTTCTCCAATGTCCTCAGCTGCTCATCTACGACACCAACTACGATCCGTCGATCAAACAACGGACCATCGATGCACTCCGTAGGTCCTGTCTGCTCTTTTTCAGTTGTTTTCTTATCTTGTCGTCTGAACATATTTCATGCAAAACAAACACAACTTATAAAAATCACTACCAAAAGGCTTTAGACACACACAACTCATAAGTGAAATGCATTCGAAATGTCGTGATATTACGGCACATTAGTTGTTGGTTAGAGAAATTCCCACATCAGTATTTTGTAATTTTAAAACATAAAAAAATATTTGTATTTTAATATACATTACACATTTCAAAATGTATCTCTGCATACCTACATAATTATCATTGTATTTCTAATATAGAGAGTTGAAAATCATGTTTTAAAGATTTTCTTTATAATGCATTTATTCACACTTCTTTAAATTGAAATTAGTTGAGTTTAGTTGAGTTAAATAAATCCTTGGCAAATGTTTCTTTCAGACTCTTTTCAAGCCTATGTTATGTTTAGCATTCCAACTCGCATACTCGTACATTCAATGTACTAATGTCATTTGGCCGGCATCGTTTTATAATACAAACGCAGGTAACCAGGATCAGCAAGCAACATATCGTTGATCTAGTTTTCCATCTAGAGTCAGTTGGTGAGCCTCCTTGCATTCCGGAGGATTTTTTTATTTCAGTCATTATATTAGTTAGGATGTCGTGGGTTTATTTCCCACATCTATCTCAGTTTTTTAGAGGCTTCATAGATTGTCAGTCGGATGTTAGTTCATTCATTATCTTGCTATTGGCCTATCTTCATATTCGAGTTGCCACTTTGTCTAAGTAAATGTTTATCTTTAAAAAAACATTATGAGCTCAGTTGAGACAGTTAAGTTAATTATCATTTGAATCCGTTTCTTTATGCTTAGAGTCTTATTATGATTAACTAAGTCACGACAAGGGTTCGTTTTAGGCCATCAATGGTTCTCGAGTGCCAGCCACACATATGTTGTAGGATCGGGGCATAAAAAACTTGGTATTAGAGCATAGAGTTTAAGAGTCATAGGGAGTCTATGAAGTTGTGTTTTTATAGTCCTAGTTATCGATGTGAATCATGCCACATCTATAATTAGGAGGTTGAAATATTTAGGAAATTCCTCACTTTTTTCATACTCTCTTTGTGAGTTAGAGTTTATCTCTAAAAAGTTTCTTTCTAACTCATTCTTACGCGTAACCTATTGTGAGCTGGTCATTGTTTGAGGAGGCATTTTTGGTGTGTTTCGTTCCCCTATGATCTAAGAGAAGCTAAGAAATGGATGTTAACATGAGGAGTGGAATGAACTTGTTTGTAGTTGGGTTGTCTCGTATGTCAAGTAAGGAAAGTAAGGCAGCCATGCTAATAGCTGACATGGGCACAAAAAGGCTGATGATCCATGTGCAATAAGCAAAGGAGGAAAAGCTGAGGGATAGACAAAAGTTCAAGTATAAAAGGGATAAGACATAAGGAACGAGTCCGGGAAGCAAAGGAATAATGTGAACTGGTCTTGTTTTTAACAGATCCAGAAAGGACATGCTCAATCATACTCTAAGTGCACCTACAACCAAGGAACAAATATGACTAAAATAGTCAGAATTCTCTGAACTGTAGAGCTAGACTTGTGTATTTGCAAGACAGTATTCCATAAGGGAGTACTAAGACTCTCACATGTGCCAAGTGTAGTAGGATCCACTCAAGGGTGTGTCGTGATGGATTCACTAGTTGCTTTAAGTGTTGCCAAAATGATTATTTTTATAAGAGAGTGCCCTAAGAACATGCAGAGTAATAATAAAGAGGGCAATAGAGCCTAGTCTTCTTCAGTTTCTTCACCATATATAATTATGTCTAGAAAGCTACTTCAGGGGCAGACGGAGAAGGAAACCGCCTTTATGCCATCACTAGTAACCGAGAGCAAGAGGATTCACCGAATATTGTCACTTGTATGATCCTAGTCTTCAGTTTTGATGTTTTTCCAGAGCAACATCCTTATCCCTCTAGTTTTTTACACATATTGAGAATTCTATTCTAGTAGAGAGAGAATATAGTGATTGTACCATTTCTTGTCAATCACAAAAGTACCAGGGATGACTTAGTTTAGTTAGACATGGTAGAGTTTTATGCCATTTTACATATGGACTGAATTCATGCCTATGATGCAAAAATAGATTTGAACACTCGAGTAGTCAAGTTCCAGTTTCCTAGTGAACCAGTTATATAGTGGAAAAGCAGTTCAACAGTGCCTAATGATTATTTTATTTTGTACCTTAAGGCAAGAAAGTTAGTTTCACAAGGTTGTGTCTATCACTTCGTCCGAGTTACTGAATCTAGTGTTGAGATACCTACTATTCAATCAGTTTCAGTGGTAAAAGAATTTCCAAAAGTCTTTCCTGATAATCTTCCTGGAGTCCCTCTTGAGAGAGAGAGAGAATTCGGTATAGATATTCTTCTAAATACTCGTTTTATCTCTATTGCACCATATAAATGGCACCAACAGAGTTGATAAAGTTGAAAAAGAAGTTAAAAGATCTTTTTGATAAGGGCTTCATTTGACCAAGTGTCTCACCTTGGGGCTCTCCGATCTTGTTTGTGAGGAAGAAAGGTGGTTCCCTTAGGATGTGTATAGAATATCGTTAGTTGAAATAGGTTACCGTCAATAACAAGTATCTTTTTCCAAGAATCGGTGATCTTTTCGATCAGCTTCAGGGTGCCACCTATTTTTTGAAAATAGACATCAGGTCTGGCTACCATTAATTAAGAGTGAGGGAATGTTATATCCCAAAGACATCTTTCTAAATCCGATATGGTCATTATGAGTTTTTGGTCACGTCCTTTAGTTTGACAAATGAAAAAGCAGCGTTCATGGACCTTATGAATAGAGCTTTCAAGCCTTATTTAGATATGTTTATAATCGTCTTCATTGATGACATAGTAATCTATTTAAGGAATGAATAAGATCATGCTAGTCATCTCAGAATAGTTCTCCAGACCTTGAATGATAGATATTTGTATGCAAACTTCTCTAAGCATGAGTTTTGGCTTAAGTCTGTGGCATTCATAGGCCACATAGTTTCCGGAGAGGGAATTAAAGTTGATACTCAGAAAATTGAGGCAGTGCAAAATAAGCCTTGACTAACATCTCCAATTGATATTAGGAGTTTCTTGGGTTTGGCTGGATATTATAGAAGGTTTGTAGAGGGGTTCTCGTCTATTTCATATCCTTTGACTAAGTTGACTCAGAAGACAATGAAGTTTCAGTGGTATGAAGCTTGTGAGAAGAGCTTTCAGGAATTGATAAAGAGGTTGACTACGACCCCAGTTTTGACCTTAGCGGAAGATACTCACAGTTTTATGGGGTATTGTGACGCATCTAAAGGATTCTTGGGTTGTTTATTTTATGCATAATGAAAAAGTTATAGCTTATGCCTCTAGAAAGTTGAAAGTTTATGAGAAGAATTATTCAACCTTTGACTTACAGTTGGCTGTTGTAGTTTTCAGTTTTAAGATATGGTGTTATTATTTTTATGGTTTTCATGTTGATGCATTCATTGATCAAAAGAGTCTCCAATATATGTTCACTCTAAAAGATCTTAATCTTAGACAAATGATGTGGTTAGAATTGCTCAAGGATTATGACATTATATTTGGTCTTCATCTTCTATGACCAAGAGCAACATCCAGTTGAGTTCAAAAGTTGTTCGGTGAGCCTTCTTGCTTCTGAACGACCCTTCTATTTGTTTTATCATTTAAGGTTTGTTACGATGATTTGGGCTCTCATACCAATATCCCTCATAGTATTAGAGGCTACATAGATTTATAGAAACTAGTTCATGAGTCTATTTACTTTCAGCTGTTTATGTTAAGACTTGAGTTACCTCTTTAATTAGTTGAATGTTTTACTTCTAAAATATTATGAGTATTTTCTTTGAGAGAATTGAGTAAAGCTTCATTTTGAATTTATTGTATTATGAGTAAAGCTTTCGCTAAGAGTTAAGTCAGGACAAGGGCTCGCTTGGAACCAACCATGGTTCTCGAGTGCCGGTCATGTCCAGGGTGTAGGCTCGGAGCGTGACAGTATTATCGGTGAATTGTATAAAGTAGTAGGCACAATATTGTACTGGTGTCTCTGACAACCCATGTGGTGCTGCGAGTTGAATGAGGCAGAACCAATTTGAAGATATGTTATTAGAGTTTTCAAACACCATTAGGAAGGTCTATTATACTAAGACGGTAACAGGGAATACCTATTCACTTATTGATAAAGTTGGAAGTTTGTTATAATAATGGAAGCTTGTATATTGCAGAATCTGTTCTGGATAGTTTGAAAGAGAGGATAGAGAGAAGTTGCATCTTTTGGGGATGGATGCTGGTGACTGTCCAGAATTCGAGAGTTGGAAGTCATGTCTCTTCGTGAACGATTGTGTTGAGTGGAAAAGGAGTATGGTAAGGTGAGGTGCTTATAGTTAGGATTTTTTAAAGTTAGGGGTATTTGCATAATTTAACTTTATAGTTTGAGAGTTTATGCTTTATAATAGTCTATATATATATATATATATATATATATATATATATATATATATATATATATATATATATATATATGTATATATATAAATTATATAAAACTCACTTTTACGCAAATAATTGAGTAACAAAATTAAATGCAATGAAAAAAATTGACATTAATAAGAAAAGTCATAATTATTTTAATGTCGGTACACAAAAACACATCTAAATTTAAGTAAAGAAAAAACAACAATAGAAACAAGATTATGGGATAGGAGAAGATGATCATAACTTGAAAGTCGTATTGAAAGAAAATTGAATGTCTGTCTAATAAAATGCTAAAAACATGATACTTTTGCCCAAAACAGAGTACATGTGTATAGTTCCAAAATTGGCCCCAAATCAAGAAAAAAAATAAGAAACTAATCATACAAAGATATGTGAAGGAAATTTAAACCAATTAGAGGTCCTCCATATATAATTTTGATCTTTGATTAATCTTCTCAACAGGTTGAACCTCATAGTGATTGATACCACTGTTTTAGTCGAAAGGTCTCAAAAATCGTAATCGAACTTTTTCAAAGCAAATTAAAGGCAAGTCTGTAGAATTAATCTATAAACTGGGATGTTGAAGTTACTAATCACGATAATGTTTCTGTGCTTCGCCACAATAGGCTTTATTTTATAATTTCCTAGTTCTTAATTTATGAGTATTATCCTTGTGTAACTGGAAAATAGCTTTATCCTATTGTGGTAATTAATGTATATTATGAAATTATTGTCTCCCAATTCCTTCAAAATGAACAAATGATTTAGTAAACAAAATACCATAGGTTATTCCTTTCTCTGAATATATGCACCACCTCCCACACTCTATTTAAGACTTTTTGAGCTATCAGTGAATCAATCTCAATGATCAATGGAATCAGGTTCTCTTGAACACAGTATTGTAAGCCCTTCTTAATTTCCGTTATATCAGCCACTAATATAAGGCTATTTCTAACAATATTTGATTATGCATACACCAAATCGTCACCTTCATCCCTGTCATAAAAGGCTATAGAAAACACACCTGATGAAGCATTTGTGTTACGTTTATAGAAACCTCTAAGAAGGTTCTTTAATCTCACAATCTTAGCTTTTGTCAGTGTCCATGAATATCCTTCCAGAAACATAACAATTAAAGGTCATATCACAATCTAACTCTTGTGATAAAATAATTGTTCCTCTTTATCACATTCCTCGTTTTCCCAAACTGGAAAAATATAAAAGCAGACATAGCTTTATACATTAACTTTAACTTAGGAGCATACTCAACTTTCTACCAATCTTTTAGTTAGAAGCATACACTATTCTTCTTCTGATCAAAACCTCTCTTACAGGAATTGTTCTAAATCATAGTCTCCACAAAATAAAACATACCCTAAAAGTAAACTTTTCTCTGAAATTTTAGAGATAATTCCATGTAAGATTGATGCTTATCGTGTCCCACAACACTACTACCGATTCAAGTGTCTACGATTGTCGATAATATAGCAACCCAACCGAGGGTTGGGGTCTTGTCCCAAGGGAGTGATAGTAAAATATTTGTAGTTAATTAGAATTTTATTCTAATTAGTCGTAGCTAATTAAAAATTTTTACGAGTAACAACATTGTAAATTACAGGGGGTGACAGAAAAGTGTATAATATCAAAGGGGTTTTGTCACAAGTAGTGAAAATAACGAAAATAACAAGAAATTTAAACAATGTAAAGTGAAATTCTTGTGATATGACCGCAATGCGGATTAATTTAGATCATTGGGTACATGCATTTAACAGAAGATCTATAGAATAATAGTGACTAGGCTAAGCTTCATATGGAAATAAGTTATCTCTCGAGCAACTTACCCCGTTTAAAATGGGTTCCTCTTGGACACCCATTTGTCACATGAAAACTAGCCTACATCTTACCCCACTCACTCTCTCGAACTGAGTGTTAGAATATGGGAGTAGGGCTCACCCTCTTTAGCTGAAACTCATGTAGACCCACTCCTTAGGCCATAAATCTAGTAATCTTGGTTTTGCGACTTCTCTCTCGAGCAAGCCAGAAACACATGGGTGAACTTGTATTTTCACTACAACTCCATTAGATTAAACCTAAACTACTAGAAGAAATCACCATTAAACTATATTTAATCTACCAACAAGCAAGACCGACCAATAATATTAACCCATAGTTGCGAAATCACACCCCAGAATGAGATTTGTTTTAGCCATACATTGAGAAATATAAATTATACCTTCAATGATGTTGATATCAAATGGGTATAATAAATAAAGTCTTGATTTGAGCAAAGAAAGAAAAATCAAGGAGACTCACTTCAAAATTGTAAGAGAAGAAACCCTTCCTTCTTCAAGTCTTCAAAACCCTTACAAAACTTCAGAGAAAAAAATATGATAATTTCTATTCTCTTTCGAAACTCCCTAAAACTGAGACTAAAACTAGTATTTATAGTTTTAAGAATTAACGTTGTAGAGGATCACTTGGCGATTTTAGCAGATCAACTCGGCGATTTTCCCTGGTTCATCGCCTTCAATCTTGCCCACATTATCTTTATGTCCTCGACCATTGAGTGATATAGTACTGCTTCGCGGAACTACTAGGCGAAATGCCGACTGCTCCCTTTTTCCGCTGATTTGATCCTTTTCTTTCGGGCTCAGCATACTGAAACAAAAGGCGACATCCATGCCTATGAGTGACTCGCCAAGTAGACTCGGCAATGCTCAGGCTTCCTTTCTTAATTATTTTCAGTATTTTTGCTCATTTTTGCGACATAGTGTCCATGCTTTCCTGAAAGCTTCAAATACCTGAAACTTAAGAGTTTTCATCAGATATTGAGATAAAACAAGTATTACAGGACACTATTTCTACTAACATATAACCCTAAATGAGTCCAATATGCGGACTCATCAACACCCCAACTTCAATGTTTGCTTTTCCTTAAGTATAATTCAAGTTCAACAGTTCAAAAAGGATGCGTCAAATAGTGCTACACAAGACTCAATCATGAATGTACACAACAAGACTCAAATTACATATGCAAGGGTCAACTGTGTACTTAAATATCCAAGTTGTGACACACCATTACCAAAGATTCTCTAGCTCTCATTACTTTCTTCTAGTGCAAGTTCAAACTCAACAAAAGCATTCGAATGCCCTCACACAAATGATGATTCCATTTTCACACATAAGTGTATAACCAATTAAAAGTTAAGGAATCATATAAACGTTCACTCTCAATAAGAGGAACACAATGCATGCGTTCATTCATAAGTTTGCCCTTTTTTTCCATTCAACATTAGTTTCAACTTTCTCAAGATCAACAAGGTCTTTCTAAGGCTTCTAGGAGCTGGGTGCAAATATATGGTCATTTAGTCTTAGTGACTAATGATCCTCATGAATTTTTGTGCTTGTAACATTTCCTTTCTTCTTCCTCCTCATCTTTGTTAGTGCTCATAAATCATCCTGTTATTTACTTCCCATGGATTGCTTGAGAACCCAATTCTTTTGGACTTTTATTCCACAACTTTTCATTTTAATTACTTTTCTTTTTCTTCTCCTCTTTTTTTATATGGATGGTTTCCATCTATTTGGAACACTATGGCTTAAGGGAGACTTTCCATGCACTTCTTTGACTTTTCCCTTTTCTTTACACCACTCCCCAACTTAGGCTTTTTGCCTAAGTTAGCTATTTCAATCAAACCTATCATTCATGAGGATTATGACAGATTGATCAAGAAGGGTCTAGTCTTCATCAAAATTCTTCTAAAGATGGTTAATAATCAAGGGGTGTTAAAGAGAGGTTCACACAATCACAAGGGAGGTCACAAGAGTGGTATATATAAAATTGGCTCACACTCTATAAAATTGCCTCAGATCATATCAAGAGAAAGCATTACTTAGTCGACTAAACTAACGGGGAAAATTCTAGGTGTTGTCATGCATGGTTCAAGGTAAGATTATCACACAAGGCATCGATACTTATGTTAAAAAAGACTTTACACTTTTGTGCAATGATCATTACAAGAGAATCAATTAGACAGTGGCTATTCACAACGAGATGCAAAGAGTTCACATAATGTCTATGCAACCTCATTTGGTCTCGTCATAGCAGCATATTCATGTTTGTTCGATTGAGAGTACTATTGCAGTCATCGGTATTGATCAAAATGGATACTTTAATTTGCAAAAGAACAACCACTTTAAACATAAAAGGTGACAATTATTTTCGAAAAATAAATTTTTTTCAGAAGGAACAAAAATTGTTTTGCAATCAGGATCTATACGAGAGACATAAGCTCAAATAGTCGCACAAGCAGTATAAAACAATTTAAAACAACCAAATATGTAATCAGAACAAAATTTAAAACAACACAAAGGTGGATCTCAACCAACCACAAAAAAAAATATTTGTCCTTAAATGCACATAATATAAGTATCCAAAGGTGCAATTAAAGTAAGGCAGAGAGAGGTAAAGAAGGATTTTGTCTATGGAACCTCTCCTCCTATGCGGGCATCATTACTTTGAACGACAATCTGTGCTATGGCATCAGTGCCCGAGGAAGCCTTAAGAAGAAGAACAGTACAATATCCACTAGGTTCTGCTATGGACTTCTCAGTAGGTGATGTCAGGTGATGTCTTGGTCTCCGACTGCATTCTACCAGAACTAGAAAATCTTTAAAGATGCTCTCCTCTTGGTTGTCCCTTGTCTCCTCCTCTTGCTACATCTCTCATATGCACATCTCCAGTGGTAGTTGGAGGAATCTTTGAGGTCACAGGGGCACCTCCATCATCAACGACTTTCATTTAATCATTGAAGTTGACGGTATTAAGATAATTGATGTATTTCCGCAGGTCTGCAACATTAAATTTCAAAGAGGGTACCTCAGATGGTCTCCCCTGTGCTCTCACAAGCTGTATAGAGGTTTGAAGGGGGGGGGGGTGAGTGCAGAAGATATGCCACTTTATATCATCCTTGGAAATGGTCTCTCCAGTCTGGTCCTGTTTGCATTTGCTTATTGGACCAAACGCCTCATCTTTAGGATCATGGCCTAAGTAACTCTGATTGTCTCCCAAGAGGAAGAAGCACCTGCAACATCGATCTCAGGAGAGGTATCTGGTGGATCTACTCTTCTCCGGTCAGCCTCCTCATATGTGTACTCGGCCTCAATACGCCGGATGTTACTGGAGGATTAAGGTGTGAGCTCGATGTCTCTTGCAGTATCTAGAGGTACTCCAACACGTCTGCACAACTCTGTGATCAAAATATTGAATGGAATAGTCTGCTTCTATTTTTCTCTCATTGTCATCTTCCGTGAGGTAAGCAACTCCATATCGATCCGCCTTCTACCATAATACACCCAAGGCATGATGCCTTAGGGAGGCTCATAAGTGACGCATTTTGGGATGACATTATGGTACTATTGATGAAGCCAAACCAGAACCTAGCAACAATGTTTAGGTCCCTCTTTTCAATTGGAGCTCCTACCCCCATCCATCTAGCAGTGTTCTCAAAAATCATAGGAGCTAACCATTCCTTCAGACTGTCTATTGATGAAACAACGAGCGATCCCTTATATGGAAGTACAGAGTGAAGCGGACTTCCAAATAGAACATTGATATGATCACTGTGGCATTCTACTTCCATGCCTCTAACTATGACCGATCTCACCAGTATGAATTCATTTGCCTTATGTTTTTTCTTAGGAACCAATTCCCCATAAGTTGTGCAGAATTATCTCACCCAAGAAGGAATATAGGGGCCTCGGGTCCTTGTGAACTGTGTGAACTCATGGAAGGGGATGGTCTGCAAGACCTCGGGATATTTTCCTTCCAGGCCCTCCACAGATAAGAGCTTTTCCTCTATGATGGTTCGTACCCCATTTCCCTTCAATTTGTTCAATAATAGTTGTTGAGGATCTACAGGGAGTGGAGAGGCCACTGGCAGATGATGCTCTGGTAGATGTAAATTGTGATCTAGGCGTACGCTCAATCCTTTGATTTCGTGGAAGTTGCATATCCTCAGGGTCCGACCATGTGGGTTGATCCTCAATGTTTGCTCCTTTCTTGCCTATGCTTTTCTCCCTTTTGCCTATACCCTTTGGGATTTCTCCCCCTCCTCTCTTCGAAGGGTTTGACCCTCTTTCATTGATGTAAATGCCCTTCGCTACCCTCTTTTACGGTTGCGTGTTCAAGTAAAATCTATGGCAGAAAGGTACGTCGGACCAATAGGCAAATGGACAACCCTCTTTTGTAAGCTCGGACAAACTCGACAAATGGGTTAGCTTACAAATTATGGTTAGTTGGAGATGGAGTGATCTACTCGGCGAGTCGCTGTCCACTTTCAGTGATCTTGGTTTGTTCGCCGAACGTTACAGTGCAAAATGGTTCTGGGGGCATGTAAAGGGAGGTAAAGAATATATTTGGTGAGTGGCCGACCACTTTCAGTGATCAGAAACTCTTCGCCTAATTCATAGAGCGAACAACAACTAGGACATCAAATTAAGGGCGATATGGAATAAGTAGGCAAACTGCAAAGTGGTCCGGCGAGCTCTTCCTAACCCGCCGAATAGCTTAACGTGCCTATTTTTTAATCCTCTTCTCCTAATTGACCATACAGAGCCAGAAAACAAAATCAAAGAATTCGACATTGTCATTCAATAAAAGACCCATTATTCCCATCACCTCGGAATACTCAAACTTTTTTCATTTTTACAAAAAATGGCCTTTTAACTACGATTACCCGTAAAAATGTTGTCACCCATTATCTCATTGAACAAGTTTCGTTTCTTAGCACAAACATGGGTTACTTAGTTTTCGCCCAACCAATTTAACAACAATTAAGCATCGTCCATTGCAAATTCATTCGATATAAAACATGCAAACTAAGGGGTAATCAAATATCAGAACATCACATGTAAATGATTCAAATCAAAAGAAACCCTGAAGCAATCTATTTCTACCAGAGAGGCCATCACACGCCACTAATATTACAGACGAGTTCAAAATTTTTGAAAATAAAACTTGGGGTTTTATGGACTAACCTTTAATGCCGATAGAAATTCTATTGAAATGCTAGGCGACAAAGAAATCCAATCTCAAGTACTAACTAGCTACTATACTAATAACAAACGAAAACCTAGAAAACTATACCTTGGTATGAAGTAGAGGAGTTTAAAATGAGGGAAATTTAGAAAATTTGAAATTTTGAGATTTTTAGCCTTAATAACCGTTTAGTTCTTGTCTATTTGGCGGCGTAAATCGGTTTTGCCGACCCATTTTGTGATACGCCAATTCGTCATCTATCCCACCTTTTCTATAAAATCTTCATTTTCGTGGGGATTAAATCGACGGTCTGAGTTAAACTCTCTAAACAGGTAGGTGACGCTTTGAATGCTTATTAAGTTCGCCGAGTTTTACAGGCTTTGTATTGCACTTGCATTGAGCCAAACCACGGATTCAGTCAGGCTTGCTGACCTATTTGGCGGTTCACAGAATGTAAATTTTTCTTGTAAATCTTTGAACATTTTACTCTTCCTTCAATTAACCTGCCGCATGAATACACCATTATTTATAACAGTGAAGTCTTAAACATTTATGACCTTGAGGTTCCTCCCAAGAAGCACCTTGTTTATGGTCGTGGATCAACGTGAGCTATTGGTCAATCTTCGTCTCTGGGCTAGACCTAATGCCATTAGGTAACACCCCCCCCCCTTTTATTGTTAGGGTAGATATAAGTCAATGTGTGGTAAGATAGGTATTCGATCAACTTGATGGACCGTGAGTGAGAGTCACTCATTTATCTTAGTACCCCCACGTTTCCCTTAATAACTTCTAGCATTTTATCTTGATCATGAAGCTTTTAAAGAATGATTAATAGCTCATCCTTTATACGTTTAACTTCAATGCTCCTAGACCTTACTCGATCATAAAGAGTCATCTAAATCACTTGACTCTTGCACTGGTTTTCCACCTCTGAGAGTTTGGTGGTCAAGTCATGCAGTTGAGTCACCAGAGCAGATAGATTAAAGTCACCCTCGACTCCTTGCCTTACCTCAGCCAACTTGCCACCACTTCCTTAAGCCATGTTCACTCAAAAGAAATAAAACTTAAAAAGAAGAATTAGTACAACTACAACTAAACAAGAACAAGAACTCTAATTAAGTACATTTTCTCAAGTACCACCACTCCCCGATAGCGGCGCCATTTTTGATGCTTATAGTGACCAACGACACTACTTCTGATTCAAGTGTCTACAATCGTCAATAATATAGTACCCCAACCGAGGGCTGGGATCGTGTCCCAAGGAAGTGGTAGTGAAAATTTGTAGTTAATCAGATTATCATTTTAATTAGCCGTAGCTAAAGAAATTTACGAGTAAAGATATTATAAATTAGAGAGGGTAACACAAAATTGTCAAATATCAAAGGTGATTTGTCACAAGTAGTGAAAATGATGAAAATAACAAGAAATCTAAACAATGTAAGGGAGAATTCTTGTGATACGACTGCAATACAAATTAATTTAGATTATTGGGTACATGCAGTCAATAGAAGATCTATAGAATAATAGTGACTAGGCTAAGGTTTATATGGAAATAAGTTCTGTGTTCAACAATTTACCCTGTTTGAAATGGATTTCTCTCGGACATCCATTTTACACATGAAGACCAGCTCACGCCTTACACCACTTACTCTCTCGAGCTGAGTGTTAGGATATGGGACTAGGGATCACCCTCTCAGGCTGAACCTCATGTAGATCCACTCCTTAGGCCATCAATCTAGTAGTCTTGGTTTCGCAACTTCTCTCTCGAGTAAGCTGAAAACACATGGGTGAACTTGTTCATTAGATTAAACCATAAATACTAGACGAAATCACCATTAAAATATATTTAATCCAACAAGGAAGACCCAACAACAATATTAACTCATATTTGCTAAATTACACCCAAAGAATGGTGTTTTTAGCCACACATCAAGAAATATAAATTATACCTTCAATGATGTTGAAATCAAATGGGTATGATAAATAAAGTCTTGATTTGAGAAAATAAAGAAGAATCAAGGAGACCCACTTCCAAATTGAAGAGAAGAAACCCTCCCTTCTTCAAGTCTTAATAACCCTTACAAAACTTGAGGTAAAAAATATGAAAAGTACTAAAAATATGATAATGTTCTATTCTCTTTCGGAACTCCCTAAAACTGATAATAAAACAAGGATTTATATTTTTCACAATTAATGTTGGAGCGGATCACTCGGCGATTTTAGTGGGAATCGCCGATCAACTCGGCGATTCACCCTTTGTCTTGTTCATCACCTTTTATTCTTTCCCACAACATTGTTGTGTCCTTGACCATTAAGCGATATAGTAATTCTTCACGGAACTACTCGGCAACACACCGACTTCTCCCTTCTTACGTAGATCTTATGTAGATTTGATCCTTGTCTTTAGGGCTCAGCACACTTGAACAAAAGGCGACATTCATGCCTATCAGCGACTCACCAAGTGGACTCCGCGATGCTCAGGATTCCTTTCTTCATTCTTTTTAGCCTTTTTGCTCCTTTTTGCGATTGTGTCCATACTTTCCTTAATACTTCAAATAGCTGAAACATAAGAGTTTTCATCATATATTGAGATAAAACAAGCATTAGAGGACATTATTTCTACTAAAATATAACCCTAAATGAGTCCAATATGAGGACTCATCAAAGATCTCCTTTTCTTCTGCATGAATCCCAGAATGAGCTTACCTTGAATTTACTATAACCTTTCCACATCCACCAGGATATGTCTCTACCTTTAGTAGTAGTGATGTTTCCCAGAACAGTACAGATGTGCCTGCAAATATCTTCACTAAAATTAGCATATAGTACCTCATTTTTCCATCCCTCTTCATTGTATAGTTGGTGATCATAATCTGTCTTACTTTGATCATGTGAAATAGGAAATCGATAATATAAAGCCATCGGTTGTGTCCCGTTTTAAAATCAAACACTAGCAAACCCTTCTGTAGGTTGCCACAAAACTCCAACATAGCTTTACATACTTGTGATCCACCTCTCCGTTCACCAACTTGAGGCCTATGGATTTTAAAATATTTATTTCACAAATAATAAGACCAAAGGGTGTTAGTAGTTTTGAAGTTCCACCAAAGCATAGCAAATAGGGCATTTGATAGATAAAATAAAGAAAAGAATTTTGCAAAAATATTATGAATATCATAAATAACACCTTTAGGATGAATAATATCATATAAGATATACACAAGAGAATTATGAATAACATGAGTAATGAGCACTACTTTGCCTCCATAAGAATGTAATTTCCCTTTCTATAGTTGTAACTTGTTTTTAATTTTTTTGATTAACTCTGTAAAATGAATTTTATGCTTCTTAGCATGGCTAATAGAAAACCCAAGTGTGTTAATGGGAAACTTGTTCTAACAAACCCCATAACTTCTTCAACTACATTAAAAGAAATATGGGAAACTTTGTTATGAAAATAGAAAAAAAAAAACATTCTTTGTTTATAAGTTGTCATGATTGTTCATATAGTTTCAAACTATATCAATAATAATCTAAATGGATGCTTTTTCAACTGCAGATAGAATCATTTGAGAAGAATAGGTGATTCAACACTGCTCACTCCACTTGGGGAACCCATATCCTCTAAATCCATCCTTATGGAATATGTGATTCAAAGCTCTAGTTACCTTATCAGTCAAAATGAGTAAGGCAGGAGATAGGGGACACCTTGATTCATACCCCTTTAGGAAAGAAAAAAATTATATGATTGATCATTAATTAATACATAATACAAACTATTAACGGTAATCCTTCAAATCATATCTAGCATACTAGAGCATAAATCCTTTTTTTCCAAAACATCGATCAAGAAACTCCAATCAACTCTATCATATGCCTTGCCCATGTGAAGTTTGACAACCACATTATTAAGATTTCAACTAAACCTATTGTAAGTAATAAGTGCTTGAGCCAATAATAAATTTTCAGTAATACTCCTCCCTTTAACAATTTTCCATTTCAACAAAGAAATATTAAAGACATTTCCTCTTAGTAATTTAGTTTATTTTTGTTTGTAGATAATTGGTTCGCCCACCACAGGCTTAGTGTGGGTACATGTTATGGAAGTTTGGATCATTAAAGACCTATTTTTTAACCAAATAGGCCCAAATTTATTAAAAGGCATTGGACCAAATATTTATATTCACAAAGGGCACACGGCCGACCCTAAAATAGAAAAGGAAACAAATAAATAATAAGAAAAAGTGAAAATATGTTGAATCAAAGAGGCTCGAAGCTTCCATATTCCTCTAATATTCTTGGTTGGCAGATCCACGAAGCTCAGTCAATAGAGATTAAAGGTAAGGTCTTTTGTTTACTACAGCTCGAGTTGTATGAATGCTTCAAAACACTTAGTTAATTTCCACCTTACTCATGTTGTTGCATTTGACTTGTTATTAACGATATTTGGGGCAACAATCTAGATCTTGAGGATCCAACCAAAACATATATAGTTGGACTATGATTCATGAGTCTCATGCTTCTTCAGTTGAGCTTGTTGATATCCAGATTTATATTTTGAAAAAAGGTAATGTACTATACTTTTTAGATCTTTAATTAATGGATTGAATCATTTAAGTATTATTGCCACCATTGAAATTATCGCCTTCATATTACTAGTATTATATTTATCTAAGAAAGCAAGAACCTGAAGATACTACCAAATAAAAAAAAATCAGTTTTATCCGCTCCTTCAAAACTCAAGGTAGGACTATAAATTTGAGCCTTATTGTGACCATTACATTCCTTTCCTCTTCCATGATGTAACTAAAATGAGCTAATTACAGAAATTAGATGTATAAAACAAAAGAAAAAAGGAATATAGTGTAATACAATGTAGGTCATGATTAAATACCATATGTAACACCTTAAGTTCTCACTAGGTGCATGGTATATTTAAACAACAAAATCTCTTACAGAATCTAGTTAGTATTTAGAAGGTTGCCTCATTTTCTTATATTACTTATTTCATATATTAACTTCGTACAAAACCACTAGAACTATATTCATAGATTGAATTGGAACTTCCTAAAAGTTGTATTCAAATTCCTACCAAAATGAAAAACAAATTCACAAGAAAATCACCAAGAGTAATTACCTCATTTAAGAAGTGTTGTACTCTTACAGTCAAAGTATCTCTTAGCCTATTAATCGTGTTGACCTCCATTGTAACTTTCCAAGGAATTTCACACTCTCCATTCAAGATGTGTACTGATTCCATATAATACGTTTCAATTATGACCTTAAATGATTGTTTCTCAAAACAATATGATATTCGTTCCCTTATTGAAATAGCTTCACTAACCAGGATAGTGAATAAACTATTTTTAGAATTTAAGCACACAATATCTCTCCATTAGAATCCCACACACAAAAATCTGCAGAGATGCCCTGGATTTCCCCTCGATGCTCCAAATATATTGCATTTCCACAAACCTGTAGGTGGTGGAAAGAATTTTACTAGTTTGTACTAAAAATTTGGCATATACCTATCTAAAACTACAATCATATGAGGCCAAGATTTAGGAACATCTGAATATTAAAACATCGCATAGCAAAAGTGTATTTCTCCTCTTCCTTAACAACCACATGATACTGTTAGGCCTGAAAGATTATTTTCTGCCTACATTCCCCTTAACAATCCCACCACCCTTCATAGTTTGTTTCACATGGATCCTATGACCAATGATACTAAAAACTGGGAAAATACTTCCACACAGTATTCACTACTTCCTCTTTAACGAATTAATGATTGACGCTTTCTCTAGTTGTGAAAATGATTTGTTCCTTATTGTTAAGTCTTTATTTTGAGCTTATATTGCAAAACCAACTCTTGTCTATTAGGATTGTGTAGGTGTGTTGTTTCATTTCTTACCATCCAGATTTAAGTTGTTGAAGTCAATGTCAGCTAGGATTAGTTGGTATATATAGTGGGAAATTGGAATAATTTAGTTGACTTGTAATAGACGTATTACAAGTGGCAGGGATTTAGTGCTTAAGTCCTAGATTGCACAAGGTTGTAACATGAACCTTGGCTTGTTTTAGTGGATCTTTTGGTAATATCCTACATAGTATCCCGTAATTTTTTACTTTCTTGAGAAAGAATATTTCAATTGGTATTCTTAGTATTGACCTCGTATTATGCTTGGTGGAGTGATACAAGCTAACAATTGGTATCACAATGTGTTCTTCCAGAATGGTTAAAACCTACGAAGGATTCTATTTTAATGGATGCTCCACAAAATTTTGATTCAACAGTCAATACTATAGATTATAGAAAACAAGGATTCCCAACTTAATTTATTAGGGCTTAAGATTCTGAATTGTGGGACATCATATTTCTTTGTTCCTAGGAAGACTATCACAAAAAAATACCTCAAAATCTATTCCTAAGACAAGAAAAGTATATTCTGATGTTGACAAAAAAAGGATTGAAAAGTAAATCAAAGCTAAGAAGTTTTTAGTGTGCGGTATTGGACCTTGAGTACAATAGGATCTCCACATGCGAAATATCAAAGGGAATTGTCAAAATTTGCAAACAACCTATGAATGAACCGGTCAAATTTAGCATTATAGTATAAACATGCTTACTACTTAGTATGAATTATCAAAGATTTGAAGTTTATTAATATTTACCCAAAAGATTTATCATGAATTTCCACTTTGAAATTGCCTTCCAAGAATTAAAAAATCTCAATGTCCTTGAGACCCTGATTTTTGAAAATCTTTCTGCCTAGGTGAAAACTTCTCTTCACGGTCGTGATGACCAATAGTTCGTGATCGCATTGAGTTGATAGGGTCAACTCACTTAATCTTGATCATAGCAATAGCAATACAGAGTCATGCATTAAGATGCACAAGAAAGCAATATATGATCCTTGATGTTCGTTCGAAATGTCCTACACACAAATCAAATATGCAACTTCACTTCAATCAACGTTCCATACTCAATGAAACCATTAAAACATTAATTTGAGGTCACCTCGATACAATACTTTTGAAAGTCACAATGAACAATCATAACTCCTAATAGGTTTAAATCGAGCTCACGATCGCTCAAAATTTAACCAAGACCTCTTCAAAGCCTTAGATAATCCCTGAAATCTAATAGATCTTTCAGAAATCATATCTGAACATCCAAACCTTGAATGTTGACCACAGTCATTTCAAAGGCTAAAATGTCAATAATTTCAAATTTAGGACCTCAAATCATGAAAAGAAAAGTCTTAATCTGAAATCGAAAACTCTCATAAACTAATTTCCACATTTCAAGACTAATAGAGTTGACATAATTCTGTTGCAAGACTCAAAACATCAAAAGACACCGAAAATCATTTTTAATAAATTTAGCCTTTTTAATCCTTAAAATCTCCACAATTTACAACTTTTCACTCAGAACCAATTTCAAAATCTAACTAGAAATGGGTTAATATTAGAAGGGGTAAAATGACAATTTTATGAAAAATTCTAAAATTGATCAACTAGGTCATTACAACTTTAATTAAATTCTTAATAATTAACTCATTTCTAACTCCATTGTAACTATGTCAGTTGAAAATTTTAGGTAAAGGAAAACGTACTACTTCAAAAGAAATTATAATGTAGCACAAATAGTGGTCATGAATCATGACATATGATTGAGAATTACATATGAGTGTGGGAGGCGAATGGGTGGGCGGATCAAACTTGAATGGATCAAAGTAATTATTGGGTCAAGATACAACCTCTCATTCCACAGGAAATTCATTAATCTTTACACTTATGAAATTGGTAGTATACATTAGAGTGCACCCATATGTATGATTGACTAATTTATCTATGACAATGTGACTTTATCTTTAATTTTTTTTTTATTCAAGATTTACCCAAAAGAAAAGGCGTGCTTATCTAGTTATGTTAAGGTTTTATATATGATGGAACTAATGAAATCATTACTAGCCCAGTTCACCAAGGGTAGAAAGAAAACCGAGTAAAGTAACATAACACTATTGGTATGCTAGAAGCAAGGTAAGAGTTTTATAACCCTAAAAATTGAAACACCATAAGCATTCTAAGAAGCTACACATAGTTTTATACAGACAAAATTATAATTAAAGGATTTAATTAATTACAATTAATCCAGTATCGATGAACAATAATAATAAGGTGCATTCACATTTGAGTGTACCTGTAGCATTAGTAACTCGTAGCTTCCTTTGTGCCACTTAACATCCAGATCAATAATAAACATGATCTTTAACTGTAGGAAGATCAAATAGAAAAATATTACTACCAAAAACTAATAATTCAACCACATAAATGAGATTAAGTCTTGTATTCTCAATCAAAATCATGCTAAGAAACTACAACACACAAATATTGGAAAGATCAATTCATTGTTTAGTCTCGCAAGTACAGCACCATCGTGTAACTACTAAAGACTAAATAAATTAATAAAAAATTATGTATTTATAGACTTTAGTTTCACAATGGTATTTTACTTGTGAAACTAAGCAACTAATTTATCTATATAATATTTCTTTGTTGTAGTTTCTTAATATAATTCTTTTAAGGGTTTAAAACACATATTTAATCTCATTCATATGGTTAATTATTCGTTTTTGTAATAATATTTTTCTACTTGATTTTATTGGAATTGAAGAACATGTTGAATGTTGATATGGATACACAGTGGCACAATATAATCTATTAGTTACTAATGCTACAATTCTCTTAAAGGTGAATGCACTTACACTATTGTCTGTGGATACTAGATTAATTGTAATGCCTTGAATCCTTCAATTATCATTTTGTTTGAATAATACTCTTTAATTCTTATGCATGTGGAGGTTTGGTTTTCAGGGTTATAATAACTAACCTTTCTTTTTACATAAGAATTGTGTTATGTTACTTAACTGAATTTTCAATTTACTTTAAGTATTTGTCATGGTTATCCATATGTAGGTACAGACCTTGGTGAACCGGGGTAATTACGATTTTATTAGTTCAATCATTTATGAAATCTTAACTGAACTAAATAAACACACTAAGTTTGGTAAAGCTTTTTGTCACGACCAAAAAATGGACGTGATGACACTCGTCTTATCCCACCAAGACAAGTCAGTCTAAAACTCAAAACCGTTACACTAAAATGTGGAAATTTTATAATAAGCTCAAAAATATTCCCAAAATCTGGTTGTCACGTGTACAAGTCTCTAAAGTATCACAATTGATTCAAAAAAAAAACTCAAGTCTCAAATGAACTTGTTTCTAGAACAGAACAAGATCATAATTAAGGAGAAAGAAAGTCTACTGGGACGACAAACAGCTACCTCACAAATCTCCAAGAAGCCTCAGAAAAGAAGAGAATGACAAGTACCATAAAAATCCAGGTTCATAACCTACAAAATTTTGTAGAAGCAAGGGGTGAGTATCAAACCACACGGTACTCAGCAAGTAAATCCCTAAACACAAGCTAAGCGGATGAAATACGAGTACTCCTACCACCCCAACCGAACCTCCACAACTACAACCTGCATAAAAATCAGCCCAACCTAATAACTCACAGTTTACACAACACGTAACTCAACAACACTTAGACAAATTACATATTCTCCACAACAACACTTTAACAAATTACATATCCTCAACAACAACGCTTCAACGAATTACCATATCCTCAATAACAACACTTCAACAAATTACATATCCTCAACAACAACACTTCAACAAATTATATATCCTCAATAACAAGCTCAGTATTCAACAATCACAACTTCTGCAGACAGGCAATCACAAGATCAACAAAATAAAATATCAAGTTCACTAATGATAAGTATGTGCAATGCAATTGAATGCAATGTCAAGTATAATGATGCATGTCTGGACTAGTGATACACACCCGCTGTCTCTTAGTCCGGGACCCATGGGGGACATATCTGTCCATGGATCTGTCGCGGCGCATGACACGACCCTCGATAATAGTAACCATCGCGCCGCGCGATACTTCCCTCGAAATATAGTATCCATCGCGGCGCGCGATACGTCCCTCGAAATTGTACATCCTCTTTAAGTTCTCATTATTTCTCAATGCACATAACACTTGTCACAACTATGTCTTAAAATAATTCAAATGAAATGTTCATACAAATAAAGAGGATATGACCATTTTCATAACATTGCACAATTTACAACAACATCAATAATGATTCAACAAGCCTTTCAAAGAATTCTTCATTATCAACACATCACACACAAGCAATTATTCACATTGCCTTTTATTACCCTTTGTTTTCATCATTAGAATTAATCAATGTGGACAAGTCAACCCATCACCAAGTCCCATTACTCCCACACATATACCACAAGGAAATACACGCATTTCATACACCTAACAAGAGTTTAGAAATTCACTTGACTAAATTAAATCAACAATTCACTATGAGACTTGAGCTTTCCCTTTTCGTTGAGCTTCCAACTCAAAGCAATCTATTCATATTAATAACGGATCCGTATTGATAATCACAATAAGATTTCAAAACTAACAACACTCACATTTCTATGTGTTTTAGCCTTGACCCTAAAATTCACCCAAATTTATAATCAAGTTTCTAAATCTTGAGGCCAATTAATATTTCGACTCTCATATTTCCAAATTTCAAGTCTAGGGTTTGATTCTATTTCCTCCAATATTATAAATCTAATAATATTCACATAATACAATATATTTAATACTTTATTTTATTTTCCAATAATAACATGACAATATCTTGAATTTTAAGGCGATAAACCTAAACAAGAACATGCACAGTAATCATGATATATGTTACCTTCTTCAATCAATTCCATATATATATATATATATATATATATATATATATATATATTCAATGACTACTATTAACTGTCAAACATTATCAAACACTGACAGACTACCATTAACTCCAGTGCCCCACTAAATTGATACATATTATTTATGGCAGTAAGGCCTTTAACTTAATTATTTTAATTTTAATTTTTCTCTTTTCCCTCACATCAATGATATAGGATAATAGTAATATCATTTAATTACAGGTATCAATATCTCAAAACATGAATCAAAATGTTATAATTATAAGAAGAATTCAAAAATCAATTGCTAAACAATTCCAGTACCCAATATTAAAGCACTACATCTTTAAGCATATCACTGTATTGGTCAATACACATGTTAATATATATTGGCTAATGATTTCCTCATCATAGGTCATATTATCATTTTTCCCAAAGTCAACAATTTATAAGAAAATATGGAAAGGGTAAGACGATTACCTGTTGTCGCCGTCTTCGGTTTCAAGGTTTCTTTTCCCTCTTTAAGTTGTATAGTCTAAAATTATTAAATTATATTAATTTATTTTAATAAGTATAGATCAAGTAGTATAGGGTTTTAATTAAATTATGGACTTAGCCCATTAGCCATCAAATAAAAATTAATTATTTAAAATCACCCATTAACTAAACAATCATAATTTAACAAATAGCTCAAAATTTTCCAAATATGATTTTTCGGATCATTACACTTTGATGGCTCAGTTAGTTTAATTTTAAAGATTAAAATCACATTGAAATAGATTAATTACTGAATCTTAAATATGGGTTCACTCTCATACATACTACCATTTTCATAAATGGAAAACATTAATGTGTTACAACTATACATATTTAGTAGGAGGATATGTTAGGTTATGACCCGTTGTTTGATCGATCATAACCCAATCTTTTTTACCCAAAAAAATTTTGGCGGATTGGATCTTGATTCAATAATTATGTTGAGATAACCCACTCATTTGTCACCCCTACATTCACATGCAGTTTTTTATCGTATGTCCTTATCGCTATTTTTGAAGAACGTATTTTTCTTCTTTTTCTTACAAATGTTTCAGTGAATGATGAGAGATATGAGGTGTGGAAAATATCCAATAAAGAAAACACGTCTCAACTGATAGTTTCAATTCAACTTTTCAATTTTGGACAACATCACTGTAAAAAGGTTATTTTAACTCTGAAACAAAAAATATTTCTTTACACTTAAGTTGATCAGAAAAAACAAATCGTAGTTATTGTTTTATGTAGAATTGTAGTTTTAGACCTTAAATTTCTTGTCGACAAACATTGAGTTTTAACTTTAATCAATTTCTGAATCATTAACTCATTGCTAACTCCATTGTAACACTACAAAAAACTGCCAAAAAGAGATGGACAAAAGAGATACAACCCGTTGCCTTTTTGGTCAAAGCGACGAACATACAACGCAATTAAGTCTGTCATTTTTTGGCACGACACTTTTCCAATAGTGACAGATTGTGTCGCATATTACTTATTTTTTTTAAAACGAAGGACTCCGTCGCTACATTTTTTTTTAAAAAAATAATCCACAAGGCGACGTAGTCCGTCGCTTTTGGGGAATTTGATTTTTGAAAATCTCAGAAAATCGACGGACAAAATGACTCTGTTCGTCGCTTTTCTGGAAATTATTTTTTCAGCAAATCCAGAAAAGCGACGGACAAAACTACATTGTTCGTGGCTTTTATGGGATTTTCAAACAACAGAAGCCCACCCTTCAAATTCAATTCAATTCAATTCTATATATGATATTCAGCCCAATCAAACACACATAATTATATAAACAATCTACACAAGATAAAACAAGAAACTTAATATAACATTCAAAAACATCTAAATCAAAATTTAAAGACTTATAAATTCTTTAAAAATTCATTTCAAAATGATAAAAAAACCATAAACGTCTAGAGATATAATCTAGGGAGTGGGTTCTACATAATCATCCCCATCACTCTCGTCGTCGATGTCATCGGGAGTCGAAGTAGTAGGTCGACGAGCGAGGTTCATCCCTTATTCTTTGATTTCCTGAACGGTCGCAGACATGCTTTCTTGTTCAGCTACTCTTCTCGTCTCCGACTCTGCTAGTGCCACTGCAAATTTAGCTATTTGATCCGACATAGCAGCAATCTGAACACCGTCAATTGCCTCGGCTTGACTTGACAATTCAATTCCTTCTAAGCCTGAATAGAGTCATGTTACATAGTTTCAAGAGCCCAGACCATAGACTCTATCCTTGTGTATTCCCCCACCACTTTTTCTTTCAAAATCTGTGTGGAAAGTACAGGTGTAATTTGAATTAAAATATCTATATTCTCAGCAACGTATTCCTGAAACTCATTATCATATGAAATATAAAAATTGACATCAATATACATACATATCATAAATATATTCAGTATTACTATATATTATTCATATTAACTAACTTACAAAAGTTCGTTCGTCTCTTTCGTCCACCCACACATCCATATATATATATATATAAATCAAGTAATTATTTATTTAAATTTATGAATTAGAACTTACTATCTCTCTTGGAATTGATCCAACAGACTTTGCACCTCCGGTGTGCAACGAGCAACCCTTAAGACTGGCTCTAGCCATATTGGCTTGGTATGATATTGCCTTAAACTTGTCTGTGTTCCAATACAAACCAAGTTCATTAAAAACATGTGGAAACATCCAATCAGGACATCAAACACTATCTCAGACTTTCTTTAACCAAGCAGACAGTTTGGGGGATGCCTTCATCTAAAATATGGTCGTAATGACATTGATTGTTCCTCGGCTTAGTCTGAATAAAAAAATTAAATAACATTAACTATATCAATAGTAAAAAAAGTAAAGTGCACTAAATTTAACTAAAAAATATATACCTTGAAGTTATTAAACATTGCCTGGCGTATACTGTTTGGGATCTCACCCCAAGAGTGATAAGCCTGATGAAGTCTTCTAACACCGTCTTTTAAAGTTCGGGCAGCATCCTTCGTAGGATGCCAACTATAAAATACATAATAAATATGTTAGATCATGAATAATATATTAAAGTATAAGACAATAAATAAAATAAACTAACAAATAGATAGCAAAATAAACTTACGATGATCCATCTGTCTCAATCATGAGTCTGCCCAGTTTGTCCTTTTGTCCAGGAACTAGAGGAGGCATCTCACCACATGGCTACTAGGTGTAGCTGTATCTGAGGGTGATACCTGAGGATGCACACAACGCTGAGTAAATAGAGGCGTACCGGCCATTACATCTGACCGCTCGCTACTAGAATCTCTAATACTCATGGCATTTAACTGAGGAGATGTACCTGTGGGAGATGGAATACTTGTGGGAGATAGAGTACCTTCCGATAAAGGTTGTTCTCAGCAAATAGCCTGTAAAGGTAGGTCCACGTAGCATACTAATCCCTTTGAAATAGAGGAAGCATTGTCTGGTCGACGATAATTAGGGTAATATTGTCGAGGATCTATCGTACCAAACTGAACAACAAGTATATTTGTATCATGGATGATGCACTCTGACGCAGAAAAAATAGATCATGCAATATCATCAGGATCTTTGGGTCTCCTAGACTTCTTCTTTTTAACATGTTTTATCTTGCTAACTCCAAGATGCTCGCGATGTCTATCACCGTCACCACCTGTTGACATCTATATGCAAATTTATATGTAAAACATATATAATAATCATAAATTCAATAAAATTAGTGAAATACACAAATGTACATATATATACTAGCTAGCTTTAATTCTACACTATTCCTCCTCACTTGTTTCAATTCACCATTCTCCCATTCTTCCTCCTCAGTTGTTTCATTTTCATTATCGTCCCATTTTTCATCAACAAATTATTCATTTTCCTCAATATTCAGTATCTCATCATCAGATACTTCTTCTAATATGTGTTGAGGAAGTTGTAGTGTGGTTACCAATTCAACATCAAATTGTTGTTGAATAATTGCAACATATTTTTAGTTAGCAAAATCTAAGACATTGTCAATTTCAATTCTTCCCACAAACTTCCTTTTTATAACAATCCACCAATCAGCTTTGTCAACCTTTGTGCCTCTATGTGATGGGTAAAACCACTCACATCGAAACAATACAATCTTCTTCATAGGCTAACCTAAATACCCTCACTTCAATAATCTCATGAATGACACCATAATATTCAATAGATTGGCCAGTACCATCAACATCACTTTGTATGTAGACACCACTATTATTATTTATTTTTTTGTTCCTAGAAACTTTTTCAGTTTGAAACTTAAACCCATTGACACAATACTTATTCATTTTCAGTACTTGCGATTCCGGTCCAAGTGCTAATTCTTTCACTAGTTACAAATGTTGGACACTTGACTATTCATCGTAAAACTACGTGATTGGTATTTTAAGTATTATAATTTATTATAACATGAATATATTATTAAATATTTAGTGATTGCACACTTACATAGTTGTATAACCATTTGGAAAATTCTGCTCATATGGCTTCATTACCCTTTAAGAACAAGCTGATCATTTTACATTCAAGTATTTTGTTAGTTAATGAACATATATATATATTAGTATGTAATATCAGGTGATAACATATTTCTAACTCTTACTTAAGATATTTTTGAATTTTGGACAACTGCGCAAATTATGTGTCACAACTGATTGCATTTCCATATCAGTGAAGACTCTGTTTACACGCTTTTTAGATCCTCGACAATTTTGATTAAAAATTGATATCGGTGGAAATGAAGGATCAATATCGCTTTCATCATTGCAATGGGGCATGTTTCTCCTACATGACACATCATCATTAAAGTAATAAGAACAAAAATCACCAGTTTCTCTCCCAATATGACCGTGAATAAATGATCATGCGATCTTTCTCCTTTGCTTAATTGTTTTGTCACACCCGAGCTACCCCCGAGACGTAGACCGGGGATCTAGGACCATAAGTGATCGCAAGCTAACCCTGTTGGCCTGATCATGAGCATACTAAAGATAATAAATAGTTGTGGAAGCTATAATCATAAATAAAATCAAAGGATGGTGAATACCCATATTCTATAACTAAGATAAATGAAATATTTATGAGTTTAATATAAAGAAGATATTAACTCAATACTAAGATAAATCTGACTATGTCTAAAAATAGCCTCTAACTGAATAAAAATGCTGGGACAGACTCCAACTAAGTCTAGCAAAACTGATACTAAAAGGACTAAAATACTAAAAAGTAACTCATGACTATTTTCCTTAGATAATGAGGACTCACCACTGATTCTACTAAATTGGAGATCGGGGCCGATCTAAGCGTGATCTGGATGCTGAGAATCTGAAACTACATCACGAAAAGATATAACACACATATGCTTCAGTACTTGAAAGGTAATGAGCATGGAGGATAGAGTAAAGTTGACATAACATATAACTGAACAAAGTAATAAAGCAATGAAATAATCTGAACATCATAAGGATGCTGAAATACTAAACATGACTAATCTATATGCAATTACCAAGTTATAATATGCTGAGACTAAAAACTGAAAAATGGATAATACAATGGAGTCTAATAGATATGTGGGATCTACTAATATCCGATAATAAAACAACTTGAGCTAAATATGGAGACCGGTGTATACGCCCTATCGATAGGACCCAATATACTGTGCCAAAGGTATAGAGGCATGCTAGTGTGATCACTAAACTGATTCCCACAGTAAAGACTTACAGCATATGTGGCTAGTAGTTATGGGACTATTTGGGTATGTTCAAACCTAGTCTAACTCGATTATGCTACTCTCACTAAATTAAGTGGTTAACTGATTATTACTGAGTTTTTGTAAATAGTGGATATGTCACAACCGGGGAGCACCCCATAGAAGTAACATGGCTAATTTGACCTCTTGGAGGTCTTATACAAGACCATAGTTATCATTCATTGCATTTTCATAGGTAAATATAGTGGAAAATTTAAAACTTTTCGTAGCACATCATATGCTAGAAACATCACTTCCATTATATAGAAAATATCATAATACATAGTTAAAGACTCTAAGTCTCTTTGCCATGTTAGACCAACATCATTATAGTACATTAGGGACACGACCCTCATAACATAATACATAACTAAACTATTACATGACTGTAACATAAACTTAACATAGGACATCCATGAATCTTAAGGATTCCTTTCTTTGCGCTTGGGAAACACATATAAAGCTCTTCACCATAGATACATAAATTAAGCATCCATAACCTACACTTTGTGTAAAAAGTAAAGAAGAATGGTGTTAGTACAAGAATGCACTAAGTATGACAACCATGCAAAACCATGCATTTAAAAGGGGACATTTTCCTTTGAAAACCATGCATCATGCCTTTTTTGTGAAAACTTCATAAAACTTGGGTACCATAAGCATTATAACTTTAACATACTTATTTTATGCATATAGAATAGTCATAACATCACTTAAGTCACACATTGCATTTAAGGCATATTAGTCACCACTTTACAGTAAGCATATTTCAATTACAGTGCGCACCTTCGTTTTACAATAAGCTTTCTTTCTCTTTAACTTCTTAACTTCCGAAGTAACCCTCTAGTGATACATGGTACAATGCATCACCTTAAGACCACAAGGTACTCATACATATAACCTTACTAACTCAACACATACATTCGTAGAAGTATGGAATATCAGAAGACACATTCAAGTCAAGACTACTAAAACCTTCACAGTAAACTATAGTCAATTTGCACATATACTAACTTGACTTTACATATATTCTTACAAGACCTTACTCATAACCCTAATCTAAGTCTACTAGTGCAATGTACATGTGAAGCCCCATAACCTCACACATTATAAGTAAACCTATCAAGAGATCACAAGCATAGCATTTACTTCACACATCAACAAGACAAGTGTAGACACTTAATACCTGCCAAGTAAGGCTTCATCATATAGCCAATAAGACCAACATTATGCATATAAGGTAAGAACACTTCATATAGACTCATTAAGACTTATACCATGCACATCATCACAAAAAGTAGATTACACTGCAATGTCATGCATAAGGAACATAAACATAGGCATATACATTAGAACACCTTCCTAGAACTCCCTTCAAGAGCTACTTGTTCGATGTATAGATGAAGTCCCATACCCCCACCTACACTAAGCAACTTCCCTTAGGTTATCCTAGATAACGTCCTTACTTTACTTCCATTTTCCATTTTACTTTAGGGAAACTAAGTCCATAGTGACTAGGATGGATATCTCGTATCCTAAAACTAGCAGTGCGACCTATCACTCCTCCAGGGACCATAGCCTTAACCGACATTAAGACCATGGGTGCTAAACATGAAATTTGGTGTTGTAAAGCCTTACACCAAGGTAAGGTGCCCTACTTTGCAAAAGTAGAACATTAACATCATGCCAGCATATTAGGTGATATCACTTGCTAGATCCTATAGGGCAAGCATAGTTTATGATATTGAAACCATCTTTATGCCAAATGGGGCATTGTAGTTATCCACCTCGTGAGGACTATGGTGAACAAGCCTTCCCACATTGGTAAGGGGCACCCCTCATCTAAGTTCACTCGGTGCTAAGCTAAGTTCCCTTATTGAAAGCCTTCATTAACATTACGTTATAAAATTATGCTTTAGGAGATTGACTCCTCATATGCTTAGCTCAAAGGTCATAGATGATATTTCATCAATCTAAATCATGTGAGAAACCCTTTCACACTGACATAGAATATTCAAGCTCCATCTAGTTTAGGATACCCTTGAGAACACCTTTCAAGAGCCCCTCTATTGACTAGATCATAATACAAGCAACATAGACATGCTTCAATGTGTGTGTATACATATATGTGAGCAAACCTTTCACATAAACATCCTTAGACCACACATATTCATACTTGTACTTCATTCATGCATAAGAGTATAGGTGTAACTATATGAGCAAACCTTTCATATAAACACATTTAGACATTATGCATATTCACACTTCATCATATCATATAAGATATATGCATAGCTTCATCATGCATTCATAATCATGGAAATAGATAACAAACCTAGGAACTATCCTATCAAGGCACACATGTGCAACGCATAAACAATGTCCCATAACCTTGTCCATGCTAGTACACCTATCAATTCATCCTAGTTAAGAGATATATAACATAATTCATTGACACATACTTTACATGCATAGTAGTACACACAAGTACATATGATAATACCCTTTCATTAGACACCATGAACCTATACTACTTTAAAACATGCATGAGGTGTAAGTGTGTGTACATTGATCAACATGAAATACATAATGGCTATCAACTTCACATTGAGTCAGCTACCCTCTTAGGACCACAATGCACATCCAAGCATAGACCAAACAACACAATTTAGCATAGGAGACAAGATAACATCACATTACATTCAAGAATCCTAACATTAGCTAATCACACCTTCACATAGGGGTACATATGTAAGGGGTCATTCAACATTTATACTTCAACGTTGGCACCATATAGACCACACCTAACATAGACACCCACATACTCACAACATTAGTAACACAACCTAGATCATAGACTAGAATAGAAACTAGGCATAAGCTTTACATAGTGTGGTCATCATAACCACCCATTCATAATACAATTGCCTTCAAGGCCATGATCGCATCACATATATATTGGCAATAAGGTAAACACCACCACCATAAGTGGACCATACCACACCATGTCATACAAAGGCCAATCATCTAGCAATTCTATAAGAAAGTAGAGGAATAAGGCAATCTTACCAATTTCTCACCCTTTGATCACCATTGATCAATACTCCTTTTTAATCAACAATACAATTGTAGGGCAGTAGCTAAAAGCATCTTTACATAAACGAAATCATACTTTATCTACCCTAGAATTAATATCACATTATGTACATTGCATTAGCAATCTATAGAGGATAGGAGAGCATAAGTCAATATTTAAACCTTGATCCACATGGATCAAGTTCACATAATTCACCATCACATTACATCATGGGCAGTAGCTAAAGTACAATAATTATATACTAAATCATGATTCAATCATCATAGAATCAAGGCCAAATCAAGTACACTACTTCATCAAACTATAGAGGATATAGGAGTATAGGTCAACCTTACCAACTTCCAAGCCTTGATCGTTGATACACTCAAATTACACCTCCCTAAAGAAGTATAAGCGGTCATAATTAAGTAGAGAACCCAATTAGTAGGTTGGGGTCGATCCCACGAGGAAAATGATTTAGACTTAACTTCAATTCACAATCACGTCTATTTAGTCAAGGTCTTTCCGAAAGCAATTAATTAAAGGGGGGGGGGGCGTTTTATGAAACAAGTTTCTTAAGCAATCATAAGTTAACAAGTGAGCAAAAGTAAAAGATTTAGTTTTTATCAAGTTGTGAGACTAACTAATATATATGTGTTACCCATAGGTTCATAACGCCGTATTCCTAGCAATAGCAATTCTTCCCTAGTGTTTTGCATGTAAAGTGGTAAGTTATTTATACCTACATCCTTGGTCCGACATCTAGAGAATTTCACCCCGTACATTGGTCCAGCTACGTGTGTATACTTTACTAACCCTTACCTTTACATGATATTAGACATCATAATCGATCTATGACTTAGTTATTACTTTGCACCAATCGACACTAGCCTATTAGATAGTATCCCACTAAATCTATGTTGATAATTCTTTTCTTAATAACTACCTCATTGGTCCGGAAAGTAGAAACAAGGCGAGTTCTAACATGTGTACTCGTTAAAAAGACTTCTAGGCGAAAGAATTATAAATACATGTAAGAACCTATATGAGAATTGCTTATTTGCTATGCTTACTTTGTTAATTACCCATGGTTCCCACAACCCTAGTTGTGGATTTAGTTACCTATGCAACCAAGATCATAATTAATAGTTTTTAGGGAAAAGGGTCTGATATACCCCTCAACTTTGTGATTTAGAGCTGATATACCCCTTGTTATGAAAGTGGATCATATATACCCCTACTTATAAACAAATGGCTCACATATACCCTTTTCCTCTAACGGAAATGAAAAAAAATAATTTAAATCTAATTTTTTAATTATTTTTTTCTAGAAAATATAATCCCATATGAGTAAATTTAATCCTCGTCAAACATATTTTTTTGACTTTTTATTTTGTTTCAATGACTAATTTAGAATTATTATTTTGAAAATCAAATTTATTTATGTTTCACTAATATTCTTGTAAAACTTATTGTAGATGAACAATTCTTTTCTTCGAATACAAAAATCAAATTACAATATAGACAAAAAAAAATAGTTTAATTTTTTTTTCTTTAAACTAAGGAATGAAAGAAAAAAAAAAGAATAATAAACTCAAATAAATATACTAAAAGAAGTCAAAAAATAATTTATGTATGAAAAAAATTAAAAATATACCTTGAACTTTGATAGAAGAATCATATATACCCCCAAACAATTTTTGAAAAAAATTAAAATTAAAAAATATAAATTTAAAACTAACTTTTTAACTTCCGTTAAATGAAGGGTATATGTGAACTCATTTTCTAAAGGCAGGGGTATATGTGAGCCGTTTGTATAACAGTAAGGCATATATGACCACTTTCATAACGAGGGGTATATCAGATCCAAATGACAAAGTTGTGGGGTATATCACACCCATGGTTCCCACAACCCTAGTTGTGGATTTAGTTACCCATGCAAGCAAGATCACAATTAATAGTTTTTAATGAAGAATTCATGAACTTACTTAACAATAAGAAGAAACCCTGAAATTGAACTTGAAATTGCAAGAAAATTCTTCAACAAGAATCCAGAAATTAATTATTTGCTAAAAGTTTGCAACCAATAATCTCCAGCACAAAATAGAACAAAATAAAGAGTCCCAAAAAACGAGGTTTTAATCCCCTGTTTATAGAAAACATCGTCCTAAAGAAAAAGGAATTAAAATAAGGAAAGTTTGTTCAAAAACACGGAATTGATCGACGACCCCACTGACGGACCGTCGATGGAACGACTGTCAGTCGACTGCATCCGTCAGTCCAGACTTACAATTTTTTTATTCATCAACTTAGCATCTTCTCTGAATCAAACAACGGACCTGCGGTACGGTCCGTCTATGCTCCTCTGCCGTTCCATACTTAGAATCTTGAGAAATCAGGTACTAGAGCCTTCTCTGAACCGATGAACGGTTCACCAGTACGGTCTGTGGATCAATCGATGGACTGTCATTTGAGCTCGTGGTTCCACCTTGGTCAGATTTCCCTCATATTCTCCCTTAGAGTGAACCGCACATCGACGGTCACTACCTACGGACCATCGATGGCCTTCATAGGTCATCTTCTGCATTTTTTTCCAGCTTCCTTGTGTGTTTTCAATTTGGACATCTTTCTTGCAAAACAAACATAAAAAGATTTTAAAACTACTACAAAAAGGCTCTAGACACACACAACTCTTAAGCAAAATGCATTGAAAACCCCGTGTGACAAAGGTACATCAACACCCTTAACTTATATTCGTTGTTTGTCCTCAAGCGACGCACAATGACTCAAAACAACATTTGTAAAAAAGTATACCCTTTTAAGCTCTAGCAATCACATGAATATCAACCCTAAGGCTTTCTTTGATTTAGTGCAGGCTCAGTCTCTTAACTAAGCTTTTATTTTCATTATCCAACTCTTTTTATACCCATTTTTGGGTCTCCACTCATAATAGCCACACTCAACTCATGGCTTTTCCATGAGTTATACACAATACCCCAAGTCAGGTCAAGGCCAACATGAGGTTTCTTTATGCATTATGCACCCTCAACTTAGGCTTTTAGCCTAAGTCGAGGTGCATATGTCCATGGAGGGACTGGCGCCAAAACATTAGAGCCGGGAAGCTCAGTTGGTGAATAAAAAATAATTGGTCTATTATAGGCTCAACATATTTGGATCAACAAGGGACAATCCTTCCATTTTGTTATCTTCCTTCAGTCTAGAAATTGGCTATTTCGAACAAAGGCCTATGATCACTTCCTAACTTCTAACACACATTCCTTTCGCATGACTAACTGTGCAAGTTCTAGTTAAGTACCAAATGTTAAACACTCAAATCTCCTCACACTATCTTGGATCCTCATTACACTATTAGATTATAAGCTTCCCCAGTTTAGGTGTTAGTTGAAGATCATGCAGTGGGTGCCTATCTATGTCATGCTTAGAGCCAACACATTTAACTTGTTTTCGCCTATACATGCAAGCACTATCCAGGAAGGGGTATGATTTTATCAGCCATCATACTTCATTTTTCATTCTTTTCTACTTTTCACAAATTACGACATGCCGGTTCAACAAAAAAGTAAACAACCTCTTGAGGAAAAAGAACACAGGAAAGAAAACCTTAAGAGAGGATTGTGAGTTGGGTTACTCAAAGTTCACCCTACCACTCACTTTCCATTTACCCCACCCCCAACAAAAAAAACATGCAATTGTCCCCAATGTAATAAAATCAAAAGGATAGGCTGGTAGGTGAAGCAAATCTGTGGCGCAAAGCGCCGAAGAGATATCAAAATGTGGGTGGGTACGGTTTCAGAACCCACAAGACCAAACACTTGGTTCACCCTCAGTAGTGCCCACTGCAACTTACGCACCATATCTGATCAACAACCACCGGTACCTAACTGGATGCTCCAACAACCATCTCCAGTGCCCTCCTCTGACGTAGTTCGTCATCCACCAGGGAAGCCTGCCTATCTTGCTCTAGCTCTTTCCTCTCTCTCTTTTTAGCACGAGCCACATCACAGGCCTCAGTGGTGTGGCCGGAGCGGTGCCTCTTGGTACGCACACGTGGCTCTGATGGTGACTCAGGAGATGGTTTGAACAAGTTGTCAAGCACTATGTGTAACATTTCGGAAAATTACATGTCTAGTAAAGAGCCCTATAGGTCCTTAAGATTGCGTATTGGGAGTACATACGCATCCTGATGCCCAATATTGAAGAATATTAGACATAGTATAAAAAATTGGCTAAGGGGTGTTAGCCAATTTCTATAATAATATCCAAGTAATCGAAACATATTCCAAGCTTGGTTAAGAGATTGTACCTGCATGGAAGACCCTAAGCTATTTTAGTTAAGTATATAATCTAAGTTGATTTAGTTAACAATCAGTTCTTAAAAGATTTAGACCTAAAATTGTTCACCATTAAGCTCCCAACGTAAGAACAAGGAATACCGTGACCGAACCCTAGACGCTAGCAAGGACGTTCTAAGGATTTTCGTGCAAAGTTCGTAGTGATCTTCGTAGATATAATTATACAGCAAGGTATGGGTTTTCTCTCATGGAATTCTTTCCCCAAGAGGCTTTTCAAACGTTTTTACTTCAAGAATGTTGAAACTAGGTTTGTTCCCAACGAATCGCATGTTCATCTCCTTAGTTCTTCCTATTTCCGATTCTTGTAGTATAGTAGTACTATTCTCAATACATTGTTGATTATATGTGGTGTTAACTGATCTTATATGTGTTTTAAGTGATTTATATGTTAAGTGAAATATACATGTTAGATCTGCATACTTAGGGTGTTATTTACATGATCGTTGATTGTTAACATGCCTACTTGTGTTTCGAGAATATGAGTTTGTTATGAGTTGCTCATTGAATTGCCTTATATATTAATCAAAGTTAAAAGTTGACTTGTTTGGCATGTCATATTATTATAATATATTCATGAATTGATTGAATTGGCTAATGATAAGATTATGACAAGTAACTGGCGAAATTCTGACGGATGCCAACAAATTGGCTAATAAAATAATATCCACATGTATTACTCCAAAAAGTCATTCTAATCTCAATTCAATAACTCATAACATAGGGTATGCCAATCAATGGGACAAGTCCAAACATACCCTATCCAAACAACTTGTAACGCCATAAAATTTTTACGAAGAATTAATAACCATCATAAATAATGATATAAGGTTAGTAAGTGACGTAAACAAGTTAAGGTGAGTAAAGAGATAACTAAGAGTTCAGTTATGAAATTGACCTAATATAGAGTGTTAGAAAGAAGTGAGACGAGTCTCAAGAACACTTAATCGTTACGTCAATAATACTCACATAAGAGGATGCTAGAGTCTGTGAGACAAGTCTCACTCGCACCATGATGATAAAGTAAAGCTTCAAGATCATAATCATCAAGTAAAGATAGGGATGACAAATTATCCATAGAGTAAGTAAACCTCATAACAAGAAGCAAACTTCCATAATTAAATGAGTCAACTCTAAAAGATAAGAAAATAAAATCTGAGCTTAGCACCGATAGACTAGTAATGAGCTTGTGCCAGCATATGTAAGTCTCATGAGATGAGATCGATAGGGTCTCAGTATGTCTCCTAGTCTTCGAACTATGTTTCGCCAGCATAGGTACTAGCGGGGGGTAATCCTCCCCCCCCCCCCAAGAATGCTAGGTAGTTTCAGTTTCACTTTGGCCGGTGATTCCACCTCTTTTTGGTATGGGGAAGACACCAAATTTCATGTTTAGCTCACATGATCTATGTCGGTTATAGCTGAGGACAAGAATCTGGTTCACTATTGCCGTGAACCCCACTTTACGATATGGGGAAGACATCGAACGGTTCACTTTAGCCGGTGAATCCCCCTTTTCGGTGTGGGGAAGACACAGAACATGGTTCACCTTAATCGGTGAATCACCTCTTTTCGATGTAGGGGAGGCACTGGATTTCATGTAGCTCGCATGATCTACTTCCGTTAATGCTAAGAGAACTATTTAAGAGAGCAATAAAGAATAAAGTAGCATGTTCAAAGTGAACGATCGAGCAAGGGAGTAGAATTATAGGTTCATAGTGAACTAAGTAAAGTAAGAGCTTAATGAACGTTAATCTTTAGTGTTTGATAGACATGACAAGTTGGGGGTAGCCAATAATGGAGTGTGGATTATGTCCCAAGAACTATATATTATGAAATAATCAAATAAGGGGCATAGCCAATAAAGATTGGCTTATTAAAAAAAATCATACCCAACAAGAAGAAGATTGAAAATTCTAACTCATACGTAGGGTAGCCAATCGTTTCCTTAGTCTTGTGAATTGCTTACTCGATTCATTGTAGGTATGGGACTACAATGAATTATTGCACTTGTAAGTGAAACATAGGATCAAAGGAGATTATTGAACTACACAACAAGAAGATAGAAGAAACTGAAAAATAAACTAAAGTATAAAAAGGGTGACTCTCGGCCTAAGAGGAAAAATATAAACGTGTGTTTAAGTTGTTCTAAAATTATGTTCATGATTCCGAGGTCTTATGTTCATATAGAAAACGAGTTGTGTTCCTTAATTGCATGAGAATGTGTCATATTTACATTATAAAGCAAGATCAACGTTTTAAGTGAACCGTAACGTTATTACAATAACATTGAGACTCTGTTTAGAAAAGAGCTTTCCTTGTTCATGCATCGTCCCTTATGTGTTATGTGCATACACCCATACTTAGTACAAGTGTTTACTAACCCCATATATTTTTACTATTTTTATAGACGCAGGTTCTCAAGAAGATTAAAGTTCGTCGAAGCGGTTTGGAATAGCGATCTCCAGACTTTGGTAGGTCCTATTGAGTTTGAGGATGCTACATTTAGTATTCTAGCTTAGTAAATTAGACATAGCTAGTGGAGTTAGTCCCTAGCGTTTCAATTCAACCATTTATTCAAAACGTTGTAATAAGGCCGATTGGCAAATTATTAATAAGGCTTATCTGCGACCTCTGAGAGGTTAATGACGACGGTCGCGGTTCGAATTCCAGAATCCGGGTCGTGACACTATGTTCTCTGCAAGATCGATGAGTGCACTCTCCGGATCAGTCCCCCTTATCTCTAAAATGGCATCCATATTTGCTCGCAAACTAGTCACCGCAGCCTGAAGAGTAGTGAGGTCTATGGTAGGGGCTGGTCGTGCTAGCACCCGCAGCTCGAAGGAGTCAAGGAGCTGGTGAACCGCTCGAATTTTCTGCTCGATCTACTGGGCCACCCTCTTATCTATTCGGTCCTCAGCCTCAACAATGGATTTTTGCATCCAAGGTTGTATGTTGTGAAGCAGGGTGTCCATCTGGGCCTATAATCTCTGGACCCGTGATAGAGTGACCAGTGCTGTAGAAGAGGGCATAGATAGGGATGAGCTACGGGCCTGACTGGCGTCATGGGTGGAATCATCTGGGGTGGTGTCAGCAGGCTGTGAAGTAGCAGGGTCATCCCCTTGGGCTAACTCCGTCGTATCCGCCAAGTTCTCTCTCAATAAAGGCATCTCAATACGGGGCCCTCTCCGTGGTGCCGCTACGTTGGCCTCATCCTTAATGAGGCCTATATCAATAGTCCTTACTGAACTACGGAGTGTATCACAGTAGAAATTTAGCACTCCAGCTTCCTTGCACAATTGGAGAATAAGACAAGCAAATGGGTAAGTGGTAGAGGTCTTGAAAGCCCTCTCATAGATCACCGTGATCAACACCCTAACATAGTTTATCTCCAACCCCACTACAATAGCTTATACCAACACCGCTCTATCCCATGTAAGGACATTATCAACATTTGTAGGTGATATGCGGTGTCGGACCAACAACCAAAAGAACTTGTCCACAAAGGTGAGGTTCGCCTTCTTGATTAACCCTCGGGGATCTAATACCCAGTCGTCCTTCTCAGCATCGATTGACATATACCATGCAGACCATTTCTTGATCGACTCTCTCTGCTCTGCGGTCCTCTGAAATTCTCCACTCCTGACAGTCTCCAACCTGTAGTCGAATTTCAGAGTGGTCGGGGTCCATTGTGAGCCAGTAGTAGGGACGTACAGAAACCGATGGATGGTGGCCTCAGAGATATCAACCTGGCGCCCCGGACTAGTACAGAGGTGAGCGGGTCCTTTTTGGGAGGTTTTGTCCGCCTATCGATAGATCCTTTAAGAGTAGCCACATAGGAAGCATAGAACTCCCTGACTATCTCCTCGTTGTAGGATCCCACACTCTGAGCCGTCCACTCAAACTTGTGCAGGTTGAACAATCTATGCTTCTCGAGGACTATTTGCAAACTCCCTCAGAGGACTCGGCGCTCCACCGTAACTATCCGAGTCATTACCCTCTTTTGATTCAGCATTTTCGCATCCATGTATACCTCATATTTTCCATCGATGCACCAACGGTTAGGTTCCTCAATAACAGGTGCGAGGACATCTGCTCGGGGTGTAGGGGATGACTCCGAGCTGGTAGACTTATAAGACGAGGCTTGGTGGTCGTGGCCCTCTGACCGAGTGGATCCCTGAGAGACAAAACCAGAGAAAGTGGCTGCCTTTGACCTAGAATATTCGGCCGACCCTGACGCAGAAAAAGATTCGGAGCCTGATGCTCCTTCAGAACTAGAGGCAGCCCCAGATGGTGAGCTGGTCAGTGTGCGCTCCTCATCAGACTGGGAGACAGTGACTACGCCGGGAACCACATTTCGGGGGGTACCCCTAGTGACTCGTGCACCTTCAATTGGGGTTGTGGCACCCAAAGGGACGTATGTTGGTCTTGCTTATTGTCGGAGTCAACAATCATCCAACTAGACAAGGACACATACTTTGATTTGCCCCTTGAGTAGACATATTCTTCTTGGGAACCATTTGTACCTGTAGAGTGGTTGTTAGTCTCAACCCAGTGTTACTAGACACTCGAAACACATCGGGCAATGACAATTTGAAAAAATAAACAACACAGTTCTGTTATACAAATTTAGATTGACGGGCACCATCGACGGTCTATCGATTAGCTCCGTCGCTTGACATTTAGAATTATTCAATTCAGGAAAAAAAATTGGACTTCTCTTACAGAAACGACGGATGTACAGAACGGTTCATCGATCAATCGATGGACTGTAGTCCACTTCCTTCGTCTGACACTTAGATTATTTTAAGAAGTTAATGAAAATAGTTCTCTGATAGAAATGACGGACGTGCAGAACGGTCCGTCAATCAATCGACGGACCGTAGTCCACTTCGTCGTTGAAGACTTAGAAAGTTTTAGGTTGGAGCAACCGACGGACCCCATCAATGGCCCGTCGATCAATCGACGGTCCGTCGCCAGGGTCTCGTACTGTTGGCCTGAGACAGATTTCAGGCCTTCTTTTCAAGGCCCAATTTTTAGACAACTTTTGACACTCAAGTTTAGATATACAATTTTAACACCCAAAAGACAAATTCGTCATTCCTAGAGTTTCGTTTTCAAACAATTTCTGTTCTAATTCATCCACAGTAAGAAACCCTAAGTCTAAATTGCCAAAACTACAGAGATACCCACATTTTATACAGACTACAAGGTGACACAAATAAACTCTATCATTCTGAGAGACGTACTACACAAGTTTTAGCATGTGATTTCAGTATATTTAATCCCACGGTCAAGACTCACATTTGGATTTCTGTAAATAACTATTAATGAGAATTCAAAGTTAAAGGAAATTGAAATACCTTTAGTTCGGAGTGGTGTGGTTGTGAGATGAACATTCAAGCAGTAGCCTACACGCCCGAACTTGATCACTGCCCGAAGAACAATTGAAAGAAAGGAGAATATGGGGAAGAGAGAGTTTTGGAAATTAGAAGGATTCTGATTTGGAAATGATCAAAGAAGATATGGGAGGTTGAGTTTTTTTGGTGATAAAGGAAAGAAGGAAGAAAACCGTTTTGGAAGGAAATTTTAAACGAATTTGAAGGAGGTAATGAATGTGAACCGTTATGTCCCTTAATATTACAGGCATGGTCGGGTAGGGTCGCTCGAAGTTGGGATCGACGAAACCTCGTCGACGGTCCGTAGGTCAGTCAATAGGCCATTGACTAGGACCTTCGGTTACTTCTCGACTTAGAAACAATAAAAGACATACCTGGGATCTACGGACACCATCGACAGTCCGTCGATGGGGTTCGTAGACCTCCGCACCAAACCATTTTTAGCAGATTTTTGTTTTGGTCCCTGCACATGTAACACCCATTAGGCTATTTTTTTTGGGTTTTTCTGGACACTATTGAGACAGGGACCCTATATTAATTTCTACCCAACACTAGTACACAAGCAAGAATGAAATAATACTAAAAACAAAACAACACAAAAAAACGACTATTCCTACAAAGAAAATAAAATCTATCATTTGCTAGAGGATACACCTTTGGTTGCCTCTCAAGAAGTCTTGATTTAACATCGATGCACAATGCAGGCTCCTTGATTACTCAGACTTCATCAAGATGATAGGCCTGAACCACTTCATGGACACTCTCTGCGTGCCCCAGGTAGATCTTTATCCTTTGCCCATTGATTGTGAACTTTGAGCCCTCCTTATTCTCCAACTCAACCTCTCAATGTGAAAACACTTTACTAATCAGGTATGGCCCTTTCCACTAGGACTTTAGTTTGCCCGGAAACAGGCGTAGCCTAGAGTTGAATAGAAGCACCAAATCACCAACCGCAAATTCTTGCTTTTCAATACTTTGGTCGTGATACTTCTTTATCTTATCTTTGTAAATGGCTTAACTTTCATGGGCCTTGAGGCGAAACTCATCAAGCTCATTCAACCCATTTAGTCTTTGTTTTGCTGCTTCAATCCAAGACATCTTAAGTTTCTTCATTTCCCACATTTCTTTGAGCTCTAACTCGACCGACAAGTGACAAGCCTTCCTATATACAAGTTGGTATGAGACATACCTATGGGAGTCTTGTATGTAGTGCGGTAGGCGCAAAGATCATCATCAAGCCTCCTTCACCAATCCGTTCTATTAGAATTCATCGTTTTCGCCAGAATTTTTTTGATTTCACGATTGAACACCTCAACTTGCCCGCTTGTCTATGGATGGTAAGGAGTAGACACATTTTTCGCGAACACCATATTTCTCCAATAGCCCTTTTAACAATTTATTATAGAAGTGAGAGCCACCATCACTAATAATCCCTAGGTGTGCCAAATTTAGAGAACATATTTTTTTCTAGAACACGATGACACTCTTTCTTTCATTGTTAGGAAGCGCAATTGCTTCCACCCATTTTGACACATAGTCGACCGCAACAAGTATATACTTCATCCCATGAGAAATCACAAACGGGCCCATAAAATAAATTCCCCATACATCGAATAACTCAATCACCATAATAGGATTTAATGGGAGTTCTTGCCTCTTCAAAATTTCTCCATCTCATTGGCACTGATCACATGATTTGGTAAACTTATGAGCACTTGGTGGATGGTTGGCCAATAGTACCCACACTGCAAGATCTTAAGCGTAGTCCAGATACCACTATGGTTCCCACCCACAGGCGAGGAGTGACATGCCTCCAAAACACTCACCATCTTAAACTCCGGTACACAAAGGCGAATAATCCCATCGGCACAACTCCGGTATAAGTAAGGATCATCCCAAAAGAACTTTTTCACATCAAGTATGAACTTTTTCCTCTGGTGGATAGACAAATCAGATTGAACTTTATCACTTGCCAGATAGTTTGCAAAGTCTGTGAACCATGGCGTCAAATTTTGAGAGGCGACGAATACATGTTCATCTGGGAATGCATAATCAATTTCTGCCTTTTATCCTAATTCACGCAGAGCTTTATCCTCCAATCTATACAAGTGATCGGCAACTTGATTGTCAGTCCCCTTTCTATCTTTCACCTCAAAATCAAACTCTTGCAATAATAGTACCCATGGGATCAACCTTGGCTTCGTATCTTTTTTAGCCATCAAATACCTCAAAGCGAAGTGGTCCATATGCATTATGAACCTTTTGACAAGAAAATAGGAGTGAAACTTTTCGAATGCAAACAACACCGCTAAGAAGTTCAGTGACCGTATAGGTTTTCTAGGCTTTATTTAGGGCTTTACTGGCATAGTAAATAGGGTGAAGGATTTTATCCCTTTTATGTCCCAATACCACAACCAGTGCAACCCCACTTGCATCACACATCACCTCAAATGGCTCACTCCAATCCGGTGAAATAATTAATGGGCGGGGGCACCAACTTCTCCTTCAACACTCCAAATGCTTTCAGACATGATTCATCGAAATAGAACTTACATTCCTACTTGAGTAGTTTCCACAAAGAATGTTCAATTTTAAAAAAATCCTTAATAAACCTCCGATAAAAGCCCGCGTGTCCAAGAAAACTTCTCACACCTTTCATAGAGATGGGTGGAGGAAGCCTCTCTATCACTTCCACTTTAGCTCAATCAACCTCTATCCGTTTCTCCGAGATGCGATAGCCCAGCACTATACCTTCCTTCTCCATAAAGTGACATTTCTCCCAATTAAGCACCAAATTGCAATCTTCACATCTTTTGAGCACCTCAGCCAAATTTCTCAAACACCGATTAAAGGAGTCACCAACCACAGAAAAGTCATCCATGAAAACCTCAATAATGTCATCCACCATGTCAGAAAATATCGATATCATACAACGCTGGAAGGTGGCCGGTGCATTACACAACCCAAACGACATCCTTTTGAAGGCAAATGTCCCATAAGGGCAAATGAAAGTGGTCTTTTTTTATCGTCAGGGGCAATAGAGATTTGATTGTAGCCCGAATATCCATCAAGGCAATACCACCCTATGCCTTCGAGTCTGTCTAACATCTGATCCATAAAGGGCATGGGGAAATGGTCCTTTTTAGTCAAAGCATTCAACTTCCGATAGTCCATACAAACTCTCCATACGGTCACTGGACGCATTGGAACAAGCTCATTCCTCTCATTAGGCACCACTGTCATCCAACCCTTTTTAGGTACGCACTTAACAGGACACACCCAACTACTATATGCTATAGGTTAAATGACTCCAGTATCTAACCTCTTCATGATCTCCATTTTCACTACCTCTCGCATTGGTGGATTCACCCTTCTTTGGTGCTCAATACTTGGTCTGTGATCAGGCATGAGTTGGATTTTATGAAAACAAATACTGGGTGGAATCCTAATAATGTCCACAATAGTCCAACCAATGGTTCATTTGAACCTCTTCAATACCGCCACTAAGCCTTCAACTCAACTTTCATTCAAATCCGCTACAATTATCACTGGCAAAGTGTCATCTCTACCCAAGAATATATACCTCAAATGAGGTGGTAGAGCCTTAAGATCTAATTTTGGGGCCTCCTCAATAGATGGTATCGTGGGTGGAGACTCACGATGCTTCATATCTAACTCCAATTTCTTTGGGTTTGACCGATATTCATTTAGTTCAAGTGTAGCCAGAAAAGACCCATACTCATAAATACTATCACTTTCAAAATTCATGATCACTGTCGCTAGTGCCTCGACAACTATTCACTCTTTAATTTGTACCTCAGATATACTCTCAATCCTGTAGGATATAGCAGATACCGTTTTGAGCTGACCACTCAGCTTCATGGACCTACAATATTAAAAGTTGATTCTTCATTGTTCAACCTAAACTTCATCTGCCCTTTCTCCATATCAACCAATGCACGCCAGTTGTCAAGGAATGGCCTCTCTAGAATAATAGGAAACTTAAAATCTACCTCATATTCAAGAATCACAAAATCATCCAGAAATATAAATGACTCCACTTTCACAAAAACATGATGGAGAACACCAATTGGACTTTTCACCGTTCGATCGGTCATCAGTAACCGCATCGTAGTAGGCTTTGGGTCACCCAATTCTAACTTCTTATAAATGGAAAGAGGCATGAGATTTATGCTTGCACTAAGATCACATAGTGCTTTAGCAAAGTGTAGCAGCCCGATTGTGCATGAAATGGTGAAAGCGCCCGGATCTTCCTTCTTCTGCTCAAGAGACCTTGAAGAAATAGCACTGGAATGCTGCATTCTGTCACCATCCTTAAAACTTACTGATCTCTTCTTTGTCAGCATATCTTTTAATAAACTTAGCATAACCGAGCATTTGTTCCAAAGGCTCTATCAAAGGGACATTGATATAATGTTTTCAACATAGTGATAAATCGCCGATATTTACCATCCTCATTCTTCTACACTAATCTCTAAGGGAATGGTGGTGGAGGTCTAGGAATGGGGACCACTTTTGAGATACCTCTGCTTCTTTCACCGTGTTGTCACAATTCTCCACTAGCTTCTACTACCTCTTCGTCTTTGCTCATATTATCTTCTACCACAGATGGCATAGGTGGATCAATTGTTTGCTTACCCCTCGAATAATGACTGCCATGCAATGCCCATCTTTTTTAGGATTTTGGATAGTGTTGCTGGAAAGAATTTCAGGTTCGCGTGGATACATAGTAGTAGACAAATGAGCTATCGTAACTCAAGGTGCTTAATCAAAACCTCATGTGCATCCACATTTTGCCCAATGTTGCTAAGTCACCTCTCAACTCATTGGCATGCTCATCACTAGTACCAAATCTTCTCATCATCATCTGTAGCATATTCTCAACTCGCGCCATACTACCTCCACCGTCCCTAGAAGCAACTTACCGATTTTGTAGGGGAATATAGGGCCTACTACGATCATTCCTGTTACCATAGTTATTCGGGTTGAAGTTGTTGTAGCAGTTGTAGTTCCCATCTCGGACATATTGACCCTCTCGGTTGTAGTTACCATAGTTTCGGCCTTGGTTTCCTTAACCTTGGCGCCAATTTTCCTTATTGGAGCCTTGGGCGTTGGTCGGAAACCCCCCGTCTGATCATTCACTGCATATCCATCTTCTTCATAATTATACTCATCTACCGGTGGTGGTGGTTTAGTCAAGTAGTTCACTGCATTTACTTTCTCTGCACCTCCACTCAAATGTTTCAAAACAAACCCTGTATTAGTTCTCATTTAGGAAAACGCTTCATGCATCGCATATGATGTGGGGTTGTTTGTAGCTTGTACTGCAAAGGTGTTTCTCCCAGTGTCCAACTTTCTAGTGCTCCAAGCCTTATTGTTACGAGATATCTTCTCCAATTTCTCTGCGATCTCTGCTTATGTGCACTCTCTATAGGAACCAACCACCATAGTATCGATCACTGCCTTGTTGTTATAATATTGACCTCTGTGGAAGTACTCTTTTAGGGAATCATCATCAATGCGGTGGTTTCGGACGCCTCTCATAAACGCAGTAATCCTATCCCAAGAGCTACTCATAGACACTCGAGTTAATTCCACAAAGTTGTTCACCTTATCCTTGTGGTTTAGATTCTTCGACACTGGAGAGTACTTTGCTAAGAACACGTCTCTCAACTGATCCAAAGTATAGATGGTGTTGTAGGGAAGCTCAGAAAACCACATCGCGACATCTCTTGTCAGTGATGAAGGAAACACTCGCAGCCTGATGACATTCATATCCAAGTTTGGTCTACCCACAAAACTTTTACACATAGACCTCAATTAGGCTTTGTGAGCACTCGTCACCATGAATGTGTGCCCATGGGGTAGAGGAGGTAGTACAAGAGGCCCATCAGAATCTGTGATGTTCATATTACCCCTATAGAAATCTTGAGGTTGTGGGGATGGAGGTTGCAACCTCAAAGCATTATCTAATTGATTATCATCGCGAGCTTGGTTGTGTGCCTCAACCGGTAATGGAGGCTAACGAATTGTCCCATCACCTAGATTGGCTAGGATTTGTTAGTTTTCCATCCTTCTTAATGTGCGGTTATGTTCGGGATCAAATTGAATGAGTGGTTATCCCCGGCTCCGTGTACTTGGCATACACTAGAGTTAGACTTGAAAGAGATAAAAACAAAAACCAAAAGTAAAATCAGGAAATCATTGACTAAATGTCACTAATGTAATTAGAGTTTATCTAAAAGCCAGATTTCCCAGCACCGCGCCAAAATTTGATACGCTCAAATTATACCTCCCTAAAGAAGTATAAGCGGTCGTAATCAAGTATAGAACCCAACTAGTAGGTTGGGATCGATCCCATGAGGAAAATGGTTTAGACTTAACTTCAATTCACAATCACATCTATTTAGTCAAGGTCTTTCTGAAAGCAAGTAACTATAGGTTTTTTTTTATCAAACACGTTTCTTAAACAATCCTAAGTTAACAAGTGAGCAAAAGTAAAAGATAGAGTTTTATCAAGTTGTGAGAATAACTAGGGTGTATGCGTTCCGCAGAGGTTCAAAACGTGGTATTCCTAGCAATAGAAATTTTTCCCTAGTGTTTTGCACATAAATTGGTAAGTTATTTATCCCTACATCCTTGGTCCGGCATCTAGAGAATTTCACCCCATACCTTGGTCCAGATACGTGTGTATACTTCACTAACCCTTACATTTACCTCATATTAGACATCATAATCGATGTATGACTTAGTTATTACTTCGCACCAATAGACATTAGTCTATTATATAGTATCCCACTAAATCAATGTTGATAATTCTTTTCTTATTAACTACCTCCTTGGTCCGACAAGTAGCAACAAGGCGAGTTCTAATGAGTGCACTCATTAAAATACTTTAGGTGAAAGAATGACCAATACATGCAAGAACGTATTTGAGAATTGCTTATTTGCTAGGTTTACTTTGTTAATTACCCATGGTTCTCACAACCCTAGTTGTGGATTTAGTTACCCATGCAAGCAAGATCACAATTCATAGTTTTTAATGAAGAATTGATGAACTTACTTAACAATAAGAAGAAACCCAGAAATTCAACTTGAAATTGCACGAAAATTCTTCAACACGAATCCGAAAATTAATTAATTGCTAAAAGTTTGCAACCAATAATCTCCAACACAAAATAGAACAAAACCAAGTGTATATAACCCCAAAATGAGTTTTTAATCCCATATTTATAGAAAACATTGTCGTAAAGAAAAAGGAATTAAAATAAGGAAAGTTTATCCAAAAATGCGACACTGATCGACGACCCCACTGATGGAGCGTCGATGGAACTACGGTCTGTCAACTACTTCCGTCAGTCCAGAATTAGAATTATTTTTCTTCATCGGCTTAGCATGTTCTTTGAATCAAACGACGAACCTGCAATACGGTCCTTCGACTCATCTACAATCCATCGATGCTCCTCCGTCGTTCCATACTTAGAATCTTGAGAAATTAGGTAATGGAGCCTTCTCTAAAATAATCGACGGTTCACCAGTATGGTCTGTCGATCAATCGACAGACCGTCATTTGAGATCGTGGTTCTACACTTGGTCAGATTTCCGTGATCTTCTCCCTTCGACTGAATTGCACATCGACGGTCACCACCTACGGACCGTCGATTGGATGACAGGCCGTCGATGGCCTTCGTAGGTCATCTTCTGCATATTGTTCAGCTGCATTGTGCATTTTCTATTTGGACATCTTTCCTGTAAAACAAATATAAAAACATGTTAGAACTACTACAAAAAGGATCTAGAACACATAACTCTTAAGAAAAATGCATTAAAAACACCATGGGAATACAAAACAGTAACAATAGACAATTCAACATAATAGAATCATAATTCACTTAACATAGAATCAAGATCACAATGCCCACAAATAGGCTAAATCGAGATTTTGGATGGAAAATGGGTTCATCATGAAATTTAATTGAAATTTATTTTATAATCAATACATTAACATCAATTCATCATAAATAAGCTTTTGAAAACGTTTTGAGAAAGAACCCATGGCTAGTTTAGAAGATTGGAGGTTTGATCATGAACTTTCATTGAAAACATTGGAAGGAGCTCATTCAATGGAAGATTATCTAAAGATGAAAGATCTCCATAACTCATTTAAGGAGAGAACCACGAAAACATGAAGAATAATCCATGAGTATCCAAGCTCCAAGATGTTCTTGAGCTTCATCTCCAATGGAGGTTTCTAGACAGGTTTCTTTTTTGAGTGAAGTCTAATTTTTGAAGAATGAATTGAGTATGGGGTTTTGATCTTAGTAATAAACTTAATATACCCAAAAAATACTTGAAACCATCTATAGTAATTTATGGACATGGGATGAATTTCTCATTTACCCCTTAAATGAAACAGTGCGTGCAGGCAGTTTGCAGATTGCATCGACAGGCAGTAGTCGACAGACTTTTGGTACAACGACGGCCCGTCCTGCACCTCTGTGGTTTGCGACTGCAGCTGAAATGTGGGGGCTTTATCTCCCAGCCAAAAGTGTGGGACGACACCTACCCATGGACGGGGCGTAGAAGCACCTACCGTCCGTCGTTCTTGGGCGTAGGTAGACATTGCCAAGGCAGTGTCTAGGCAGACTTTGGGTCCTCCTTTAGGGCCTTTTGCAGGGCCCTTGGGGAGTCGTACCCGGAATTTTACAATGTAAATACATTCATTAAAATTTTAGGTACCTTCCATATCAGTTCAAACAAAACGAACACGTAAAACATGTCAAGATACACCAAGACACACATGCACGTCTCAAGGGTTGACTTTCGAATGTCTCAAACATTCTTAGACGTTTGACTTCCAAATGACTTCAAATCAATCATGCATACTGTAAAACACTTATTTAACATATTTTAATCCTTTTTAGATCATGTGAGGCTCTAGACACCTTAATTCATTTTGGGGGTCTTAGAGGATAACTCAAAACTGAACATGCAAACTTAGAATGCAACAATTAATCTGATAATGATGCCTTAAAATACTAAGGCATGTATATATGAAATAACTAAAATATCTGACCTAGCATGTGTAATTCAAGAACTAAAGAAATATATATCTAGTGTTCTGAAATTCATGCAATAAACTGAGTAATAACATGGTAATCTGATTTGGAACATATAACTAACTAATTCATGATAATTTTCTGAAGCTCTAGAAACCCGATGTCTAATCATGATAAGGGAATCAAGAATTGGACTGAAATCTAGGAACCAATGGGTGAAAGGAATCCACTAGTGAAATCTCACATACTGGGTGACGAATTCCACGGAGAAATCCTTAGATTTTGGGGCTGGAACTTATTGAACCTTGTTGTGTTCTTGAACTAAAGTTGTTGACCTTTTTCTACTCTTTTGCTTCTAATTTCTATGTTTTGATTAATGACTTAACTTAGGTAAGTTCTAGGTATGTTTCTAGGCTTAAACTGACTAAAACCTCATGATTTAGGGTCTAAATAACGTAGCTTAGGGGCCAAAGAAACAATGAAAAGACCTAAAGACTCTTGACTTAAAAGATGTCGGAATCACTAACAGACCGTAAGTCGACTGACGGTACATATTGGTGGACCATCGTTCCCAAGTGAGGCCTAAAAGTCTTCTGGAAGATTGATGGAGTTGACAGAAGAACTGTAATTTAATTGACGGTCCATACTGGTCGACCTTCGTTCATGACTTAGGACTGAAATTTGATTGGCCCATCGATGGAGGTGAGTGACGAACTGTAAGTCGACTTATGGTCCATACTTGTCGACTATTGATGAGTCCTCAAATTGGACTCATCTAGGGCCTTATTTTAATGCAAATAGTTTCTTAAATTGTGTATTTTATCTCAATATCTGATAAAAACTTCTAAGTTTTAGGTATTTGGGGATTTGATAGGAGCATGGACACTTAGGCGCAAAATGGAAGCAAAACGGAAGGAAAGAGCTGAATATATAATGTGTGCATCGCCAAGCACACTTGGCTATACACTTTATAACAAAGTTCTGCTTTCTATTCACCAACTGAGCCCTGAAAGAAGTGGATCAAAAGGCTACAAAAAGAAGCAGTCGGTGCTTCTCAGAATAGTTTCGTGAAGCAGAGTTATTCAGCCCAATGATACAACATGCATGAATATTAAAGAAAGTCCCAAACACTAAAGAACCAGATAAAGGGAGAGTCACCAAAATCACTCATTGATTCATGACTAAAGACGCCAAATGGATCCACCCGCACTAAATTTGAAGCGTTTAAATACTGAACTTTTTATTATTTAAAAAAGAGGATTTTGGAGAGAATTTTTAGAGAGTGAAACATTCTACACTTAATATTATTATTTGAGAAACTTTGTTCTTAAGTTTTCTCTCTCAAATTTGGAGAGGGTTTTGAGGAAGCTTGAAGAAATAAGTTCTTCTTCCAATTTTGGAAGATGGTCTTCTCCATTTACCTTTCTTTGATATTTTTAAGGTTTAATCTCTTATAACCACTTGATATCCTTTATAATTTAAGTATATTTGATTATTGTTTAATGTGTGGCTAAAACCCCATTCTTGGGGTGTGATTTAGCAAATATGTGTTGATATTACTGTTGGGACTTGGTTGTTAATAAGATTAGATGAATTTTAATGGTGATTTCACCTAGTGGTTGTGGTTCCATTGAATGGGTTTGTAGTTACAAATACAAAACCACCCATGTATTTTTGGCTTGCCCGAGAGGGAGGTCGTGGAACCAAGACCACTAGACTGATGGCCTAAGGAGTGGGTCGACATAAGATTCAGCCTCAGAGGGTAAGCCATAGTCCCATATCCAAGCACCCTCTATCGAATAGTTAGGGTGTGGGTAAGGCGTAGGCTGGTTAGTTTAGACGAGTGGTGTCTAAGAGGAACCTATTTGATATGGGGTAAGTTCCCAAGAAGGAAAATACTTTCACCTAAAGTTTAACCTAGTCACCATTGTCTTACGAATTTTCATATCAAAAGCATGTACCTATCAGTTTGTGTCAACATATATTACAGTCACCCCCCCAAAAACTCTCTCCCATACTTATTTTGTCCTTTATTTTTACTATTCCACTACTTGTCACAAAACCCCATACTTGATATTTGACTCTTTGGTGTCACAAATTAAACATGTTTTATTTTAATACTCGAAAATGTCTTAAATTATCACTATTTAGAACAGAATTCTAAGTAGCTAAAACTTTCCTTACCACTCCTTTGTGACACGACCCCAACCGTTAGTTGGGTTACTTTACTAGCTTCGATTCGAAGACACTCAAACTGTAGGTTAGTGTTGTTGATCACAAAATATAAAATGTCACACATATTGAAGCATCAAAATGGCGACGTTGCGGAGGAGTGGTGTCACGTTAAAATGTAGTTATGATTTGTTTTTCTTTGTAGTGTAGTTTTTACTAATTTAACGTATAGTAATTAAACCCTGCAATTATCTTATTGAAAGTTGTACTCATTTAGATAATGGTTAATAGTAACAAATCTCGGTTAAGTCTATGAGTTCATGGGATATCATTTACTGTCGATTGTTACTCGATGATTCATGCATAGTTTGTAAAATATAATTTGACTGTATTTTGAGCTAAATTGTTATGTGTTAGGATGGCAGAAATCCTATGGGTCTTCATTAAAAATTGATGTTGAAAAGGCTTGAGTTGCATTATAAGGGGTTGCAGGGTTAAATTTGAAAGAATGGAATGAAAATAGGCACATTGGGATGTTTGGCGATTTGAGTGCAGCTCGCCGAACCGCTCGGCGGTTCGCCTAACATCACCATTCCACTTTCAATTGAGTTCTTTACGTATTGGCTGATCTATAACATTCAGCGGTCAAATTGAATTACATAATGCACTCGGCGACTTGCCGAAAGATTCTTTGTCTGCCCTTTTTTTTCCACCCTTATATAATTCGTACATCATTTTAGTGAAGACCCTAATAGGATTACCAAGCTACAAATTAGCTTGGCAAATTGACTCTATAGCCATAACCTTCGTTACTTTTTTTTAAAAAAGTTAACGCCTGACTCGTCATCGATGTTTTTGAAAATACGGCTAGACCAAATGTCGCAGGGAGAAATAATCAACCCATGAACATTAGGGCACGAGATTTTAGAGATGAGGAAAAATAGAGCAGAGCAAGCCAGACAAAGGAGTTACACCAAGGAAGCCAGGGCCAAAAGACAAATTCCAAATGACCTTAATGTGCCCTCATGGGCACGAGGGTTTGTTAATGCAATACATGCCTCAAGGGCAGGTCATGAGATAGACACGATGATTACAACTAATATCATCGTTGATGCCATGGCAGCTGAAAACCGTTTTGAAACTTAGAGTAGCAGCACTTCAAGAGCAACGGTTAGCGACTGCCCGAGGAGTGATCCCTCTCTTATTTTCCCTTTTTTTAAGATAAGAAAAGAGACAATAAGCCCGTCTTATTTTGGGGAAGGCACTTCGGGTGCTTATACCCTAACAGATGAAGAAGCTGCATAAACATGATCTTCTTTTCACTTGTCCCTTTTTATTTATCTTGCTTAAAATTTGGATATTTTCATTATTTTCTCTTGAGGACAAATGGTGTTATTTGTGGTGGGGTGAGGTGTAACAACCCAAAGTACCCCTAGAAGTTACACCACTCTTGAGTCGATACACGGCGTACTTGACCTCTCAGAGGTCTTATACAAGACCTTTGACATCATTCATTGCATACATGTATCAAAAGTAGTGCGGAATTAAACTTTTCACACTAAATAGTACTTCAAAATATCTTTCATAGAGAACGTAAGGAATAAGGCTAAGTCTCAAAGTCGCCATCTTAGACACACGAATATCTTAGGACACGACCCATACAATATGATATATAAAAATAGGTCTATTACAATGTTTTAACAAAGAAAACAAAAGATAGTTATGTCCTCGGAACAAGTGAGAACATACCACAACTTTGCTTTAACGAGTACTAGATTCCATGATTTTCTTCAAGATGTCCTTTCAATTGCCACCTACACCTTTAGAGATAGACACATATGGAATTAGTACATTAGAATACACTAAGTATAGTATAATGCATAAAATCATGATAAAAAGGACATTTGTATAAAGCATACTCTTTTTGAAGAAAACTACATATGTATAAGAGATACCTTTAACACCAAAGATCACATATAAGTCACATTCCACAATATAATATCAAGAACACTTCAAAACACATAACATGAGACCCTCCTATCAAAGGTTATTTTAAGGCTCACTTGAGTGACTTATGAAAAGACCGCCTATCTAACCCCTTCACACACCAAAGAGATCCTTTAAATTACTTAAGATAAGATTATTCCCATTTCACCGATTAAACGTTCCACCTAGAATTACTCTAAGACTCACCTAAGTAAGACATGGAGAGAACGCTCATACACCCACTCCAAGTCTACCTAAGCAATCCTCAAAGCTACTCTAGATAGATACCTTTTCATTAACATACCTTTACTTAAGTCATTATATTCATTAGACCTTTTAAGAGACATTCAACAATTAAGTACTGTCACGTAATGGTCTTGGAGAAGACTTAGGGAACTCACATACTAATATCTTTAAAGCCTAGTCGTGCAATGACTAGATAGCATCTCATTCCACTACCTAAACTTCATAGTACTTATCCAACACTAGCATGTATCCCGCATGATGAGAATAGACAATAACCGACATAGACCATACTATCTAGGCATGGAATCCAGATTCTTCCCTACTCCGATAGAGGGTGTTCTAGTTGCCAATGGTAGAAGTAGGACACATCCCATGTAGGCACATGGTTAAGGAATATCAAGGGTTTCTTTGTACTGTAGCCTCCTTCTTAACTAGATATACTACCCAAGAATATTCTATCAGTGCTAGCCTTTGTTCTCATAGAGTAATTCAATAAAAGAGCATATGAAGAGGTACCATATCTTTTTCATAATCAAATCATAATACACCTTACATAAGAGGGTCCACTAGGGATGCCTACAATGGTTACTAGGATAGCTCAATGACTTTCCTAAGGATGATTTCATGTCGTTCCAGCCAACCACCCCTATGTCCACCATTCACACAAGAAGGATACCGTTACGGATTTCGACTTCAAGGATATCATAACCTTCTTTCTAAAAGGTTCCATATAAATGACCTTCTTAACCTTATTCAAGATCATATTCCATTCATTTACATACATTCATGACAAAGGTGCTTTAGCCTACTAAGTCAAGAGTCATATTCACATTCTTCATGTATCAAGTAAGGGACATAGGTATACCAAAGCAAGACTCACTTCATTATCATCTTCTCACATGTAAAATATCATTCAAGTAGTATATAGGGTCAACTAAGTATACTTGCAAGTCAACCTGCACACTTCTGTAGAAACATCATCATAGTTCATCATAAGACCCATATAGTCAACTAGGAAGAATCATACTTCAACATCAAGTATCACACATAAAGACTTCACCCTAGTCTACTATAGACACGTATCATAAACTAGAATAACTGATGCTTTGACTTCACATATACACATGAGTCATATAGACCTTCACAATGATCACATATCCAAGTTATAACATGATAATATCATAATTCATAAAGTAATGCCGAGAAGGCCATATTACTCACAAGTATAACATATAAGCACCGCCATCATAAGTGGACCATACTAAATATCAAAATTCAAGGACCTATACTACATAATATATAGGAAGTTAGGTCAACATACAACTACTCCAAACTCAACATCTCCAATCCATAGCCAATTCAACCAATCCAATACACAAAGGCTCTTACCAATAGCCTTAGTCACAAACTCAATCCAATAATCGCAATATACAATGATCCAAGATAATACAATATGAGATTTATCAATTTAGGACAGCCTACATACAATTCTAACATGATTCTTTCAATATTTAATATCCCAAAGTAAACCACAAAAAAAATTCAATACTATAGAGCTAGGATCACATCACCCATAATATAGCCAAAATAAGGATTTCATGATTTGCATAGGTTCATAGAGTTTTTAACATCAATTCTATCATAAATCATTGATTCAAAATGTATTATGCAAGTACCCATGGCTAGATTACAAAATAGAAGAATTCATCTTTTGAAATGATCTTTGAAATCACTTTGAAGATTGGCTCCTTCAAAAAAAGAGATTCAAGGATGACAACCATACCTTAATGAATATTACCACGAAATTTGAGAAGATTTGATGGAAAAATCAAGATCAGAGATCTAATCTTCCTTCAAGCTTCAATGGTGTTCTAGAGAGTTCTTCTTTGGGTTTGGGGTTTGGTTTTTGAATAATGGACTTGGTTAAGGATTATAGACTTATAAAACCACCTAAAATACCCATAATACAATTAAGAAACCTCCCAACTAATTTTTATAAGGCTAGGTGAAATTCTGAAAACACCCTTGCTTGGCCGAGACACTTGCAGAAAATCTACAGGTGTCAATCGACAATTGCTACAGACGGGGCGTAGACCTATCAATGAGCCGTACTCGCAAGTCTTCGATTGGGTCATAGACTACCAAAAGGTATATTAATATCCCTAGACTAAGTATCAACCCATGATATCCATCGACGGGGCGTCGACTGACCTACTGGGCATCGATTGCCTCCGTTGGTGGGGCTGGTTTTTGACAGTTTTTGCTACAAGTTGGGTCCTCTTCAAGGACCATTTGGTTTGTCCTAGGGGAGTTTTTCCCAGACGTTTCCAACCCAAATATACTTGTACACATGTTAGTAACCCCTCACATCGATTTTAACCAAAACGAACACGTAAAACTTGATAAAACACACTGAGATACACAAGCACACTTCAAGGCACATCTTTCGAACGTCGTGGACGTTCTTGGACGTTTGACCTCCAAACATCACCAAACCATAGACACAAACTGTAAAAACCACTATACACCATTTTAGGACATTAAAACCTCATGATACACCTGTTAGGAACTAGTTTCACCCAATTTATTTTTAGGGGCGTTACATGAGGCCCACCTTGTTTTGTTGTGTTGAATATTTATGTATTTTGGTATATGTTTGGGTTATCTATTTTAATTATGTTTTTGTAAAAAAAAAAAATCTTTGGCAAATGTTTGAGCTTATGGCTCTCTTTTCAGTCGTAATTTCATTATAATTTTGACCCTTCAGAAAAAAATTCACTTTTGAAAATTTCGCCACCTCTTGTGTTTAAAGTGGTTGTTCCTGTACAAATTTAATTCTCGGTTTCAATCAATACCGATGACTTGAATAGCGCTCTCAATTAAAAAAACATGAATGTGTGGCTACAACGAGAACGAATGAAAATAGATAAGCAATATGTGAACTCTTTGCATCTCGTTGTAATTGGACAATTATCGAATTAATTCTTTGGCAATGACCATCCCACATTACCAAAAGTGTGTGGTCTTGTTTTAATAAGTGTCACTGCCTTGTGTGATGAGGTCACTTTGAACTTGCATGAATAAACCTGGAATTTGCTCGGTTAGTATAATTGATTTAAAAAGGTATCATCTTGACATGATCTTAGGCAATTCTTAAGAGTGTGAGCCAACTTTGACATACACCTCTTTTTTAGCCTACCCGTACGTATGTGAAGCTCTTTTGAACACCCATTGAGTCTTTTCTCTTCCTTGGAAAAACCTTGATGAAACCTAAACCTTAGGTTATCCACTACCTATAATCCTTTTTGAGATGTGATATAAGTAAATAACCAACATAGTCAAAAGCCTAAGTTGGGGTGTGGTGAAAAGGGAAAGAATAAGTCAACAAGTGCAAGAGAAGTCTTGCAAACACATGGTGTTGCAGAGAAATGGAAGCCCTTCATACAAAAAAAAGAGAAGAAAAATAAAGAGAAAAGAATAGAGAAAGAAAAAGAAAATAAAAGTCGTGAAATAAAAGCACGAAATGAAAAGAAATCGTGTTTCAAAGCAATCTATGAAGGGAAATAAAAGGTGACCTAGAAGCACTTGACTAAGGATTAAGAAAGGAAGATAAGGGATAGCTTAAGGAAATAACATCTTATTGGAGAAAATCCACTGAGCCCAAATGGACGTACCTTTCCACTCAGCACCTTTACAAGCATTAGAAAGACCTTTTTGACCTTGAGTAAACCAAACCGAAGGTCAATTTGAAAATAAGGGCAAAGCTATGGGCGAAAACATGCATTGTGGTTCTCTTTGTAAGTGTGCGTGTTGCATCAGATTCCTGATCCTAAGTTGATAAATCTACGTGTGTGAAAATGGAATAATTGTTTGTGTGAGGGAATGTAAATACTTTTGTTGAGCATCAACTTGCATTAGTAACAAGTATTATGAGCTCAAGAATCTTTGGTGATGGTTAGTCACAACGTGAATCTTTGAGTATGCAATTAAGATATGCATGAGTATTATGAATCTTATTGTGTACATTCATGATTGAGTCTTGTGTAGCACTATTTGAGACATCCTATTTGAACTGCTGAACTTATGTTTTACTTGAGGACAAGGATAATCTTAAGTTGGGGGTGTTGATGAGTCCTCAAATTGGACTCATATAGGGCCTTATTTTGATGCGAATAGTGTCTTCGATTGTGTATTTTATCTTAATATCTGATGAAAATTTCTAAGTGTCAGGTATTTGGGTATTTGGTAGGAGCATGGACACATAGGCGCAAAAAAAAAAAGAGTTGAAGATTCAAAGTGCGCATCGCCAAGCATACTTGACGATATGCCATATAGCAAAGTTCCGCCTTCTGTTAAAGCAAGTGAACACTGAAGGAGCTCGATCACTAAGAGACGAAAAGAAGCAGTCGGCGCTTCGCCGAATAGTTCTGCGAAGAAGAGTTATTCCGCCCAACAATACATCATGCATGGATATTAAAGCAAGGAAAAAATGGTGACGAACTAGAGAAAGGGTGAGTTGTCGAATCACTCGGCGATTCAGGACTAAAGACGCTGAATGGATCCACCAGCACTAAATCTGAAGTGTATTAATACTGAACTCTTTTATTATTTTGAAAAGAGGATTTTGTAGAGAAGTTTTTAGAGAGTGAAACATTCTACACTTAATATTTTATTTTAGAAACATTGTTCTTAAGTTTTCTGTGAAGTTTGGAGAGGGTTTAGAGGAAAGTTAAAGAAAGAAGTTCTTCTTTCAATTTTGGAAGTGGGTATTATCCATTTACCTTCCTTTGCTAATTTTAAGGTTTAATCTCTTATGCTCACTTCATTCCTTTATCATTTAAGTATATTTGATTATTGTTTGATGTGTGGCTAAAAGAAACCCATTCTTGGGGTGTAATTTAGCAAATATGTGTTGATATTATTGTTGGGTCTTGCTTGCTGATAGGATTAGAGTCATTTTAATTGTGATTTCACCTAGTGGTTGTGATTTAATTTAATGGGTTTGTAGTTGCAAATACAAAACCACTCATGTATTTTTGGCTTGCCCGAGAGCGAGATCGTGAAACCAAGACCACTAGACTGATGGCCTAAGGAGTGGGTGGACATGAGTTTCATCCCGAGAGGGTGAGCCCTAGTCCCATATCCAACTCACTCTATCGAATGGTCAGGGTGTGGGTAAGGTGTAGACTGGTTAGTTTAGACGAGTGGGTGTCTGAGAGGAACCCATTTGATATGGGGTAAGTTGCCCAAGAGGGAACTTACTTTCACCTAAAGCTTAGCCTAGTCACCATTGTCTTGCGAATTTTCCTATTAAAAGCACGTACGCATTACTTTTTGTCAACATATATTACGGTCACACCCCAAGAACTCTCTCATATACTTGTTTTCTCCTTTATTATGCTATTCTACTACTTGTGATGAAACTCATTTCTTGATATTTTATACTTTGGTGTCACGAATTAAACTTGTTTTGTTTTAATATTCGAAAATGTATTAAGCTATCACTATTTACAACAGAATTCTAAGTAGCTACAACTTTCACTACCACTCCCTTAAGACACGAACCCAACCATTGGTTTGGTTACTTTACTAGCTTCGATTCGTAGTCACTCAAACTGTAGGTTAGTTTGATTTATAACGAAATATAAAATACACACATATTGAAGCATCAACCGTCATAAACGACTAAAAACGAAAAGTTGACTGGCCCATCAACGGAACTGACTAACGGACCGTAAGTTAACTGACGGTCCTAGTTGGCTCCGTCGGTGGCACCTGCAACTTTTAAGAATCTGTATTTTTTGTCTGTTTTGGATACGGGATGTTATATTATCTCCCCCTTGGGACCATTCGTCCTCGAATGAAGACTTAAATAGTTGAGTATGGAGGGAAGGAACTTCAATCCCTACAACTAAGTACTAGAAATTGATTTCTGACTGAATTGTGTTCCAAGAACATGCAAATATGCTAAAAATGCAAGTACAAACTGAAAAAACATAATAATAAGACTGAATCTGCGTATGAAAGACTGAAAAACCGAAGAGGAACTATTACCTTAATCTTAAACATAATTTGAAGGAAAGTATATTTTGACTTCATGTCTGCTTTTGCCTCCCAAGTAACTCCCTCTATGAACTGACTCCTCTACAAAACCTTAACTGAAGCGACTTCTTTGTTTTTCAACCTTCTAACCTCAAGATCGATAATCTCAACTGGTACATCCTCATATGAGAGACTATCTTTCACGGTCACACTCTTTAATGGCACTATGGATGTTGGATCACCGACACACTTCTTCAGAAGTGAAATGTGAAAAACAGGATGTACTGCTGCTAATATTGCTGGCAACTCTAACTAATAAACCACTTTATCAATATTTTTCAGAATCTTTTAAGGGCCTACATATCTGGGACTGATCTTACCTTTCTTTCCAAATATCATCACCCCCTTCATAGGTTACACTTTTTGGAAAATCCAGTCATCAACTTGGAATTCTAGTTCCCTTCTCCTTACATCTGCATAAGACTTATTGTCACAATCCGAGAGCATACCCTAGAAGATATGGCACTCTCGGAGTGCAACCGGCATACTTTACCTCTCGGAGGTCTCATACAAGAGCTTTTGCATCATTCATCGCATATACATATATGAAAAGTAGTGCGGAATTAAAAGTTTTCACAAACATTCTAATAGTCTTTCAAAATATCTTTCATATAAAATCAAAGGAACTAAGTCTCATGTCATCAAACCTTAGGCTCAAAATATACTTGGGACACGGCCCATACAATCGAAATACAATACTAGTAAGTCTATTACAATAGTTCAATAAAAGAAATCAAAATACATCTATGCCCTCGAATCAAGTGAGGACATACTTCAACTTGTTTGAACGATCCTATAATAAAAGCTTCACTCCCAATAAGCACCTTCACCTATGAATCACTTTAGAGATAGATAAAATAAGGAATTAGTACAAACACATGTACTAAGTATGGCTTAATGCATACAATTTATGATAACGGACATTTAATGGAAATATGCTCTTTTTGATTAAAACATCATAGTATAAGCATAAGAACATCATTAACACCTTACAAACACATAACATAACACATAAACATTTATTCACATTTTAAAGGCATTACAGTGAACTATGTCACTGTTACAGTGAATTAATTCCACATTACAGTGAACTACATAAGCCTTACAGTGATACAAATTTAGCATGCATCCTTTTCACTAAAATCTATCCTAAGACTCACTTGAATAATACAAAGAGAGACCGTCCATACACCCTCTCTAAGCATGCCTAAATGATCCTCGGGACTACTTATAATGAGACACATACACTTACAAGACACCAAAACACATAACACACATAACATGTATAATATGACATTCTACTTACCAAGGATATCAAAAGACTTACATAAGTAATCCTAGAAGAGAACGCCCATACACCCTCTTCAACGTTACCTAAATAATCCTTAAGACCTCCTAAGTTTAGATCATGTCTAACTTATCAACCAACTCTCCTAACAAGAGTCATTCTTAAAACTTCCCTAGATAAGACATGAAGAGATAATCCTTTATGCCCCCTTCACACTTTAACTACGAATACCTTAAAGTCACTCTAGATTAGGTACTCATTCATGTACATGCTTTCTAACTTAATTCATTAACTTCATTAGTTCATTCAAGAGACATGCATCACATAAGACATTCAAGTAATGATCTTGGAGAAGACCTAGGAACTCACTAACTAACATCTTCAAAACCGAAGGGTGCAATGTCTAGGTAGCGTCCCATACCACCACCTAAACTTCATTGACTTCTCAAATACTAGTAGGTGTCCCATATGATGAGAATAGGCAATTTCCGACATATACCATGGTAGCTAAGCATGGAATCCGGAGTTGTAACCTACTATGATAAGGGTGTTCTACTTGCCAATGGTAGAACTTGGACACATCCCATGTAGGCACATGGTTAAGGAATATGAAGGGTTTACTTTGCACTCTAGCCTCATTCTTAACTAGAGCTACTTCCCTTACCATACTCACTCGGTGCTAGCCTTTGTTCTCATAGAGTAATTTACATTAAAGGATCATACGAAGAGGTTCCATATATAGTTCATAACCCAATCACATTCACCATATCAAAGAGGTCCCCAAGGGCTGCCTTACAATGGAGAAGAGGATAGCTTCATGACTTTCCTAAGAAAAATTTCATGCCGTTTCAGCCAACCCTTCCTATGTCCATCACTCCCACAAGAAGGATACCATTACAGCTTTTGACTTCAAGCTTTTCTTAACCTTCTTTCTCAAAGGTTCCACATAAGTTGACCTTCTCACTATGTTCAAGGCCACGTATCATTCATTCATACAATACTAAGAGGTTTTAGCATCCTAAGACAAGACATCTCATATTCACATATAATTCATGCATCAAGAAGAGGGACCTAAGTCTACCTAAACAAGACACATCATTACTTCACTTCATCAAATATATAATATCATTCTAGAAGTACATAGGCACAACCTTCATCATTTTTAGGTCATACACTATTATAACATCATCAATATGACCATAATAGACTCATATAGCCAAATAGGAAGAATCATGCATCAACTCTAAGACTACACACAAAATTCCATATTCATAGGTAAACATGATAACCTAACAACTTCAATAGAAGAACCACATACTTTCACATTACTTAACATTTAGGTAGATATGATCATACTTTACATAATCAACTTCATATATCATCATAATACTTCAAGTAGTGCCGACAAGTCCATGATCTTCATAATACATAAAGTAACGCCGACGAGGCCACATCATTCACAATTATAACACATAACACCGCCACCATAAGTGGACCATACCAATCACAACATAATTTAAGACCTACATTATATAATATAAATAGAATTAGGATAGCGTACCACCAATCCATTCTCTCCACCTCAATCCTTAGCTAAATCATCCAATTCAACACCAATAGGCCCTTACCCATGGCCATGATCATCAATTCAATGCATAAATCATAATACTCAATGAATATAAGTCAATTCAATATATATTTATCAATCTAAGATAACCTATAAATTAATTCAATACAATTATTACATCATTCAATAGCCCATAGAAAATTACACTAGAATTCATAAGCATTAAGACAATATCAAGTCAACCACAAAGTAGTAAAAAACTAGAGTTCATGTATTACGTGGGTTCATATGATAATTGTGTTAAAATCATCTAATTAACATCAATATAATCAATATATAATGATTCAAAACCTTTAATGCAAGAACCCATGGATAGATCATAAAATTGGACAAGTTCATCTTTAGAAAACTTTATAAATCTCTTTGAATTTTGGGCTTCTTGATTAATTGAGTTTCAAGGATAAAAAATAATACCTCGATGATTTTAATCCACCAATTTGATTAAGAATTACAACTAAAATATCCAATCCAAGCTCTTCCTTGAGTTTTGGCTCCAATGGTGTTCTAGAGAATTTCTAGGAGAATTTCGGTTTTTATTTTGAAAAATGAATTCATCTAGGTGTTTAGGAGTTATATAGATGTTTAAAGTACCAAAATTATCCCTATATAACCTGCAAAACTCTTATTTGGATGTGGGGTGAATTTACCAAATCACCCATTTAATTTACAGTGAAGCAGGCGAATTGCAGACCCATCAACGACTTGGCCACATACAAACCGTTTGTCCACAAACGGACCGTTCTGTCTGGACGTCGTTTGGGAATGAGCCTTTAACATGGGAGCTTAATATCCCTAGTCTAATTATTCATCGACACCCTCCACCTAAGGGGCGTCGACCAGGCCACTGGCCGTCGTTTGCCATCCGTAGGTGAGACTGCCAGTAGTTTTAGCAACCAACATGGTCCTTCCTCAAGGACCCTTGGTTGGTCCTTGGGGACTTTTACCTGGACATTTACAGTCCGAATATGTTTTTATACGAGTTTAGGACCTCCCACGTCAATTTCATCAAAAACAAACACATAAAACTCGATGAAACATGCTATAACACAGAAGGTTATTTCAAGGCAAACCTTTCGAACGTCATGGACGTTCTTGGACATTTGACCTCCAATCTTCATGAAACTCAACACAATGCCTATATACACTATAATAACTCATATAAGGACATCATAAGCTCATGAAACATACATAAACACATAGAAACACATATGAAGACACATATGTGACTTAGTCGTCGAACGTCTTAGTCATCCCTTGACGTTTGACTTCCAATACACCTAAACTCTTAGACACTGCCTAAATACCACATTATAAACCATTTTAGGACCTTAGACCCTCATTACCACCATGTTAGACTCTAGTTCACCTAAGTCATTTTAGAGGTGTCACACTTATGGCGACTCTGAGCTATCTTAAGTCTATCTCTAATGAGTTGCACTTTCTCCATAGCATAATGGAGTGAATCTGGTCCTATCAAGGCTGCTTCACCTACTTCAAACCAACAAACAGGATATATGCACCTACGCCCATACAATGCATCATAAAGAGTCATCTGAATGCTAGAATAGTAGCTATTATTATAGTTGAATTCTATAAGAGGAACGTGATCATCCCAACTACCCGTGAAGTCGATCACAGAAGCTCTCATAATGTATTATAAAGTTTGAATCGCACGCTCTTCCTGCCCATCTATCTGTGGATGAAATGATGTGCTAAGGTTAACTTGATTACCAAGACCATTTTGAAATGACTTCCAGAAATAAGAGGTAAACTAAGGGACCTCTATCTAAGATGAAAGACTAAGGAACCCTATGCAACCCGACTGTTTCATTAATGTAAAGCTTAGTGTAATCCTCTACCGAATTTGTAGTCTTGACTACTAAAAATCAAGTAGACTTGGTCATTCTTTCAACTATTACCCAAATGGAATCATGTTATATGAGTGTACGAGGTAACCCTATACTGAAATCCATATTGATCACTTCCTACTTCCGAGTAGGAATGTCAATTTCCTCAGTCATACCCCCTGGTTTATGATGTTCTATCTTCACTTGCTGGCAATTGGGGCACTTACTCACAAAATCTAATATATCCCTCTTCATGCCATTCCATCAAATGACTTCCCGCTGATCGCGATACATCTTAGTGGCACCTGGATGAATAGAATATCTGGATTTACGAGCTTATACAACAGTATGTTATCTCAACTTGCCCACATCAGGAACACACAATCCACCCTTGTAGAAAAGTACATTATCTCCCCCTTGGGAGAAAAACTCAACTCTCTCATTGTGGACTGCACCCTTAAGTTCAAGCAAGATTGGATCACTATCTTTCTTTTCCTTAACCTCCACTACCAATGAAGGCGAACTCCCAAGAGATCAAGCATGTGAACATATTTCACTAGTTCCTTCCTTTCTTCCTCAACATGTGCTAGACTACCCATTGATAATCTGCTAAGAGCATCTTCTACAATATTCGCCTTACTGAGATGGTAATGCACACTCATATCACAATCCTTAAGGAACTCAAGCTATCTTCTCTGGCAAACATTTTCAACTCTTCCTAGGTGAACATATATTGAAGGCTCTTATGGTCATCGAAACACATCTACGTGAACACGATACAAGTAGTGTCTCCAAATCTTGAGTGCAAGCACCACTGCTGAAAGCTCGAGGTTATGAGTCACAGAGTTCTTTTCATGCACCTTAAGTTGTCTAGCAGCATATGGTATAACCTTAACTCACTGCATCAACACACAACCTAGGCCAACTCTGGATGCATCGAAATATATAACATAGCCGTCTGAACCCTCTGGCAGAGTCATAACAAGAGTTGTAGTCAACCTAATTTTCAATTCTCCAAAGCTTTTATCATAATTATCTAACCATCAAAACTTGACCATCTTCTGAGTCAACCTAGTCAATGGTGAGGCTATGGATTAAAATCCTTCCACGAACCTTTTGTAATAACCTTCTAGACCAAAGAAACTTGTGATATCAGTAGCAGAGGTAGGTTTGGTACTTTGTTTTACTGCTTCTATCTTCTAGGAATCTACTGAAATTTCTTTACTAGATAGATTATGCCAAAGGAAGGCAACTAATTGCAACCAAAATTCACACTTGCTAAATTTTGCAAATAATTGGTGATGTTTTAGAGTTTGCAGAAGAACTCTCAAATGACTCGCATGCTCTTCCTCATTCCTAGAGTAAATGAGGATATCATCAACAAAGACGATAACGAACAAGTCCAAGTACTGCTTGAACAATCGGTTCATCACTTCCATGAAAGTTGCATGAGCATTGGTCAATCCAAATGATATAACCACAAATTCATAATAACCATACCAAGTTCTAAAGGTTGTCTTTGGAATGTCACTATCTCTAACTCTGAACTGATGATACTTGATCTGAGGTCTATCTTGGAGAAATGACTAGCACCCTGAAGTTGGTCGAACAAGTCACCAGTCTTGAGGATGTGATACTTTTTCTTTATTGTGACTTTGTTCAACTGCCTATTGTAAATGAACATTCTGAGAGTACAATCTTTCTTCTTTACGAACAACACTGGTGCACCCCATGGAGAAATACTAAGTTTGGTGACGCCCTTATCTAGAAGGTCTTTCAAATATTCTTTCAGTTCCTTATGCTTTGATGGAGCCATTCTTTAAGTAGGAATATAAATAAGCTTGATATCTGGAAGGAGATCAATTCCAAAGTCGATTTCCCTTTCGGGAAGAAATTTGGGAAGATCTTCTAGAAACACTTTTAGAAATTCATTGACTAAACGAACTGACTCAAGAGTTTGGGTTTCAGAGCTAGAATCCTTAACTCGAACTAGATGATAGAGATAACCCTTAGAGATCATCTTTCTCGCCGTAAGGTAAGAAATGCATCGATGCATAGGTGCTAAGCTACTACCCTTCCATTCTAAGATTGGTTCATCTGGAAACTGAAAACGAACAATCCTAGTTCTACAATCGACTAAGGCATAATAGGAATGTAACCAATCGATGCTAAAAAAAATATCAAACTCTACCATTTCTAACTCTACAAGATCTGGTGAGGTGACATTCTCAAAAACTATGACAGGGCAATTTCATGTATACCCGTTTAGCTATAACTGGGTCACCAACTGGAGTATAGACTGAGAATAACTCTGAGAGAGTTTCTGGACTAACCTATGAATTGGACTGCTATGTATGGAGTTACAAAAGACAAATTAGCCCTGGATCTAACAATGTATAACCATCAATGTCAAAAACTCGGAACGTACCAATGACTACATCAGGAGAACCTTCATGTTCTGGCGCTGACCGCCACTGTACCAAATGAGTTACCCTCCTAAGTCCTGCGACCTGCTGGTGTTGCTGAATTTGTAGACTGAGTTCTACTAGCATTGCCGCCTTGACCCTGTCTAGAAGGACAATCCTTCAACTTGTGACCAGAATGACCACACCCAATGCATCCTTCCTTAGCCGCAAGGCACTCGTCCAAATAGTTCTTACTACATTTCAAGCAAGTTAGGTATGTTTTGGTTCCTAAAATACTACCTTGGGACTTAGATCCCGATGCCCTACTTTTTTTAGTATTATGAAACTTGGGGATGGAACACTAACTGATGAAAGGGCTAGGGCTGAAAGTTTTTGCTGAGATTGCGAGCGATTTCCACCACCCAACTTCTTCTTAGAGTAGACATAGTACTCCAGTCCTAGCCTTCTTATTCTCCTTGGCATGTTCCCTAAGATTATCAGCCTCAAACTGCTGAGGATGAGTCATAAGCCTAGCGATGTTCATATCTCCCAGTAACATAACATTTATGGACTCTGTCTTCACAAACTCTGACACTCCATCTGTCTTCACAAATTCTAAAACTCCATACAAAAACTTATTCATCTGAGCTCTAAAATTAGCAACCATATGGGGAGCATACCAGGAGAGTTGGGTAAAGAGCCCATATTCTTAGAGCATCATGTTACCTTTCCGTAAGATCATGAATTCCTATTCCCTTGATTCTCTAAACTCTATCTGGAAAAAACCTGTAACAACCCTAAAAATGAATAAGATAAGAAATGCTAATGTGTATAGAATGCCTACAATTTGACCAGGGTTTGCACGGATTGATGTGCGTAGAACCAGACCTCGGAATCCTTGCTACAGCCAATCCAACTAACTTGGGCAGTTAGTTGAGCTTGTAAAGGTTGGGTCCAACCATGTAGGGCTCTCGAATACGAAGATTTACTCGAAGGAGTCTTTACCAGACTTAAAAAGAAGAAATCTTAGGTTTGAAGGGTCTAGGGGTAAAATGGTCTTTTTCCAGGCTAAGGGTAGTATCGTAATTACCCTAAATATGTAATTAATTATTTAATTAATAAAGTGGAGGGGCAATTTGGGGAGAGAGGGCCGAAATTGAGCCCTTGAAATGAAGTCTTGCTCCACCCGGGTTCGAACCTAGGTGGGAGCAATGATTTAATGTGATTTTTTTATTTGTGAATTAATTTAATAAATTGATTATTAATGGCTGATTTTAAAAGGAAAATCATATTTTATTATTAATTATTATTTAATTACTAATTAATGTTTTTTAAAAATTGACTAAGTCTTGCCAACTATCCTAGTTTTAAGAGGCACTATCTCACACAAACTCCTTCTCTCTCACGCCTAATTCTCTCTATCTCTCTCGTTCATTCTGTTGTTCTTGGCTGCAAAAACAGAAGACAAAACATTAGAGAGAAACCAAAAGTTCTCTACACTCAAAGAACTTACAAAAAAAAAATATACAACAAGCAAGCTAACTTAAGAAATGAAAACTTTGCATCATATTCTCGACGGGATTGTGTTGAAGGTTTAGGGGAGGATTTGGGCAGCACTTGGAAGGTGTGGAAATCTACAACAAGGTATGGGTTTTCTCTCTTGGAATCCTTTCTCCAAGAGAAATTTCTTTCTACAAAATTCAACGTATGAAACTAGGGTTGGCCCCTCTATTGTTGAGTTCCTTGTCCCTAGTCTCCTTCCGATTTCAATCTAAATTAGATTACAAATCATGTTGTTGGTATGGTTGCTGGTAGATAAGCGTGAAATATGATGTTCTTTGTGATTTTATGTTTGTGTACTTGAAATCGTAGGAAAGACAACCATGTATTAGAAAGTTTGTGCAAGTGTGTGCATATGCAAAAATGTTACTGTGAATGTACTGTGAATGAGGTCTTGAGTTAAGGCTTCAAGTTTGATATTGTTTTAGTTGTCTTTTTACGTACATAAACCTATGTAAATCGTGATGTTCATTAAAATGGAAGTGGGGCTGATTTGAGTATCAATATGTTGGCTAAACGAATCCATGAAATACACCCCAAAAAGTGTTAAACGATCCATGAATTTTCCTAAGTTTTCAAGTGGATATATTGATGAAAATAAGTTAAGAAAATGATTAAGTTTCCATCCAAAAATATAAGTTTAGTTTAGGCTAAAATATAGAGAAGAAATCTGGAAAATTTAATTGATTTAAAGGGATGAGGCCACCAGGATTCGAACCTGTGACCTCACCCGTATGATACCTTAATTTCGCAAGAAAAAAGAAAAGGGTTTGGGGGGATTCGAAATGGGGTGTACAGGCGAGAAAGGAGAATGCAAAAATTTAAATAAATAAAATGGGAGGCGTGGGAATCAAACCCACGACCTCCAGGCAGAAATTAATTGAAAGAAAATTAAAATAAAGGAAATGTGAGGCGTGGGAATCGAACCCACGACCTCAAGGCTGGAAAGGAGAAGGGGCGAAATAAAGAGAAAATAAAGTGAGGTTGTGGGGGCTTGATCCCACAAACTCACTGCCTATGCATAGCTAAGTCAAATTTTAAATAAAAATAAAATAAGGAGGCTATGGGGGTTCGAACCCACAAACCTCCCAATTCCCAGCGAAATAAAGAATAAAATAAAAAGAGGCTGTGGGGGTTTGATCCCACAACCTCTTTGTCTAGGCTAATTGGACCACACAATTTTAAATGAAAAATAAAAGGGGTTGTGGGGGTTCGATCCCACAACCCTTTGGCCAATTAGGAGGAGAATCCAAGGAGAAAAATAAAGAGAGAATGTTGATGTTGGGGCTCGATCTAGGGTCCCAATGTCATGAAGACTAAAAGTAAAGTCAAGGAAAAATGTAAGTATTGTCCAAGGGGTTCGAACTTGGGTTCCCTTGCCCAAATTTCTGTATTGATACATAAGTCATATGTGAATTAAATGTTCAAGAATAATGCCACCTACATATATAGAGATCAAGATCTTGGCATACATACAAGATACATAAGTCTTGTACTACATAATCTTAGGAAGATATGAGTCACTTAACGAACTATGAATGAAGCCTCATGGATTGTATATATAGACCCATAAGTCTAGCATACGTTTAAAAATAAGTGAACCTAAGATGTATATAATGAAATAAAGAAACCCTAGAAGGGTTATGTAGGAGTGTGAAACAAATAAATGGTCAAGTACATTGGCATATGATGAAATGAACATTCACGTAAAATGGGGTGAGTAATCATGAAGAGCAATTGTACTAATGTTAATGAATATGGTGACAACATGATATGAGGCTAATGTAAAAGATGAGAACAATCTCAAATGAGCCTAAGTAAATGTTACCAAAACGTACTCACCTATGAGAGTGTAATTTAATGAAGAGAGAAGTCTCTATGAACACTCTAATGAAAGTATTGAGATTAACAAACTTAATACTAATGATGAGATGAGAAATAATCTATTGAGTTATGATGACACTCATACTAGAAGCCAGCTTCCATGACGTATGAGTTGAATGTAATGGAACTTTATACTGAGCACCGATAGACTAGCTATGAGCGGTGATGCCTTTTTTCGGGAAGGGCGGAGGTTCACGTAACTCTGATGAGATGAGACTGTCCATCTTGCCGGGTATGGGTCTCCTTATATCTCCTAGTCTTCGAACCTATACTGCCAATATAGGGATCTGGCGGGGGTAAATTCCCATGTACGCTAGCATGTTTTGGGTCACTTTGGCCGGTGATTCCACCTCTTTTCGGTGTGGGGGAGACACTGGATTTCATGATGCTCACATGATCTATGTCGGTTAAAGTTAAATTTCCTAATGAATGAATGAGGTCAGCCTCAAATGATGCACATAATGAAATGAATGATACCAAAGGTGTTAGGATAGGATAATATAGAGGTGAGCTAGACTCAAGTAATGACACTAGGTTATTCTTGATCATTGCACATCAAACCTGATAAAAGTCTTCAACTACATCCTAGGTATAGCTGGTGTTCACACTAGCCTATGAACGAAATAAAATGAAGTACGTATGAATAAATGAAGCAGACTCTGTGTTTGCTAATGAAGACTCCCTAGTTGAGGTCCCATATGTTGAGCCCTCATTTTGGAAAGTCTTAATGTCAAGTCCATGATTCCAAGGTCTCATGGCATATGAATGAATGTTATAAAAGATGTTATGTGCCATATGCTATATTATATGTGCTATGTGTAAGATGTTATGTGCTGTGTGCAATATGATAAGTATGATGATGCATGTTATTCTCATGGCATGACTTTCCTAATCCAAATTTAGAAAGTTCACTGACTTTTCTAATCCAAATTTGGAAAGTTCACTAACTTTCCTAATCCCAATTTGGCAAGTCCACTGACTTGACTTTCCATAATCATGTTGTTAGGAAAGAGCTATCCTTTCTCATGCATGTCCTTGGTGTGTGCTATCATATACCCATACTTAGTACAAGTGTGTACTAACCCTATACAACTCTACAATTTTTGGTGCAGGCACAGGTGGACGCTAGAGCTACAGGTTGACGCTGAACCTATCCGGATATCGAGCATTCATCTGGACTTGGTAGGCCCTCATGATTTCGAGGATGCTTGCCCATTTATATTCTAGATTAGTCTTAGGATTGAGCTAGTGGAGTATGTTCCACTAGCATTTCTTTCCCGTATTATTTCAGACATTGTATTGGTGCCATTTTGGCAAGTATTCAGTTATTGCTATATTAAACTATTTATTTCATTTGATGATCTTAATATTAGATGGTTGATGGTGAACAAATTATGAATTTATTAGAAATGATTAGTAAGTATGTTAATAGACAAAAGTTTCAAGTTTTCCGCTAAAATTAACCTAGCTGAAGTAAGAATGACGAAAGTAGGCTTGTGTGCGACCTCTAAGAGGTCAACGACGCCGGTCTCATCTGGGGTCTAGATTCCGGTCATGATAAATTTGGTATCAGAGGAGTAGGTTAAATTCCGAGAATAATAAGTTCACATCAACCACATTGAGTAGTTTCTAAGTCATAGTAGTGAAGTGCACCACTATCCTGAATTAGAGACTGAATGATGCGTAGGAAAATTTCCCTTTTTCTGATGTTATCGTGCTTTTCCTAATGTCTGATTTCTTGGTATTATGAGCGTGTCTAATATCAATTCTTATTGTTTTCAGAGAATGAATACTAGTAGGAATGTTGGTCAGAGGAGAGGAGGAGCAGCTGTTGGGGGCAATCAGGTTCCACCCCAGGCTCCAGCTGAAGGAGTGGCTATGACGGTTAACCCAGCTGGGATGAGGAGGTGAGGGCATCTCTGGCCCAGATAGCACAGTCCATCACTATGCAGGCCCAGGCCATGACTGCCCAGGTTAACCGGCAGAATGTTCAGAGGGAGAACCCAACAGTACGTAGCATGGCTGACAGGCTGCGAGACTTTACGAGGATGAATCCTCATATTTTCATAGGGTCTAAGACTTCAGAGGATCCCCAGGAGTTCATGAATGAGGTACACAAGATTTTGGTGGCCATGGGGGCCACAAATATTGAGAAGGATGAGCTGGCTTCCTATTAGCTCAAGGATGTTGCACAGACCTGGTGCAAGATGTAGCGGGATAGCCGAGCTTTGGGCGGAGTTTCGGTCACTTGAGAGCTGTTTAAGACAGCCTTCCTGGAGAGATTCTTTCCCAGGGAGATGAGGGAGGCAAAGGTTGAGGAGTTTATCAACCTTAAGCATGGATCAATGACAGTCAGGGAGTATTCCCTGATGTTTGTTAAACTATCCAGGTATGCTACTTTCCTTAGTATCTAACAGCAAGGATGAGATGAGTACTGAAGTTTGTTAAATTATCCAGGTATGCTACTTCCCTTGTATCTAACAGCAGGGATGAGATGAGCATGTTCCTCACAGGAATCAATAGAGATCTGGAGGAGGAGTGTCGGTCTGCGATGCTCCATGATAATATGGACCTCTCCAGGTTGATGGTGCATGTCCAGCAGGTAGAGGACGGCCGCAAAAAGAGGGGTATTCGTGATGCTAGGAGGCCTAAGCCTCAAGATAAGGCAGGTCCCAGCCATGGAGGCCACAAAAACAATTTTGGCGTCCGTGAGCAGCCCAGGTTCAAGAAGGGGCAACTGAGTTCTGGGAACTCTAATTCTCAGAGGAGTACACCACCTAGAGGAGGCAGACCTGAGCCCAAGAAGGGCAATGGAGGTGAGATGCAGCTTCCCAAAAAGAATTGTGCTAAGTGTGGTCGTGCTCACAGTGGAGAGTGCAGACAGGGTACTAATGCCTGCTTCGGTTGCGGTAAGAGTGTACACATGGTTAGAGACTACCCAAAGAACAGAGGTCAGGCTGGAGATAATGCTTAGCCTAGTCCTAACCCACAGGGTGCAGCAACAGCCGAGCCTCCTAAGAGGAACAGGTTCTATGCCCTGAAGGGAAGGGAGGAGCAGGAGAAGTCCGCTGATGTGGTCACAGGTATGCTGCAAGTATCCTCAACTTCTGCTTATGGTTTACTTGATCCATGGTCTACGCTTTCCTTTGTAACTCCTTTGCTTGCTCTCACTTTTGAGATATTGCCTGAAGTTTTGAATGATCCTATAGTGGTTAGTACACCTTTAGGAGAAAATATAAGAACTGACAGAGTATACAAGGATTGCCCAATAGTTGTATGCGGTAAGACTATATGTGCAGACTTGGTTGAATTAACTATGCATGATTTTGATGTTATTCTTGGTATGGACTGGCTTCATAGTTGTTATGCTTGTATGGATTGTCGTAGTAGGGTTGTGATGTTTCGTTTCCCTAACAAAAAAGAGCTGGTTTGGGAGGGGTACAATTCGAGTCATCCTAATCCCTTGATTTTGAACCTTAAGGCCAATAAAATGATTTCCAAGGGGTTATTGTGTCATCTTGTGAGTGTTAATGATTTGGATCATGACATTCCTTCCATAGACTCAGTGGCTGTAGTAAGTGAGTTTCAAGATGTATTTCCTGATGATTTGCCTGGAGTTTCTCCCCCTAGAGAGATTGACTTTGGTATCGACTTAGAACCCGGTACTAAACCAATTTCAATTCCTCCTTACAAAATGGCTCCAGCTGAACTCAAAGAGTTGAAGCTGCAGTTAAAAGATCTCACTGACAAGGGTTTCATTCAGCCGAGCGAATCCCCTTGGGGCTCTCCTATGTTGCTTGTGAAAAAGAAGGACGGAACCCTTAGAATAAGTATCGATTATCGGCAGCTCAACAAAGTCACTATAAAGAATAAGTATCCACTTCCCAGAATAGATTATTTGTTCGATCATCTCCAAGGGTCTAGTTTCTTCTCTAAGATTGATCTTCGTTCAGGCTATCATCAGCTTAGGGTTAGGGATGGAGATATCCCAAAAACAACCTTTCGTACCCGTTATGGTCATTATGAGTTATTAGTCATGTCATTTGGTCTTACTAATGCACCTGCTACATTTATGGACCTCATGAACCGAGTCTTCGTGAATACCTTGATTCTTTCGTCATAGTATTCATTGACGACATCCTCATCTACTCTAGGACCAAGAAAGATCATGAACAACATTTGAGACTAACCTTGCAGGTACATAGACAACATCAGTTGTATGCCAAATTCAGCAAGTGTGAATTTTGGCTTAGATTAGAGACCTTCCTGGGTCATGTTGTGTCCGATCAGGGCGTGGAGGTGGATCCCAAGAAGACTGAGGTTGTGAAGAACTGGACAAAGCCTCTTACTCCCACTGACATCCGTAGCTTTCTGGGATTGGCTGGTTACTACCGCAGGTTTGTGGAGGGTTTTTCTTCCATTGCTGCCCAACTAACAGCTTTGACCAGGAAGAAATCCAAGTTTGAATGGACGGAGACTTGTGAGAAGAGTTTCCAGGAGCTCAAGGACAGACTCACTTCAGCCCCGGTGCTTACTTTGCCTATGTGTGGTGAGAATTACACTGTTTACTGTGATGCATCTAGGGTTGTTTTGGGTTGTTTTCTTATGCAGGTCGGTAAGGTGATAGACTATGCGTCCAGACAGCTCAAGGTTCATGAGAAGAATTATCCCACTCATGACCTGGAGTTAGCAGCTGTGGTGTTTGCACTGAAGCAGTGGAGGAACTACTTGTATGGAGTGCATGTGGATGTGTTCACAGACCACAACAGTCTCCATTACGTGTTCACACAGAGGGAGTTGAATCTACGTCAGCGGAGATGGTTGGAGATGTTGAAGGATTATGACATGAATGTTCACTACCATCCAGGTAAGGCTAATGTTGTGGCTGATGCTTTGAGCAGGATGAGCACGGGAAGTACAGCCCACATTGAGGATGAGAAGAAGGAGTTGGTGAAAGATGTACACAGACTGGCCAGACTGGGTGTACGATTGGGTGACTCTACTAGTGGGGGTGTTTCAGTTCATCCTAGTTCTGAATCATCCTTGGTAGTTGAAGTCAAGCAGGGTCAGCATCTAGATCCTGTGTTGATGGAGATGAAGGACTCAGTGTTGATAAAGATGAATGAGTCTTTCGCTTTGGGAGGTGATGGCATACTTAGGTATCAGGACAGGCTGTGTGTATCAGATGTGGATGATTTGCGGACCAGGATTGTTGCAGAGGCCCATGGTTCAAGATATTCCATACATCCAGGTTCCACCAAGATGTATCATGATCTTAAGAAGATTTATTGGTGGGATGGCATGAAAAAGGACATTGCAGAATATGTGGCCAAGTGTCCTTATTGTCAGCAGGTTAAGGCAGAATATCTTAAGCCTGGCGGTCTGACTCAGATTATTGAGGTTCCGACTTGGAAGTGGGAGGCCATTAATATGGACTTCGTGGTTGGTCTTCCGAGGACTAGGAGGTAGCATGACTCCATATGGGTTATTGTGGACAGATTGACTAAGTCTGCCAACTTTATCCCTGTGAAGTCTACTAACAGAGCCGAGGATTATGCGAGACTCTACATTGATGAGATTGTGAGATGGCATGGGATTCCTTTGTCTATCATTTCAGATAGAGGAGATGAGTTCACTTCACATTCCTGGAGATCTTTCCAGAAGAGCTTGGGCATGCAGGTAAAGCTTAGTACTGCCTTTCATCCTCAGATTGATGGAAAGGCAGAGCGCACTATTCAGACATTGGAGGTCATGTTGAGAGCGTGTGTGATTGACTTCAGGGGTAGCTGGGATGACCATCTGCCTTTGATAGAGTTCTCGTATAATAATAACTATCACTCCAGCATTGGGATGGCACCGTTTGAGGCACTATATGGTAGGAGGTTTAGATCTCCAGTTGGGTGGTTCGATGTTGGAGAGTCATCCATTTTGGGTCCAGAGATCATTCATGAGGCCTTAGAGAAGGTCAGAGTGATCAGGGACAGGTTGGTTACTGCTTACAGTCGGCATAAGTCATATGCAGATAATAGAAAACGGCCCTTAGAGTTTGATGTTGGTGACCAGGTCTATTTGAAGATATCACCTATGAAGGGGGTGATGAGGTTTGGCAGAAAGGGGAAGTTGAGTCCGAGGTATGTTGGGCCATATGATATCCTACAGCGTGTGGGTGAGGTGGCCTATGAGTTAGCATTGCCTGCGGAGCTAGCTTCTGTCCATCCAGTCCTTCATGTATCCATGTTAAAGAAGTGCCTAGGTGATCCAGCATCGATTCTACCTGTGGAAGGTTTGGGGGTCGATGAAGACTTGTCCTATGAGGAGGTACTTGTTGAGATCTTAGACGGACAGATCAAGCGGCTGAGGAACAAGGAGATAGCCACAGTGAAGGTATTGTGGAGAAATCATCTTGTTGAGGGTGCTACGTAGGAGGCTGAGGCCGACATGAGATCTCGTTACCCTCATCTTTTCATTTCTTGAGGTTAGACTTCCTACTCTTAAGTCTAAGTATCCTTATCTCTCCATATTTTGTTGCTATTGCATGACTGTGCATAATGATTATGTTATGATCTGACTGGCATTACGCTAGATAGTAATAGTATCATTTGGGGACGAATGTTCCTAAGGGGGGGATAATGTATAAACCCTAAAAATGAATAAGATAAGAAATGCTAATGTATCAAGAATGCCTACGATTAGACCAGGGTTCGCACGGATTGATGCGCATAGAACCAAACCTCGGAACCCTTGCTACAGCCAAGCCAACTAACTTTGGGAGTTATTTGATCTTGGAAAGGTTGGGTCCAACCATGTAGGTCTCTCGAATACGAAGATTTACTCGAAGGAGTCTTTACCAGACTTAAAAAGAAGAAATCTTAGGTTTGAAGGGTCTAGGGGTAAAACGGTCTTTTTCCAGGCTAAGGGTAGTATCGTAATTACCCTAAATATATAATTAATTATTTAATTAATAAAGTGGAGGGGTAATTTGAGGAGAGAGGGCCGAAATTGAGCCCTTGAAATGAAGTCTTGCTCCACCCGGGTTCGAACCTAGGTGGGAGCAATGATTTAATGTGATTTTTTTATTGGTGAATTAATTTAATAAATTAATAATTAATGGCTGATTTAAAAAGGAAAATCATATTTTATTATTAATTATTATTTAATTATTAATTAATGTTTTTTAAAAATTGACTAAGTCTTGCCAACTATCCTAGTTTTAAGAGGCACTATCTCACACAAACTCTCTCTCTGTCACGCCTAATTCTCTCTATCTCTCTCGTTCATTCTGTTGTTCTTGGCTGCAAAAAAAGAATACAAAACATTAGAGAGAAACCAAAAGTTCTCTACACTCAAAGAACTTACAAAAAAAAAAATATACAACAAGCAAGCTAACTTAAGAAACGAAAACTTTGCATCATCTTCTCGACGGGATTGTGTTGAAGGTTTAGGGGAGGATTTGGGCATCACTTGGAAGGTGTGGAAATCTACAACAAGGTATGGTTTTTCTCTCTTGGAATCCTTTCTCCAAGAGAAATTTATTTCTACAAAATTCAACGTATGAAACTATGGTTGGCCCCTCTATTGTTGAGTTCCTTGTCCCTAGTCTCCTTCCGATTTCAATCTAAATTAGGTTAGAAATCATGTTGTTGGTATGGTTGCTGGTAGATAAGCGTGAAATATGATGTTCTTTGTGATTTTATGTTTGTGTACTTGAAATCGTAGGAAAGACAACCATGTATTCGAAAGTTTGTGCAAGTGTGTGCATATGCAAAAATGTTACTGTGAATGTACTGTGAATGAGGTCTTGAGTTAAGGCTTCAAGTTTGATATTGTTTTGGTTGTCTTTTTACGTACATAAACCTCTGTAAATCGTAATGTTCATTAAAATGGAAATGGGGCTGATTTGAGTATCAATATGTTGGCTAAACGAATCCATGAAATACACCCCAAAAAGTGTTAAACGATCCATGAATTTTCCTAAGTTTTCAAGTGGATATATTGATGAAAATAAGTTAAGAAAATGATTAAGTTTCCATCCAAAAATATAAGTTTAGTTTAGGCTAAAATATAGAGAAGAAATCTGGAAAATTTAATTGATTTAAAGGGATGAGGCCACCAGGATTCGAACCTGTGACCTCACCCGTATGATACCTTAATTTCGCAAGAAAAAAGAAAAGGGGTTTGGGGGGATTCGAAATGGGGTGTACAGGCGAGAAAGGAGAATGCAAAAATTTAAATAAATAAAATGGGAGGCGTGGGAATCGAACCCACGACCTCCAGGGAGCAAATGAATTGAAAGAAAATTAAAATAAAGGAAATGTGAGGCGTGGGAATCGAACCCACGACCTCAAGGCTGGAAAGGAGAAGGGGAGAAATAAAGAGAAAATAAAGTGAGGTTGTGGGGGCTCGATCCCACAACCTCACTGCCTATGCATAGCTAAGTCAAATTTTAAATAAAAATAAAATAAGGAGGCTATGGGGGTTCAAACCCACAACCTCCCAATTCCCAGCGAAATAAAGAATAAAATAAAAAGAGGCTGTGGGGGTTTGATCCCACAACCTCTTCGTCTAGGCGAATTGGACAACACAATTTTAAATGAAAAATAAAAGGGGTTGTGGGGGTTCGATCCCACAACCCTTCGGCCAATTAGGAGGAGAATCCAAGGAGAAAATTAAAGAGAGAATGTTGATGTTGGGGCTCGATCTAGGGTCCCAATGTCATGAAGACTAAAAATAAAGTCAAGGAAAAATGTAAGTATTGTCCAAGGGGTTCGAACTTGGGTTCCCTTGCCCAAATTTCCATATTGATACATAAGTCATATGTGAATTAAATGTTCAAGAATAATGCCACCTACTTAGATCGAAATCAAGATCTTGGCATACATACAAGATACATATGTCTTGTACTACATAATCTTAGGAAGATATGAGTCACTTAACGAACTATGAATGAAGCATCATGGCTTGTATGTATAGACCCATAAGTCTAGCATACGTTTAAAAATAAGTGAACCTAAGATGTTTGTAATGAAATGAAGAAACCCTAGAAGGGTTATGTAAGAGTGTGAAACACACAAATGGTCAATTACATTGGCATATGATGAAATGAACATTCACGTAAAATGGGGTGAGTAATTATGAAGAGCAATTGTCCTAATGCTAAAATGTGGTGACAAAATGATATGAGGCTAATGTAAAAGATGAGAACAATCTCAAATGAGCCTAAGTAAATGTTACCAAAACGTACTCACCTATGAGAGTGTAATTTAATGAAGAGACCAGTCTCTATGAACACTGTAATGAAAGTATTGAGATTAACACACTTAACACTAATGATGAGATGATAAATCATCTATTGAGCTATGATGACACTCATACTAGAAGCCAGCTTCCATGACGTATGAGTTGAATGTAATGGAACTTTATACTGAGCACCGATAGACTAGCTATGAGCGGTGATGCCTTCCTTCGGGAAGGGCGGAGGTTCACGTAACTCTCATGAGATGAGACTGTCCGTCTTGCCGGGTATGGGTCTCCTTATATCTCCTAGTCTTCGAACCTACACTGCCAATATAGTGATCTGGCGGGGTTAAATTCCCATGTACGCTAGCATGGTTTTGGTCATTTTGGCCTGTGATTCCACCTCTTTTCGGTGTGGGGGAGACACTGGATTTCATGATGCTCACATGATATATGTCGGTTAAAGTTAAAGTTCCCAATGAATGAATGAGGCCAGCCTCAAATGATGCACATAATAAAATGAATGATACCAAAGGTGTTAGGATAGGATAATCTAGAGGTGAGCTAGACTCAAGTAATGACACTAGGTTATTCTTGATCATTGCACATCAAACCTGATGAAAGTCTTCAACTACATCCTAGGTATAGCTGGTGTTCACACTAGCCTATGAACGAAATGAAATGAAGTACATATGAATGAATGAAGCAGACTCTGTGTTTGCTAATGAAGACTCCCTAGTTGAGGTCCCATATGTTGAGCCCTCATTTTGGAAAGTCTTAATGTCAAGTCCATGATTCCAAGGTCTCATGGCATATGAATGAATGTTATAAAAGATGTTATGTGCTATATGCTATATGATATGTGTTATGTGTAAGATGTTATGTGTTGTGTGCAATATGATAAGTATGATGATGCATGTTACTCTCATGGCATGACTTTCCTAATCCAAATTTGGAAAGCTCACTGACTTTTCTAATCCCAATTTGGCAAGTCCACTGACTTGACTTTCCATAATCATGTTGTTAGGAAAGAGATATCCTTTCTCATGCATGTCGTTGGTGTGTGCTTGCATATACCCATACTTAGTACAAGTGTGTACTAACCCCATACAACTTTACAATTTTAGATGCAGGCATAGGTGGACGCTAGAGCTATAGGTTGACGCTGAAGCTATCCGGACGTCGAGCATTCATCCGGACTTGGTAGGCCCTCATGATTTCGAGGATGCTTGTCCATTTATATTCTAGATTAGTCTTAGGATTGAGCTAGTGGAGTATGTTCCACTAGCGTTTCTTTCCCGTATTATTTCAGACATTGTATTGGTGCCATTTTGGCAAGTATTCAGTTATTGCTATATTAAACTATTTCTTTTATTTGATGATCTTAATGTTAGTTGGTTGATGGTGAACAAATTATGAATTTATTAGAAATGATTAGTAAGTATGTTAAGATACAAAAGTTTCAAATTTTCCGCTAAAATTAACCTAGCTGAAGTAAGAATGACGTAAGTAGGCTTGTCTGCGATCTCTCAGAGGTCAACAACGCCGGTCTCGTCTGGGGTCTAGACTCTGGTCGTGACAAAACCTATCCAGAAAGGTCTAACTAAAACATTCCTAAGTAAAAGAGGATGCATATGTACCCTTGTTCTCATTCCACTTATTATTTCAGATATGATCCATATCCCTTAGTTTGTAAAATTCTAGCTCAACTCGATCATTCCAAATGACCTATATCACCTTGAAGATCTTATTGATCTCATTCAAGAAATGTTGAGGATCGTCACTAGTCTGCGATCCTAAGAACTCAGGCGGATTCATCCTAACAAAGTCACGGACCCTTGTTGCTGCTTATCAACCATTAGCATTCACATGAGTTTGACTCGCTGATTGTACTGGTTGGCGACACCCTGATCCAACATCTGAATTGCATTCTTGACTTCAGCATTGGAGACTTCCTGATCTAGGACAGGAGGATATGCGTTAGCATTCCTAGCAATCGTATTCATGGCGTTTGCTCTACGAGGAGGCATGATCACTGAAATGTAGAACATCTACTTATAATGGAATGAGATCGTACCTTATTCATGATGAGATTAATAGAAAATTAAAGATTTTTCCTAAAACACTTTGTAGCCTCCTTCTCATAAGAAGTGGTGCACTTCACACCCATGAAAGAGACTCTACTTAGTGCGGCTTTTCAGACATCCTAGGACACTAAAACCTAGTGCTCTGATACAAAGTTTGTCACACCCCAAGCTACCCTCGAGACGCGGACACGGGACCTAATACCACAAGATATCCCAAGCTAACCCTACTTGTATGATCATAAGCATACTAAAGATAATAAACTGATGCAGAAGCTATAATCATAAACAAAATGAAAAGACAAGGAATACCATATACTATAACTTAGATATATAAAATACAAATGAGTTTAATACAAAGAAGGTATAAACTCAATATTAAGTTGAATCTAACTATGTCTGAAAATAGGCTCTATCTGACTAGAAATGTTAGGAATGGCCCCAACTAAGTCTAGAATTTTGAAACTAAAGGACTAAAAATATTGAAAAGAAACTCATGATTATTGTCATCAAAGAAAAAGGACTCACCACTGATTCTACTAAACTGGAGATCGGGAATCGATCTAAGCGTGATCTGGATGTTGACAATCTAAACCAACATCACGAGAAGATATAATGCACATATGCTTCAGTACTTGAAAGGTGCTGAGGATGGATGATAGAGTAAAGAAAAATAACATATAACTGAACAAAGCAATAAAGTAATGAAATAATCTGAACATCATAAAGATGGTAAAATACTGATCTGAATGCAAGGACAAAGTTATAATATGCTGAGACTAAAAACTGAAACATGGTTAATGCAATGGAGTCTAACTGAATTGTGGGAGCTACTCATAACAGATAATAAAACCACATGAGCTAAATGTGGAGTCCGATGTATACGCCCCATTGAGAGGATCCAATATACCCTGCCAAAGGTATATAGGCATAGTGGCGTGATCACTAAACTGATGCCCACAGAGGGGACTTACAACTTACGTGGCTAGTAGTTCTAGGACTATTTGGGTACTTTGAACCCTAGTCGAACTCATTATTATGCTACTCCCAATGAATTAAGTGGTTAACTTATTATCACTTAGTTTCTATAAATATTGTATATCTTAAAACTAAACATGCAAACTAAGAATGGAACAACTAATAAGATAATGATGCATTCAAGTAGTGAGGCATGTACATCTGAAATAATTGAAATATCTAACCTAGCATGTGTAATTCAAGAAATAGAGAAATACATAACTAGGGTTCTAAAATTCATGCAATAAGTTGAGTAATAACATGGTAATCTAATTTGGAACAGATAACTAACTAATTCATGATAATCTGCTTAAGTTCTAGAAACCCTAGGTCTAATAATGATTAGGAAATCAAGACTCTGACTGAAATATAGGGACCCCATGGGTGAAAGGAACCCACTAGTGAAATACCACATGCATTGTAACGAATTTCATGGAGAAATCCTTAGAATTCGGGGCTAGAACTTATGGAACTTTGTTGCGTTCTTGAAGTAGGGTTCTTGACCTTTTTCTCCTCTCTTGCTTCTAATTTTCTACTGTTTTGGTTAATTACTTGACTTAGGTAAGTTCTAGTTATGTTTGTAGGCTTAAATTGACTAAAACCTCATGATTTAGGGTATAAACGACATAGCTTAGGGTCCAAACGAACAAGGAAAAGACCAAAAGACCCTAGACATAAAAGTTGTTGAAATCACTGACTGAGTTGACTGATGGACCATAAGTCGATTAAAGGTCCGTACTGGTCAACCTTCGTTCGCGATTGAGGATTGAAAGTCAGTTGTCTCATCGATGGAGCTGACTAACAGACCTTAAGTCGACTCACGGTCTGTACTAGTCGACCAATGTCCACGATAGAAGAGTGAAAATTGACTGGCCCATCGACGGAGCTGACAGACGGACCGTACGTCGACTGATGGTCCGTACTGGTCGACCGTCGTTCACAACTAAGAACTGGAAAGTGACTGGCCCATCGATGGAGAAGACTGACGGACCGTAAGTCGACAGACGGTCTGTAGTTTGATCCGTCAGTGGCACCTGCATTTTTGGTATGTTTAGGATACAGAGTGTTATATGTTTTCTTGGATCTACCAATTTTTCTACATTTATATGTGTATATATATGTTAACTAGGTAAATTACACGCGCTTCGCACAGGATTGAACTATTTTATTAAGCTTACATAAGATAATTCAGAAATATTGATATTTTTGATACATACACTATACTTTCAAGAATATTTATCCTAAGGCATAGCGTTCTTCTGAAATCTTAAAGTGCTATATGTTTTTTTTTTGTTCGACAAAATTTATGAGTCCTAGAGAGATTTTAAGCATAAGAAAGAAGTCAAAAAAACACTTCATAGAAATTGTTGGTCAGAAGTAATGAAATTTGCTAAATTGAAAAAAGTTATAAAGAACAATATTAAACATTAAATAAGAGACTAAAAGCCTCGAACAAAACTTCTCCCAAGTAAAGTGGAACATCACATCCACACAAGAGAATATTTAACTAAACTCAAATGGAAGACCTTCAACTCCTTTCTTATAAACCTCCATCAGTCTGTTTTTATTGTAGTATGGCGTATCATGTATATTTTAAAAATGACCTAACATTATTAGTATGATAAATGTTTTTCCTCATTGTATCAGAATAGTCATTACTATTGCTTTGGGATCCAACTTATTTGGAATTGAACCATAGTTATTGTTACAGTTATAGTATGCAGTTACATTAATACAATTATCAACCAAGAAGTAGGTGCCATATGAAGGAACTGTTCACAGTTGGATATTCTAAACTAATATTTTGATACTTCACATATTAAAATCTCACAACATAATTTTATGAGTGCTTGAACTCACAAATAACCACAAATAATAATAATAATGAAAATCTTACTTTCCAAGCAATCAAAAAGAAAATGACATGTTGCTTAACATATTTTTCAGAAAGATTGTCTTTTGGGGTGTATGCAAGTTTAAAGTTCATAAATTTAATTGAAATAATCCAAAAGAAAGTGTTGTTACTTCTTCATTCAAAAACAAAAAGCTTTATCAAAATAAAAAGTTATCACTACCATAAAAATGATCTTTAACGACTATTAACATCTTAATTGTCGCTAAATGTATATTTCCAGAGGCAATTGGTACTCTCTATAAATGTCCCTAAAGTTTATAGCAGCATTGGATCTAATGACAATTAATTAATGTTTGTTAAAGCTCTAGCACTCTTTGTTAATGTCCATATTTATTGTCGATAATATTATTATTTTTGTTATAGTGTATTTTGGGCATTTGTTAGTTTTAAATAAACTTAATCTCTTATTATGCCCGAAAAGAAGAGACGAAGAAATATGACAAATTACTTACCTTGCGACAAAAGAAGTGGAGTGATTGTGTCTATACTAATATTCTAGAAAGAGTGCAATGACATACAAATTATTTGTACCTTAGAAAAACCAATCAAAATAATATGCTAACCGTGGAAAGAAAGAGAGTAATCTGTTTGGTTCTTTTAAGAAACTTCATCATTTATTTCGTATTAGCTATCGCATAATCGTTGTGTTCTATCAAATATAACTGAACACACAAGCAATTTTCCCAAAAATTATATGAAAAATTCTGTAGAAAGAGACAAAACAGAAGATAATTTTCAATCATCCTCACTGAATTTTTAACAGAGTTAAAAAAAAAAAGTCACCAAAATAGCAAATAGGAATTGCAATAGATACATGTATCCCTGTGACTTAAAAGTAAATGATTAAGCTTCATGAAATTTGAAGATGTAAACAAACTTCTTAAGAACTTTAATTAATGTATTTCAATTCAACTCCCCGATAGCAAAAAAAAACTCCAAATAATAGTGGTAGAAATAAAAGTTTTGTTTACTAAAGAACTAAATGTAATGAATTCAACCATTTCAATAGCGTTTTTCTTTGTTTATATGAAGAAACATGTAGAAAGGTACCAAAGAAAAGATCAATTTTCAATCATCTTCGTTGAAACTTTTAATAGAGTAAAAAAAGTCACGAAAATAGCAAAATGAATTGTCACAATTACATGAATCACTATGACTTATAGTAAAGATTAAGCACCATAAAATAGGAGGATGAAAACTTTGAGGAATGAAAAAATATTTATGAGAAACTTAATTAATGTATTTGAATTCGATTATCAAACTACGGGAAAAAACCTACAAATAACAGTGGCAGAAAATCCCTCTATTTATTGACTACAAATGATAGCGTGAATCAATGTTTATTGTGCATTATCGTAAAGATCACAACTCTTTGGAAAGGTTACAACCCTTTGAATAGTTCACAACCTTTAATAACAGTCACAACTTTTCATAAAAGTCGCAACTCTTCATAAAAGTCAGAACTTTTCAGAAACGTTGCTATTCTTCATAATAGTCACAACTTTTCGTAAAAGTGAAAACTTCTCATAAAAGTCAAAAAATTTCATGAAAGTGGAAGGCTAGTTTTAGAAATAAAAATTTAAAATAAATCCTGATTTGTGGTGGCGCCACTTAGGCGGGTCTAGGATTCTTTTTTTTATATCGATACCGGGTAATTTGACAACGCTTTGCGCGGTCATAAATAATAAATGCATTGAACTTGCAATAAAATTTTTCTAATATCCATACATTAAAAATAATGGAAAAATAGATTCCTAAAAAATATTAGCAATAATTCCCCATGAATTTAATTATTTGTCGTTATCACATAAAACAAGAACTTCTAATGAATTAATTATTCACTAAATAATAAGTCATGGGTTCTTTAATCAGCATTAAAGAAAAATAAAGAAGACCACAAGAATATATATGCAAAGACATTTCATAATAAAAAGAAATATTTAAGTGGCATATATCATACAATTGTGATATAAGTCTTAGGAGAAAATTCAAAATTTTGTTAACATATTTTTTAAAAAAATTATGCTTAAACATGAAAGCAATTATAACTTTTGAACTTGGATAATGGATTTCTTCAATTGATAAGTAACAAATTTCAGTTACATATAAAAATAGATAATATATAAGTTTATATATATTACTTTAAGTTATAGAATTTTATTTAGAATGTCAATACATGAATTCTTGGAACTGAGTACGACAATTATTTTCTGCACAATGAATATATATATTGTATGTGTATAAGTTCAATCTAATTAGAGATAATAATTTTGCAGAAACATAAACAACAGAGTTTGTAATATGTACTCAAAAACAACAATTAATATAATAAGGATAAAATAATTAATGTAAAAAAACATACCAGGACATGTAAAAATAGAATGAAAGAGAAAGGAAAAATCGAGTCCACGTAATGCACAATGTTCTCATTAAAAAAATTATTCTCCTACAATACAAGAGGCTTAAAGAATTACAACCTCTCAACATGGAGTGATTTTATTCATCAACTTATTGATGCAAAAACAATGATGTTAGTAAGTCACTCAATAGGAACAAAGTAAACGAATACTTTATTTTGCGCAAGTAGAAGAAGAAGATCATACTTTTTGTTGCTTTAAATGAGAGGAAATCCCACTATTTATAGACAACCGAGGATAGTGTGAACAAATATTTATTGTTTCTTGTCATAAATGTTACAACTATTTGGAAAAGTTACAACCCTTCGTAAAGTTCACAACCTTTCATAAAAGTCGCAAATTTTCATTAAGTCACAACTCTTCATCAAAGCCGCAACTTTTCATAAAAGTCATAATTTTTTATAAAAGTCGCAACTCTTCATGAAAGTCATAACATTTGATAAAAGTCAAAACTCTTCATTAAAGTGGCAATTTTCATAAAAGTCACATCTTTTCACTAAAGAGGAAGGCTAGTTTTTGAAATATATAAATTTAAAAGGAAATTTTTGCTTGTTATGACGACACGTAGGCGAGCCTAGGGTTCTCTTTGATATAAATATATGATATAATTAATAAAAAACTTGACGGATATATATTACTTAGTGGATATTTCAAATGGATACCTCTCAAATGAATACACCCATCTTGTTTGAACTGGACCTCCGAGTCAGGCCTCTTGTACAAGGTGAATTAGAAGATGCTCCATCACATCAAAGAAACCACATGGAAATATCTTCTCCAACTTAGTAGTAATAACAACAATATTTTCCTCCATTCAATCTAAAGTACTCTCCAATAACTTTCCAGAACACAAGTCTTTAAAAAAAAAAGACTTACCTCTGTGATTGGTTTCATATCCTTTTTGGTAGATGGCTAGAAGCGATAAGAATTAAAATTTCTATGAACACATGACAATCATGACTTTCATACCTATCAGTTTTTCTTCATTCATATCTGCCCGCTTTACTATATTTGAAGCATAGCCCTCCGACATCCTCAAATTTGTAACCCGCTCACAAATTTCAGGTTTCTCAGCCAATGTGAATGAAAGCTGGCTTTTGGCTTAACTATTCTACCATTATACCGTCTCCAACCCACCTCTATTTTTCTCGTCATTCTCTACATTTGGAGAGTAAAATGGATAATGGGCACACCAACTCACCTCCAAATCACCTTCTATTCTCCATTTATTTTGGAGAACTACTATTCATGCTCTCTATTTTACTTTTTCATTATTTTATTTTTATTTTTATTACTTTCTAATTAACATATTATTTTACATAAAATTTTATTAATTAAATATCTAATATTCATAATTCTTTTTTTAAATATAATATAACATATTAATATTTCAAAAAATATTTTTAATATATACTATTTTAATTTTAAATTAATAGTATGTTTAATTTTTTTTCTAATTTTCATCAATAATAAAATTTATTATATTATTAATTTTTATTATAAAGAATATACAAACCTAAAGTGGCACAATGAAAAAATTAATTTAAAAACATAATGCATGATATCATACTTTAAATACAAGATAACAATACAATACATAATATAATAAATTAAATATAGGATAACAATACAATATAATACTTATCACAATAATTTAAATACAATAACATAATAATTAATTGATCACAACAATAATTTAGTAATTGGGTTGGTCGTTTCCAAATCTAGCTCTATTCAAAAAAAATTAGGATATGATTCCGACAATTATTGCTATTGTGGTTGTGATAGCGAATGTGATTGTCGATTTCTTTTTTCAAGTATTCATTGTTTATCTCGTTGCAGGTAATCACGAATATTTTGGATCACTAATAGTTTCTAAATTTTTCAGTGCAATTTTAGTTTCGTGTCTAAATTCTTTGGCTTTGATATATCTATCTAGTCTTTCACCGTCCTGTTGTATGGATGTAGCAGACTAAGATAACATCTTCCCAAGTAGGATGAGATTCTCATAGTTATCTCAAAATTATTCTTTGATAAATGAAATTATATATAGATACTAAATCAAGTAAAACCTATCCGCACATAATGTATACACCAATCCAATACATGCATCTCATTTATTTGAATTTATGATTCATTTTACGCAATTTTAATTAGTTTAGGATGAACGTGATATCAATGTACCAATTCAAGATGTCGTAGAGGCTCTAACTCCAACTATAGAAATGGTGGTAGATGAAATTTCCGATTTGAACAATTTTTAGCTAGACATAAAAAAATAAGGAAACAATTACTCATTTTGAACTCCGTAATGCATTAAAAGAGCATTTATGGGAGCAATGTAACGATTCTGAAAATTGAGTGTTTGTGTAATTGTATGTCACTTTTATTTGAATTTGTCCCCTAATTTATGTATTATATTATATTTTCGTGCAATTTATGTTATTTAAAAATTTAGAATAAAATGTAATTTTATATCGCATTAAATTTTTTATAAAGTAATTATTTTGGAAAAAAGAAATAAAGGATTTATATTATGAAATAAGAATAAAATAAAAATAATAATATAATATTGAGGAGAGAGAAAAAAATTCCTTTTTAGAGAGTCTGATAGAAAATTGGATAGTTGGTTGTCTGAAAAAATAGAGAACTCTATATTTGGAGAGTAAAATAGAGAATTGGGTTGGAGATGCCCTTAGGTAATTCATGCAGCCATAACTCTTTTCTCCTACAATATTCGTTTAAGTCTATTCTTTCTTTTTTATTGTCTTTTGTCTTACCGTTAACATCCATCATTGTGTTAAACAAATTATTAAAATAATTTTTTTCAATGTGCATCACATTAAGATTATATCGTAGCAGTCTGTCCTTCGAATACGGCAGCTCCCAAAATATGCTTTATTTCATCCAATTATGTTCAACACCATATCCAGGAAGTCTAGAAGGTGAAGATTCTTAACATTCGGTAATTGAGAAACTCTCTCCCAACTTTGATGCCCTGTGAGTAACGGAGGTGGGTCCCTTTCAACTTTATTTTTTCCTAAATGCATTTTTCATCTTTCTAAACTCATGGTCCATTGGAAAGAACTGGTGATGGCAATCAAACATTGTATTTTTTCTGTCATGCTTTAAAGTAATTGTCTTACTATTTTCCATGCAATACAGACATGATAGTTTTCCAGCTTTCATCCAACCAGACAACATCTCGTATGCAGGAAAATCATTAATAGTCGACATTAAAAAAGCGTACATAACAAAATTCCACTTAGTTAATATATCATAAGTTGAAACGACTTCAAACCACAATTGTTTGAGCTCATCTATCAATGATTGTAGATAGACATCAATCAAACTTTTTGGATTATGGGGACTTGATATAGCACAACTCAGAAATATGTAGGCACTGGTCATACACATTTCTGGAGGAATATTATACGGAGTAAAAAATACCGGCCATCATGAATAAGGAGAAGTTGCATTAGAGAATGGTGTAAAGACATCTAAACACAACCCCAATATAACATTTCTTGATTCACTAGCAAAATCAGGATATACATTATGAAAATATTTACATGCTTCACCATCAGATGGATGAGACAAGACAACTGGCGGCCTTTTATATTCGTAATGTCATCTATTTGTGGGATAGACATCATCGATGCATTCAACCTCTTTAACCTAGGAATGAGAGGTATATAATGCATCGCCTGAACTAAGATAATTTTTTCAACCGAAGCCCTCTTATTACAATCATGTCCACAAAACATACAATTCTCTAGTTCACTATCAGTCTTGTAAAATAACATGTAACCATTAACACACCATTGAATTCTTTCATACGACAATCCTAACTTAGACACCAAACGCACTGCATGATACAAGTTCTTTGGTATATTAAACTCCGGATTAACTAGTTCACAAAAAAGATCAACCATTGAGTCCATAGCCGTATTAGGAACATTCCAATGTGATTTAATAGTCATTAATCTAACCGCAACTGACAAGGCAGAATGTGAACTCCCTTCATATAGTAGACGACTAGACTGTTCTAATTGATCATAGAAGTGTCTTGCTTCTTCGTTAGGAGCTTCATCAAAATATTGTTCCGCTTCCATCCAACCTTGAACCCCAAAAGTATCATTGATAGTTTCATGAACTCTATCATGTTCAACCCTAATTTGACCATGTGGTGTAACCATATTATATACATCCACAAGCATCGAATTATAAAACATATCATCAAATCCATCACTTTCTCCATGATCAAGCCATATAAAATATCTAGGCTTAAATCCATTACGGTACAAAGGAATCAATACCTAATCTGGTTCAAACAATTTTAAGCACTTACATGCACTACAATGACACATAATCAATCCATTATTCTTGAAAATGTCAAGTGTCATTGTATGATCAATAAAATTTATAAAATCGGCAGTAAACTCAGGTTTCAAACTAGCACCAATATCATAATACATATTATACATCCACAAACGATGATCCATCTACAAAAATATAGATATTTAATTAGTTTTGACTTAATTCCACGAATAAAACACATTATTTATTTAAACTTATTTACACAACTTAAATTTTTTAACTAGTTTAGTTTAGACATAATTCCGCCAACTAAATCCGCCAACTAAACCACATTATTTATTTGAACTTATTTACACAACTTAATAATTTTAACTAGATTAGTTTTGATTTAATTTCAACAAATAAATCCACCAACTAAATCACATAATATATTCTAACTTATTAAAACGACTTAACAACTTTAACTAGTTTAGTTTTGACTTAATACAACAACTAAATCCACCAACTAAACCACATGTTTTATCTGAACTTATTTACGCAGCATAACAACTTAACAATTTTAATGAGTTCAGTTTTAACTTAATTCCAACAACTAATCCACCAACTAAATCACATTATTTATTTTAACATATTTACACAACTTAACAACTTTTTAACTTTAAATAGTTTAGTTTTGACTTAATTCCAACATCTAAATCCACCAACAAAACCACATTATTTTCTCTAACTTAAGCTACATGTCAACACTACATGGACACAAATCGATATTATAAGAAAATCAATTTTGTCATTAATAGATTCAACTAATGTTGGTACTTATGCTAAACAATCACATTATTCTTAACCTTAAAGCTACGTATCAACACTAGATGGACACAAATTGATCTTGCAAGAAAATCAATTTTGTCATCAATAGGATCAACTAGTGTTGGTACTTATGATAAATGAACACATTAATCCTAAATTTAAAGTTAAGTCTCAACACTAGATGAACACAAATCAATCTTGCAAGAAAATAAATTTTGTCATCAACAGGATCCACTAGTGTTTGTACTTATGCTAAACAAACACATTATTCCTAAATTAAAGCTAAGTGTCAACACTCAATCGATACAAAAAAATTATCACAAAATTAAATATAAATATCAATACTAGATGGACACAAAAACATTATTGGAAATAATAGTAATTGAACTTTAGAAATTTGCACCAACCTTATCTCCTACTTTGATGAAAGAAACAATATAGTCTTGTATGAACTTTTTTAGATGTTGAGCTTCCTCAGTTGCATAGCACGAGAAGTCTAAAACTAGTAGTTTAATAATATATATATATATATATATATATATATAAAACTCAAGTTTTAATAAGTTCAAGTTTTTAATTCAAGGTCATATCTAATTTCTAAACTTAATTAGTTATATATTCAAGCTAATTGTTAGTTCCAAGTTCAAGTTCTAAGTTCAAGTTTCAACTTCAAGTCGAAGTTCAACTTCAAATTCTAAGTTCAAGTTCAAGTTCTAATTTCAAGTTCAAGTTCAAGTTCAAGTTCAAGTTCTAATTTAAAGTTCATGCTCTAAGTCCAAGTTCAAACTCTAATTTCAAGTTCAAGTTCAAGTTCAAATTCTAAGTTCAAGTTCTAATTTGAAAGTTAAACTTCACAACATGCTTTGTTTGGTCTAGTTAGGTTCAATTAGTTAAAGATCTACAAAGTTAAAGCTTAATTAATTAATCATTACTAGTTTCAAGTCCTAAGTTCTAGTTAAGTTGATCAAAATTAAGTCTACATTAATTCTGAATTAATTTTTCATGTTATTATAAACTACATAATTAACGCGTACTTCTTGCAGTCATAAATAATAATTTCGTTCAACTTGCAAATAATTTTTTCTAATATCCATACATTAAAAATAATAAGAAAATAGGTTCTTAAAAAATATTAGCAATAATCCAACTTGAATTTAATTATTTGTCATTATCACATAACTCAAGAACCTCTGATAAATAAATTATTCATGAATTAATAAATCATTGGTTCTTTAATCAGCATTAAAAGGAAAATAAAGAAGAACATAAGAATCTATATGCAAGGACATTTCGTAATAAAAAGAAACATTTAAGTTTCATAGATAATACAATTCTGATATATGTCTTAGGACAAAATTTAAACAATTATTAATATATTTAAAAATGAAATTGCGCTTGAAAATGAAAGCAATTATAACTTTTGAACTTGCATGTTGAATTTCTTCAATTTCATATCTATGTAAAAATAGATAATATGTAAGTTTATATGCAGCACTTTTAAGTTATAGAATTTAATATAGAATATCAATACATGAATTCTTATAACTAGGTACAATGATTATTTTATGCACAATGAATGTACATACTATATGTGTATATTTTCAATCTAACTAGAGACAATAAATTTGCAGAAACATAAACAACATAGTATAAAATATGTACTCAAAAACAATAATTAATATCATAAGGATAAAATAATGAGAGTAAAAAACATATCAAGATACGTAAAAATAAAATGATAAAGAACGAGTCCACTTAATGCACAATGTTCCCTTTAAGAAATCAATTCTCCTTCAATACAAGAGGTCTGAAGAATCACATCCTATAAGGATGAAACGATTTTATTCACAAACTTAATGATGGAAAAAAAATGGTGTTTGTAAGTCATTCAACAGGAGCAAAGTACACGAATATCTAATTTTGCGCAATTAGAAGAAGAAGATCAGAATTTTGTTGTTTAAAATGAGAGGAAATTCCACTATCTATAAACAAGAAAGGGAAGGGGTAACAAATCTTTTTTGTGCCTTATCATAAAGGTTACAACTATTTGGAAAAGTTACAACCCTTCGGAAAGTTCACAATCTTTCATAAAAGACACAACTCTTCATTAAAGTCGCAACTCTTCATTAAAGTCATAACTTTTGATAAAATTCACAACTCTTCATTAAAGTCACAACTTTTCATAAAAGTCACATCTTTTCATGAAAGAGGAAGACTAGTTTTGGAAATAAATAAATTTAAAAGAAAATTCTTGCTTGTGGTGGCGCCACGTAGGCGGGCCTACGGTTATCTTTTATATAAATATATGATATGATATGATATGATTAATAAGGTTTAATAAAGTTCTAAATTATTTATATTAAGTTCAAATTAATTAAGGTCAATAAGATTTTCGCGTACTACAAAATTCTAATTAAGTTCAAATAAAATTCAAGTTCTAATAAGAATAAAATTTTGTTACAATAAATTAAAGTCAACTAATTAAGTTTAATTTACAGTAAATTGAACTTATAATTAATTATAAGTTCTAATTAAGTTGTAATTCAAATCCATAAAATTTTAAATTCAATCTCTTTAGGTAGTGTCCCAAATTCTAACTATGAGTCCTAAAATATCAAATATAATCCAAACTAGTCCTAGTAAATTCCAAATTCAAACAAGTCTTAAATCATAAATTTAAAGTACTCCTAGAATTCAAAAATCAAACCATTGCTGAAATCCCAAATTTAAACTAGTGCTAAATCACAAATTCAAACACTAGTCTTAAAATCACAAATTCAAAGTACTCCTCGAATTCAAAATTCAAACTAAATCTAGTGCTAAAATCACAAACTCCAAATTCAAACTACTCCTAAATTCCAAATTTGAAATAGTCTTAAAATCATAATTTCAAACTAGTCCTAAAATCTCAAAATCTAACTTGTGCTAAAATCCTAAATTCAAAATAGCTAGCTATTCCTAATCCCAAATTCAAACTATTAGTCCTAAAATCTCAATAATAATTTAAACTCTAGTTAGTTCGAATAACTGAAAATCAAACTAAGTCAAATAATAGATAAATTCAAATAACTCTTTAAGTATTCTAATTCAAACTAATCTTACAATCCCAATCAAACTAATCTTACAATACCGAAATAAAACTAATCTTACAATACCGAAAAATTTAGACAAATCCTAAGACACCCTAATTCCAACTTAACCCTAACATTAAAATTTTCAATTCACAATCAAGAAACACAAACTAACAATCACAACATCATAATTCAAACTAACAATCAATAAACTAATTACAATTAAATAACTAAAAAAATCAAATAAATAAAAATAATTGATTTTTTTTACTATAAATAAAATTCTAACCTTGAAGGACAAGGAGAGAATGAAGAGAGAGGGGAAGGAGGCGGTGATGAGGCAGCTCCTGACGGACGAACGGTGGCAGCAGCTCCTGACGGGCGGATCGGCGGCAAATTGGAGAGAAGGAGAGGAGAGGATTTGAGAAATGATAAATGGTAAAGAATGGGGAAAATGGTGTCTGTATGTATCAGATATTTCATGAAAAGCATTGACATCGTCTCTAAGTCTGCCGCTTTTCATTAAATAGTTGACCAAATAATTTGACAAAAAATATACAGACATAAAGACGCTGCCCATCGCTTAATTAAAATATTTGACCAAATAATTTGACCAAGAAGTGACGGACATAAAGACGATGTCCGTCACTTTTATAAAAAATTAATTGGTAAAATACAAATATTCAAAAGCGATGGACGGCGTCACTATTGTTAAATTTATGTATAATTATTTTTTAATAAAAGCGACGGACAACGTCTATGTTTATATCAAATAAATTATTATTAATTATATATATATAATTCGCGGAAAAAAGTGATGGACTAAGAGATGCATTGTGTCGCTTTTCGTAAAATAATTTTTAAAGTAATTATTTTTATTAAAAAGTGACGGACATCGTGGGAAATGGCGTCACTTTTTGGAGAGACGTCGTCCGTCGTTTTTTACCTGATTTTTAGTAGTGTCACTATGTCACTTGAAAAGTTGAGGCCAATGAAAACTAACTACTTCATTCTTGAAAAGTGATATTGAGATAAAAAAAAAACACGAACTACTTCGTTCTTGAAAAGGTAGAAAAATGAGAAACATTATCAATAGTATTTTCAATTTGATATTCAAAAAATACAAATGACGTTAGTAAATGATCATTTGAATTTTGGAGTTGGGGGTTTCAAATGGAGAATTATTAACTATTATACTACAACGCTTGTAACCAAGAATTAGAGACTAACAAGGGTTACAGTTCTTATCTATCGGAATACAAACATATATTTTACCATCAATTAATTTGGATTTTTTCATTGTCGAAAACGGATGAATTTGTAGGTCTCCCAAAGACATTCGGGCAAATTTAGCGTCCCAAAGTGGATCTTTATGAAAGAATATATGATCACCTCTTTATGAGAAGATTTTAATGTAAATAACCTATTATCCTTATTCCTACTCTATGTTTCATAACCCTAGTTAACAGTTTAACTACTTTTAACTAAATTCAGAAAATAACAAAAGTAATATGAACTAATAAATAACATGAATGTAGAAGAAAGTAAGCAAAACTTTTTATCCATGAAGAAAGTGGATCTAATGAATCTTGTAGCATTGGGTCTGAATACCCAAATATACATCATAAAAGAAGCAACATGAAATGTATCAGTACATTTAATGTACGGTATGTAAAATAACTAAATTCAGACAGTAATATAACTGATAAAGCTAAACAACTGAACATGAATATGGTAGACATCAAGAATGTGAAATGTTTGAGCGTAGAGATTTAAGAAACACTATAATTATCTAAATCAGAAGTACTATTAAAGAATTTAAGCTGAACTTTTGAAATTGAGAAGCCAAAACTAACATGAATGTTTGCTAACTAAATATCCATATGTAATGCATTTTTCAAAACTCACTACAACTGGTGGCAAAATCATATTTCATAAAAATCACAAGACTTTTAATTTCACAGAATAGTATACTTTTTAGGTTAATCCAACATAACAACCATGGGAGAACATATAATCTGATTTTAGTTCGATGAGTTAAGCTACCACACACCTTGCCAAGGTATGAGACATACATGTCTTGTGGATCCATAATAAGCCCTTACCAGGGGCACTTGGAGGATTAGCCCGAACCAACAATACAATTGTTAATCTACATTGGCATACGTAGTTTTAGGCATTCATTATATGAAGTTATGCCTTCTCGATGTTAACCATTGCTCCAAAAACTGTTATAATAGACCATTAAGCTCATATATCATAATTTAGCATACTGCTCATGAAAATAACATATTTAGATTAGAAACGCATACATCACAACGTGAATCATATACATATATTGTAGAAAACATGACAGATAATGTTTGGCTTGGAAACCATAATTTATAATTTGAATCATACACATATCTTGTAGAGATTATGAAAATTACATGTTTGATAGTACATAGGGTAAAATCAATGAAACACTCTTGAATTTGATAAATTATATATCATAATCTAGAATCATGCAATTAAACTCAACGTTTTTTTTGTAAGAAGAAACACAAAATTGCGATTCATGCTTTTGAAATCTCTTGATGAAAAGGGGAAAAACTTCATGGAAAATTCCTTAGAAAATTGATGATATTATAAAGATTGATGAGTTCATAATCTTCGTCAAGAAAAACATGACATTTCGTATATACGTAAACTGATAGTTCATGAAGGCAATTACATGTATATAGAAGAATTAAAATAATTTTTGGGGAAGATTTCACAAGGATTCATCAAGAATCATGGAAACATTAAGACTATAAAGAATGTAAACTTCGAACAAGAACCCTAATTATTCCATGGAGTTTCTAGGGATATAAACATGGGGGTCATTGGAGAAGAAATAATCCCTAACTCGAGGTTATGCTTATATAGTCTGAATCACTCAAATGAAAATCCTAATGTTGAAGACGAATCCCAAAAGTTTGTTCTTGAATCTTTGAATGAGTTCCTGATTCCAATAGATATGCGAGAAAGATTTGATTTAAGAACCTTGTTATGAATTTATGATTATAAGTTAAGAACATTTGAAAACACTTGAGAGACATGGGAGGAACGTACCTTGGTGTTGAAGGTGGAAGAGAGGAGAGATTTAAAAAAAATAAGTCTAAGTCATCCGAGATGATTGCCCAAGTGAACCCCAAATATAAAATTAATATATTAAACATCTTAGAAATGCAGATGCAGTAATAGCGGGGAGTGCCAAATGTATGCGAGGCGCGATACATGTGGCCATTGTGATAGTCGTTCAGTAAAATACTCATTACCTCTTGATCAAAAGTTAGATTGACAGTGGTTGGGTGTATTAATAACTAAACTCAAGGGCTTTCAATTTGATGGGTTAGGGTCTATGTAATCTCATATTCTAGGAGATATTCTTGTTTGAAGTTGACCCTTAAATGAACTTACACAAGAACTTAATAGCCAAGGAAACTCTCAACTGGATTTTGTGCTAAAGGTTACTTATGAACTTACCTCACATTTAATACACTTCCATTACTAAGGAATTGACATTTACACCTAGGAAGAATCATTTTTCACCCATTTAGTCGAACTATATTTGTAGAATGGCTCAAGTTGTAGACAAAAGTTTGAGGTGTTATAATTTCCTTCAAACGCTTTGGTTATTGATAAATGAACTATAATATTTCTTTAATTTGATATATCATATATGGTATGTAAAAAAATTAAAATTCATTCTTCTACTTGTGCAGCCCTTATGGGAATGAGGAAGGAAGTCTAGTACCTACTAATGTAGACTAGTTCACCAGTCTCTCTGTCGAAACCTCAGTCTTTCTTTCTCAATTGGTTCTTCAACAACAATTTTGGTATTCTGTCCCACATATCTTTAACGCATTGATACATCACATCTTTCACTTGTTTAGAATTAGGATACACATCCCCAGGTAGTCCTTCATGGGGAATAGTGTCTCGAGCAATATCAATCTGACTCATGTGTCTTTCAAGATTTTGGATTATTAAGTCTCAGTTTTCTGCATTAACTGACCACTTTTGTTGCTTATATGCATTTGTTTCATTTCCATGAATCCATATAAAAGTCTCTACACTATATTACCCATATTGATAGCCTTGCTACTGGGCTTGTGGTTTGTACTAATTTTAATTTTGATTTCCACCCTAAGAAAATTTTGTTGGTTAGTCCAATTTGGTCTATGTGTTTAAAAATAAATAAATATATTTTGTGTTCCCTTGTTCAAATTGTGTACAAAATTATATGGAATTCATTTATATTCACACCTCACACATTTGATGTATGGTCACCTTCACAGACCATTCAATATAACTAAGTGTGTTTCAACTAGTGAACTTGACTTTGCGTATGTGCTTGACCCATCAAGAATTTGTTTAGATGACTGAAATGGTTGTTTATTGCTGCTATTTGTGTCTATCTGCTAGTTATTCGATCAACGTCCATCATGCCTCGATTGGACTCACTAGTCTATTTTGGATAACTGTGATGATACCTTCTTGTAACATCTCGGATTCTAGATAAACTGAAGTGAAGCTAAGAAAAACAAGAAAGATCAAATTTGGAAATAAGGAAATCTGGAAAATTTCCAGATTTCAAAAGTGAGTTTTGATCATTTTCAAACGGCCATAATTTCCAGATCAGGAGTTGTTTGAGCGCGTTCTTTATATGGATGGAAAGCTCGTTGGAAGAGCTTTCCAACGACGCCAAGTTTGCAAATTTCTGAGGTCGTATGAGTGATATATGACCTGCGGAATATGGGCAGTTGAGCAGTGAAACTTCCAAAATCGGATTTAGTAAGGGTGTTTTGGTCTTTTCCTTAAGTCTTAATTAATTCGTTTTGGAGTAATATGTTGGGGTCTAAACTGATCCCATTAAGTTTACGCACTTAGAAATAATAGACTAGGGCTTTGAAAGAAAGTATAAAAGAGAAGAAGGAAGAAGAAAACGCAAGAACACCAACATTTTGCTTCATGGATTTCGTCGGGGCTGATCCCTAACAAGGTATGTGAGATCATTCGGTGATGGATTATTTCACCCACCCTCTAACTTGATTCACTACATCAATTAGAGTTACATTGAAAAGAAATATTGAAACTTTTGATTAAACGTTTGAAGTTCTTGTTGATTGAATTGTTGTTGATCGTTGTTAGTTGTAATCCATGTTTTAGGACTGGTTTTGGGTATATTGGGTAATAAGTTAATTCAGGATCCTATGTGTTTGGGGTGGAATCCATGGGAGTTTGGGAATGTTTAGAGATGAAAAATGAAGAAGAGAGTCGGAAAACCCGTTGGGGGGTTGTTGGGGCGCCGCGGCTCGAAAGCCCCTCAAGACAGAGTCTGTCTGTCAGGCTCTTGCGCGCCTCGCCTCTTAGATCTCCTGAGGACAGTCTTTGTTCGTCAGGCTATGGCGCTCCGCGCCAAGACTCCCTCGAGACCCCGTTCATTTCCTATCTTTTCGTATTAGTTCCTAAGTGATGTACCCTTCATTCCTAGTTGATTCCAATACTCTAGAGTAAGTCCAAAAATCATGAAATCATCCATAAATATGAGATCATGATCCTTGAATCCATAATTCAATTCAAGCAAAGTTAAGATCAAAGTCAAAGAAGTGAAGAGCCAAGTTTAGAAGTCAAGAAGCGAGTTAAAGTAAATTTATAAGTTTTCTAAAGTCTTTCACAAATGTTTCACTTTGTTTTAAAGAATTAAAGTTCAAGTCAATAAAGAGTAAAGAGTTGAGTTCATTTCTCAAAAGCTATAAGGGAACTAAGTATTCCCTAAAGGTCAAGCTTTCAAGTAAGCAAAGAGTATCAAGTTGAGTTTACTTCTCAAGAGTTATAAGGGAACTAAGTAGTCCCTAAGATTTTAAACAAAATGTTTTCAAAATTTTGAGAAGGAAGGGAAGCTAGACTTTCATAGAGCCTATGGCTAGTTTCAGTAAAGAAAAGAGGAAACTATGATTTCCAAGAGAGCTTTTTAAAAGCTAAGTTTTGAGCACTAATCTCAAACCACAGAATCAGTATATTTTTAAACATAAGAGCCAGTATATTTTTGGGAGTAGATTTAGAACCGATATAGGGGAGAATTCAGATAATTCAAAGCCCCCATAAACAATGTTAGCCACCATGGGTAGAAAAAGGGTCATACTTTTTAGATGATTCTTTTTCACAATTTACTTGTGGATCCATTAGGCAGTTCAGGTCTTATACCTTTGGCCGGGTATAAGATGCGCGGACAGTGTGCGGTAGACAGATGTATCATCACTGTAGCTCTTAAGTGATGGTTGTCAGTTAGAGAATCTCCCTCAGGTAAATGTATTTTTATATACATCAGTCATTGTATTTTTATACACAGAAGTATTGTATTTTCATATACATCAGTATTGTATTTTATATACATCTCAGACATTATTGTGTACTTGTATATATATACTCAGAGGTTTAACCATGTTTTCAGTCAGCATTTCTTTATATTGAATTTATTTTAACTATGTATATTGAATAAGAGTTAGTAGATCATGAGTTGAGCAGAGCCAACGTAAGTATTCATTCTTACTTCCTTTTCAAGCCTATGTTTTGTTTAGCTCTCCAACTCGCATACTCGTACATTCAATGTACTGATGCCAGTTGGCCTGCATCGTTTCATGATGCAGACGCAGGTACCTAGGATCAGCACGCAATGCTTCGTTGATCCAGATTGAGCTTCAGAGTTTGTGGTAAGCCTCCTTGTATTCTGGAGGACATCCTTTTCATTTCTATATTAGCTTAGCTTTTAGGATGTTGTGGGTCTGTCCCAACATCCCTCTCTAGACAGTTTAGAGGCTTCATAGACTATATTATTTCAGTTTGGAGTTTTTTTCCAGTTATTAAGACTCAAGTGCCATTTTGGACAACGTTATGATATGAAGTACTTTTCTTTAAATATGTTTTATTCGTGTTTAAGTTAATTTTGTCTTCCTCTAATTTAAGTAGCCATTCCAATGGTTCATTTGAGGGCCATCAATGTTCTTCGAGTGCCGGTCCTGTCCAGGGTGTAGGCTCAGGGCGTGCAATTCTGATAATTTTGGGCAGTTTATGGTGAAAATTAGGTAAGAAAACATTTTGAGTAATGACTAGTAAAATGTAGAAAGTTTATAAAGGTGAGGTCTAGGGTTATTAGAGAAGGGATTGGGTAAAATGTTTAGGCTTGATTTAGTTTTTTAATTAGCTAAGAAATTAAGGAATCTATAGGGATTTTCAGAAGTGAATTTGGGTGAGTAAACCTCCCGCTATTGAATTTGGTGTGAAAGGGTTAGTTTGGAACATCAAGGTTCGAAGGTGTTTTAGGAAATGGGGTTTTTTTGGGAAGATTTCCGAGTTTCTTTCTTCTTGTAAGCTGCTATAGTTGGTGTAATTACTCTATAGAAGAGCTGGTATAGCAACGGGTGGCTCTTATAGCAGGTCAGTCATGGATTAATGGAGAAAAATTCTTACAACCCCTTATTATTGTACAACTTCATTTTTGGGAAAAGAAAGGGCGACTTAGGTTTTTTTTCCTCAGTTTCCACCAATTCTTGGGTAAAGGTAAGTTAATTACTCCCCTAACTTGTAATCTTATTCTTAAACCCTAGCATCTATGGTGGTTCTCTTAGGGGAGGGTTTTGACATGAATTTATGGTGGAAAAGTCCTTGTTTGGGTGGGATGATCATGAGAATTTCCCGGGGTTTAGGGTTTGGTATAATTTTTATATGTTTCGGCCATTGTTCTTTGATTGTTTTGTATTGTTATTATTTTAGACAAAAATCAAGCCAAGACATTACAAAAAGGGAAAACTCAAGTTCTTTGAGTTTTCAAAGCTTAATTGGAGGTAGGTGATGATTTTTTGGAAGTTATGTGATGTGTGCATGTTAAGTATTTTGTAATATTACTTGTGCAATCCAATTAGGGAAAACAGAAGGGATGAATGCGAAATGACATCAAGTTGATAATGTCATCTAATGAACCTATTTAATTTACTTGTGGCTTAATGTATGGTTGTTCATTGTGTCTATGGTTGTGTATGTTGTTTGTGATTATTTTTTTACTTAGGTACAACACCAGTATGAAATACTTATAGTATGCTTAGGTTACATGCCTATTAATTATGGGATGATATTTGTTACGCTCGGATACCACGCCGGTACACTAATAATAAGTATTTGTGGGTTCGAGGAGAGAACTGAGTTTTTGTTTATGTGATAATGTGTGACATTTCCATGCAAAAAGTTAAGTCATGATATTGATGACAAGAAGGTAGAAACAAACCTTCGCAAGATAATCTCTTAAGAAGACACGCACCATCTGAACATCGAAAAGATGTAAATTCATATAAGTTACCCAACCCATGGCACTAGATCAAAGTTAAGTCCCAATGACTCGCGAAATGAGCAACTTAAGTCTGAGTGAAACCTCTCAAAACTGGCCAATCTACTCCAAAGGACGACCGATCCTTAGGTGAAACAACACTAAGCCCAACTTCAACAAACTCTTCTAGAAAACTGAAGTGATATTAAACTTGAAGCCCAATGCGATAGAGATTGATGCCATGATTCCACAAACCACCCCTCGAGTGGAAATTTTAGTAAAGTAGCCTAATACATGGGAATATGAGTCGGTAGGCAGCGAATGAGCATAACTAATCCATCTAGAGTGACAAACAAAACCAAATCTTAGCAAGCTAATCAAAATAGTACACCCAACCATCGTACTTGAAACAAGTGAACATTATTAATCCACAAATGACATTGACTCCATCCTGAAGATGAGCCTTCTAAGAAGATTCCCCAGTCTCTAGAAAAAAACAAAAAGATGTAGAAGCTGTCAATAAACACCACCACATAAAACCCAAATCAAAAGTGTAAGCTCTTGAACCATCTACACAACCTTTGTGGAACTCTAAAAAACCAAGGTATATAAAATAAATTACAATGACAGAAAGTAGTCTTGCTCACAATGTAGAAGATACCCATAAAACAAATACTGAACAACGACAGCTAAACATCAAGAAATCCGTACTAGAATCATACCCCAATGTTAGATGGATGAATCTATAATCAAGAAAGTGGACACCCTTGCTCAAAAATTACTCTCTCTGCTAGCCACCAATTTAACACGAGCGTATCACTCTATAGTACCTGTGTACATAAAAAAACCACCCATAAAACACCTCCAACCAACTTATCGCCACAATTAGAACATTCCGAAACCACTTAATTTCAAACCTTTCCTACCCAAACATAAACATACGGGACTACATCATCAAAATTCTGGCTTAAACATTAATCCTAAACATCAAACCCTTCATAAATTGACAACATATAGATAACACTGGTTGCTTCAAGTGTGGTCTGAATGGTAATTTCATGAAAGAGTGCCCAAAGAACAAGCAATGCAGTGGTAATGGAGGCAATAGAGTCTAATCTTCATCACCCACTCCACCAGAGAAAGGTGCACCTAGAGGAGCTACTTCAATTGAAAGGCGGAGGACCAAACTATCGTTATGCTATCAACAGTTGCTAAGAGAAAGAGAATTCTCCAGATGTTGTCATTGGTATGATCAATGTGTTTTGTTATGATGCTTATGCTTTGCTAGATACATGAGCAATTCGATATTTTGTGACTCTATATGTTGCGATGAATTTTGATGGTCTTTCTAAGCAAGTTCTCGAGCCCATCAGTGTTTCTACATATGTGGGTGAGTTGATTCTAGCTGAGAGAGTTTATCTTGATTGTACCATTTATGACAATCACAAAAACACCGTGGCTGACTTAGTTGAGTTAGACATGGTAGATTTTGATGTTATTAAGTATGCACTGGCTTCTTGCATGTTATGCCTCAGTTGATTGTAGAATTTGAATTGTCAACTTTCAGTTTCATAATGTGCCAATTACAGGGTGGAAGAGTAGTTCAATAGTTCCTAAGGGTCTTTGTTAGTAACTTAAGGGGAGAAAGTTAGTTTCCAAGGGGTGTGTCTATCACTTAGTCTGAGTTAATGAATCCAGTGTTGAGACACCACCTATATAGTCAGTTCCAGTCGTGAATGAGTTTCCAGAAGTCTTTATATGATCTTTCCGGAGTCCCTCGTGAGAGAGAAATAGTCTTCAGTATAAAAATTATCCCCGACACTTATTCTATCTATATTCTGCCATGTAGAAGGCTCCAGAAGATTTGAAAGAGTTAAAAGAGCACTTGAAAGATCTTCTTGATAAAGAATTTATGATGCTCTGGTCTTATACATGAGGAAGAAGAATGATTCATTTTGAATGTGTATAGATTACCTCCAATTGAATAAGGTTACTAACAAGAATAAGTATCCACTTCCAAAGATTGATGATCTATTTTATCGACATCAGGGTCCACTTATTTTTCGAAGATAGACCTCAGATCATGCTACAATCTTTTGAGAGTAAGAGAAAGTGATATTCCTAAGACAACTGGTCTTTATGAATTTCTGGTCATGTCTTTTGGTTTTTCTAATGCTTTTCTACCATTCATGGATCTTATGAACATGGTATTCAAGCCTTATCTAGATATGTTTTTATCCTATTAATTGATGACAATCTAATCTATTCAAGGAATAAAGAAGATCATGCTAGTCAATGAAGAGTAGTTCTCCAATCTCTGAAGGATAGCGAGTTGTATGCTAAATTCTCTAAGTGTGAGTTTTGGCTTGAGTCTATGGCATTTTTGGGCCACATTATTTTTGGTGATGGAATTCGAGTTTATACATAGAAAGTAGAGGCAGCGCAGAATTGGCCTAGACTTACATCTCTGAAATATATTAGGAGTTTCTTAGGGTTGGATCGATAATATAGAAGGTTCGTCAAGGAGTTCTCATCTATTTCATCCACTTTGACTAAGTTGACTTAGAAGATAGTAAAGTTTCAATGGTTTGAAGCTTGTGAGAAAAGCATTTATAATTTAAAAATTAGGTTGACTAATGCACCAGTATTTACCTTACTAGATGGTACGAAAGGTTGTTGTGTATTGTGATGAGTCTATAAATTAACTGGGTTTTGTATTGATACAGAATGACAAGGTTATAGCTTATGCCTGTAGGCAGCTTAAGGTTCACAAAAAGAATTACCCAACCCATGATATAGAGTTAGTTGTTGTAGTATTCATTTTTAAAATATGGCACCACTATATTTATGGTGTTCATGTGGATGTGTTCACCCATCACAAGAGTCTTCATTACGTATTCAATCAAAAAGACCTTAATCTTAAATAGATGAGGTGGTTAGAGTTACTAAAGGATTTTGACATTAGTATGCTATATCACATAGGTAAGGCTAATGTTGTTGTTGATGCGTTTAACATGTTGTCTATGGGTGTACCACCCATTTTAAGGAAGAAAGGAAAGAATTAGCCAAAGATGTGCACATACATGCTTGGGAGTCCGTTTGTTGGATTCCAAAGAAGGTATAGTCGTGGTTATGAATGGGGTTGAATCATCATTAGTGTGACAAGTGAAACATACACAAGACCAACACCTTATTTTGATTGAATAGAAGGAAAATGTTCATAAGCAAACAGTTTTGGCTTTTGAGCAAGGGGGAGATGGTGTATTAAGATATCAAGGTAGATTATGTGTACAAGGAAGAATGAGCTCCAAAAAAGGATCTTAGAGGAAGATTATAGCCCTAGATATTCGATCCATCCTGGTTCCAAAAAGATGTATCGTAAATTGAGAGATGTCTATTAGTGGAGTAGTATGAAAAAATGTATTATTGAGTTCGTTGCTAAGTTCCTAAATTGTCAATAAGTATAAGTAAAGCACCAAAGGCTTGGTAGTATGGATCAGAATATAAGGATACCAGAATGGAAGTGGGAGATTATCAATATGGATTTTATTACTGTCTTAATGTGGTCTCTCAGGCGCAATGATTCAATTCAGGGATTGTGGATTGAATGACAAAATTAATTTGCCGGTGAATACCACTCATTTAGCAGATGATTAAGGAGTTCAATTGTCCATTATCTCAGATAGAGGTGTAAAATTTACTACAAAACTTTGGAAATCTTTTCAAAATTGTTTGCGTTCGAAGGTGAATTTTAGTACTGCTTTTCATTCGAAGACTTATGGTCAGGCGCATCATACTATTTAGACTTTAGAAGATATGTTGAGAACTTGTGTGATTGATATAAAAGGTAATTTTGATGATTAATTACCTCTAATAGAGTTTGTTTACAACAATAGTTTTCACTCTAGGATCAGATTGCTCCTTATGAAGCTCTTTATAGTAGAAGATATAGATATCCTAATGGATGGTTTGAGGTTGGAGAAGCTTGGTTTATAGGACCATGCTTAGTCCGTCAATCTATGGGAAAAGTGAAGATGATTCATGAAAGATTGAAAGCAACACAGATTCGTCAAAATCCTACACTGATATTAGGAGAAAAGACTTAGAGTTTGAAGTACATGAGTGGGTTGACTTGAAGGTTTCACCTATGAAGGCTTTTATGAGATTTGGTAAGAATGGATAGCTTAGTTCCCGATATTTTAGTCCTTACAGGATATCCAAGAGGATTGGTAATGAAACTTATGAGTGGGAACTACCGCAAGAGTTAGCAGTAGTTCATCTAGTGTTTCACATTTCTATGTTGAAAAAGTGTATGGGCGATCCTTCACTCATTATACCGACTGAAAATAATGTTATCAAATACAACCTATATTATGAGGAGATTCCCATTGAAATGTTAGATCACCGGGTTTTGAAGTTGAGAACCAAGGAAGTTGCGTTAGTCAAGGAATTATGGAGAAATCAGTTCGTTAAGGAGGCTACTTAAGAAGCTAAGGAGGACATGAAGAAGAGATACCCATATCTCATTGAGTCCGGAGAAATTTCAGATTAAGGTACAAATTCTCTTCTTAGTACTTTTTAATTGGTATGCTGAATGTGTTAGATTTGCATGTTTGGTGTTTGAGATGGGTGTTAGATGTTATCGCCCTTAGAGTAATCTTATTTGAGGAAAAATATTCCTATGGGAGAGATATTGTAACATAATCCCTTAGAAAGAACTAGAATTAGAAAGAACTATTTTTGGAAAGAGTGAATTTGGAAATTTTGACAAGGTATGCTAAGTATAAGTTTTGGTTCAACTTCAAACGACCATAACTTTCAGTACACGATGCATATGGTGGCCCATAAGATATCAAATGAAAGTTCTTCGAATATTCTTTTCGACACCATTGAGTTTGCTAATTTTTGAGCTCATATGATGGATATTTGCCCGTTTGAAGTTGGGTTGTCCAGTTAAGCAAAGGTACCCAAAAATATGAGGGGTATTTTTGTATTTTCCTTACCCTTTAAGATTTAAGCATTTTAGTATATAATTAGAGGTCTAAACTGATTTGGTTCAGCTTTTCAAAATCAAGATAAGTTTAGAGTTTTAGAATAGATTTCAAGAAAAGAAAATAATATTCAAGCATTCGACGAGTTCTTCAGGTTTTCTTGCGGATTTTCGCAAAGGGTTTCATACCTAAGAGGTAAAAGAGCTCACATAGTGTTGGGTTTGTTCCCACACGCCAATCATATTTCTTTCGGCGCCAATTCATTCTTCAAGTTGATGGATTTGAGTTTTTGTTGAGTTTTCTTGAAATATATTTCATCATATTGATTGTTGGGTTGTACTTCATCATCTTGATTGCTGGGTTTTTGATGAGTTCTTGGGATATCTAAAGCGTTTGGAGGATTTTTTCAAGTAATTTATAATGTAATTACGTTGAGTACTCGATTCTAACTTATTGGGAAGAAATGTTTTGATTGTCGTCGAATTAAAGTCAATAAATAGTAGAAAAATTCATCGGAATTTTCTGGGGGAATGGTGGTGCGACGTGCTACAGAGTAGTGCACCATAAATGGGTCTCTGAACTTAGGGGCTGGCACCCCGCGCCAGCACTCTTCATGGTTCTTATGCCCCAACCCTTTTTCTGTCTTTTAGCTAAGAGTCAAGTCTTGAGAATTTTTCTGAGCCATTTTAATAAGTCTTTTACAATCGTTGTAAACTTGTCTTAAGAATTGAGCATTTGATATAGTGAAAGAGTAGATTCAAGCTTATTTAGTTAAAATGATATATGGAAACTAAGTATTCTCAAGATTAAATGTTTTCACATTTGAGATGAGAGGAAACACCGATATCCAAAAGATTTTCTGAGTAATTTTGAGTACTGTCTTTTTTAAGAGATAGATTTTTGAGTAATAATCTCAAACCATAGAAAGAGTTATGTTTTTAAATATATCATCTGGTTATATGTTGGGATTATTATTGAGAACTGATATGCGGATGACATCAGAAAACTCAAAGTCCTCATAAACCATGTAGCCGACATGGGTTATAAGGGTTATACTTTTTAGATGATTCCTTAATGCTTTTTAGTATAAACTAGTGGATCCTCTTAGTAGTAGGTTCTATACCCCATCAAAGTATAGGAAAACTACGGAAGCGTGGGCTAGACGCGTTATCGGTTAGAGAATGTCCCAGGGAGTTATTTTGTATTCTTATACAAACAGAGTTTATTTTGTATTTTCATATATAAATAGAGTTTATTTTGTATTCTTCTATACAAACTGAGTATATTGTATTTTTAAATACATAAATTTGTTATCTATTGTTTTGAAAGCTTTTCTTTATAATGCATTCTTTTCTACTACTTTATATTGAAAGGAGTTGAGTATCTCTGAGTTGAGGTGAGACGAGATAAGTGATTCTTACATATCCAGTTCAAGCTTATACCTTGCTTAGATTTCCCCTCACATACTCATATATTCCATTTAAAAACGTCATTTGGTCTACATCTTTTATGACCAAGATCAACATCCAGAGCTTCGTTGATCCAATTGAGTTTCTGAGTTGTTTGGTGAGCCTCCATGCTTCCGAACGATCCTTCTCTTGGTTTTATCATTCAAGGTTTTCTAGGATTATCTGGGATCTTGTCCCAATATCACTCATAGTATTAGAGGCTTCATAGATTTATAGAAACTAGTTCATGAGTTTTTTTTACTTTGAGTTGTTTATGTTAAGACTTGAGATGCCTCTTTGGTTAATACAATATTTTACTTCTAAAATATTCTAAGTATGAGTGAAGCTTCATTTTTAATTTATTGTATTATTAGTAAGTAATTCGCTAAGGGTTAAGTCTGGAAGATGGTTCACTTGGGACCAACCATGGTTCTCGAGTTTCGGTCATGTCCAGTGTGTAGGCTAGGGGTGTGAGAGTATTACCAGTGAATTGTATAAACTAGTAGCCAAAATATTGTACTTGTAACAACCCTAGAGTATATCCTAGAAGTTATGGCATCCTCAAGTCGCCACACGGCGTCGTCGATCTCTCGGAATTCATTCATTGCATAATACATAAAAATAGCTGAAAACTTAAACATTTTCATAGCACATCATATGCTAGAATCATCACTTCATATATATATATATATATATATATATATATATATATATATATATATATATATATATATATATATATATATATATATATATATATATATATATATATATATATATATATATATATATATAATATAAGAAGTACATAATTAGACTCTAAGTCTCTTTGCCATCTAAGACACAACTAAATATAATAGAGTAGAGACACGACCCTTAACAACATAAAACATAATCTAGAATATTATATAATTTGAATAACATCTTTGACATAGGAAATCCTTGAGTCTTAAGGATTCCTTTCTTGTAGTTGGGAGATCTATCCAAGCTCTTCACTTAGGAGACATGTCTAGCCATCACCACCTACACTTGTGTAAAAAGATGAAGAAGAATGGTATAGTACAAGGATGCACTAAGTATGACAACAATGCAAAAACATGCATTTAAAGAGGACATTTAGTTAGAAATCATGCATCATGTCTTAATAGTAAAACTTCATGAACAAAATTGATACAACAAGCACAATATAGGTCACATACTTCATACACTTGGATATTACTCATAACAATACTTGAAGCCATTTCATCACACTTAAGGATCATTTAATAAGGCACACTTCACACATAAAAACCATAACCTAAGACAACCTCCCAATCTCACTAGTGCAATATACAAGTAGTATCCCATACTACTACTCATACCAAGTGATTCTAAGAAGTCACCTTAGACTTAGGCACATAACATTCAATAACATACCATACATGAATTTAACCTTAGACATAAGACCAACATACTTCATAGAATCATATAAGGACTCATGCACTTACTACAACTTTATTCATAACGCATTTAGTTCATATTATAGGTAAACCACCCTGATAACCCCTTCACAAGCTTACTTGTGCAATATACACATGGATTCCCATACCCCCACATATACTAAGTAAACTCATTTAGAAGCCATAAGTGTAATTCACATGCATACTCAAATTCATGTCTTGACATAAGTAAAGTCACCTGAAGATGCATTCATACAATTCATACATAACATAGGTCATACTTTCATAAAAGTACTAATATTATCCTTTATTGGAGTTCACCAGTGCAATGCATGGGTAGGGTCCATAGTCCTACCTATACTAAGTAACCTCCTCAAGGAGTAGCTCAAAGGTATCCATGATGAGAATTCTACTTTCATCATCGAACCTATATTATGTAAGAATGTCCTTTCACATAATTCTACTTCATACTTTCATGTGTGTGTGCATACATATGTGAGATCTACCTTTACATAAACAACTCTAAACCACACATGCTCATAGTTCATAAATCATTTACTTTACATGCATAGAAGATAGGTAATGATCCATAGGATAACTATTCTTTCCTTACTCATCATGAATTTGTTAGAACAAAAAATACTCAAGAAACTGATTTGAAAAAATAAAAATAGAGTGAACTTATGAAATTCCTTATGTATATTAATCTGCAGAAAGTCTGAATTTACACAAAGAAAAAACATAAACATTAAAACTAAAATAAGAACATGTGCCACTAACTACCATAAAAGGGGCCACTAACAGCCATAATGGGGCCACTAACTTCAGAAAGTTGAGCAACTAAAGTTGACTAAGTCTAGCTAGAAAATAGAAAGCACTAAACTGAAATAATTAAAAGCAATAAAAATAATAATAAGCTGGAAAAAATGCCAATTGTCTAACACTCCTCCTTGGCATTTTTGTGGCAAACACCAATTCGTTGCCTCAGATCTTCAAACCTTTCCTTTGGCAATGACTTGGTTAAAATGTCAGCTAGCTGGTTCTCAGATGAACAATGAACAAGCAACACTTCATTAGATTGTTGGACTCTCTAATAAAATGAAACTTGATCTTGATATGTTTAGTTCGACCATGAAACACTGGATTTTTTTAAATTGAAGCTGCTGAACTGTTGTTACACATGATCTTGGTAGCTTTTGTTTGTTCATGCCCTAAGTCCTTCATCATCTTCCTTAGCCAGATAACATGATTCACAGCAGATGCAACAACTATGTACTCAGCTTCTGCTGTTGATTGAGCTGTAGTTTCTTGTTTTTTAGAGCTCCAACTAAAACAACTTGTCCCTAAATAGAAAAGATATCCAGAGGTGCTTCTGGAATCATCAACTCCACCAGCCCAATCACTATCAGAGTACCCGATCAGGTTCATAGTTACTTCGGCAGATGTTGGGAAAAAAATTCCAAACTTGCTGGTTCCTTTAATATACCTTAACACTCTTTTAGCTGCTGTGAGGTGTGTGTGTCTAGGCGAATGCATGAACCTAGAGAGCAAACTAACAACAAATAGAATGTCAGGCCTGCTTGCGATTAGATATAGAAGACTGGCAATTAAGCTTCTATACATACTATCATCCACTTTTTCGGAATCCTCATCCTTGCCAAGCTTAACACCAGTAGATATTGGAGTACTCACAGGTTTGCTGTCTTGCATTTTGTACCTGTTTAGAATATTCGAAATGTATTTTTGCTGGCATATGAAAATTCCATCACTGGACTGCAACACTTCCATGCTGAGAAAGTACTTCATGACTCCAAGATCACTCATTTCAAAGATTTTCTCCATTTCATCCTTGAACCTTTGGATTAGTTCAATTTTGCTTCCTGTCACAAGCATGTCATCCACATAAATTGAGACAATTAAGGACTCACCTGCAGCATTGACTTTCACATACAAAGTATCTTCACTTTGACTTCTACTAAAGCCAAGTTGGATGAGATGATTGTCCATCCTCTCATACCATGCCCTTGGGGCTTGTTTTAGGTCATACAAGGCCTTTGTTAAAAGATAAACTTGATCCTCTTTTCCAGGAGTTGAGAAACCATCAGGTTGATCTACATAGATCTTTTCAGCAAGCAAACCATTCAAGAAAGCCGATTTGACATCAAGTTGATGAATCTGCCAGGAACTATGAGATGCAAATGCAAGAATAAGCTTGATTGTGTCATACCTTGCTACCGGAGCAAATGTTTCCTGGTAATCCACACCATATTGTTGTGCGTATCCCTTCACCACCAATCTAGCCTTATGTTTACAAATTGTTCCATCAGGATTGAGTTTTGTCTTGAAAATTCATTTTACACCAATTACCTTGCGATTTCTAGGTGTGTCAACAAGCTGCTATGTTCCATTCTTCTCAATCATGTCTATTTCTTCTTGCATAGCTCTCCTCCATGCCTGAGATTCTTGTGCTTCAATATAGCTTGTTGGTTCAGAGCTAACCAAGTTACACCGCTGATAGACATCTTTTAAGGATCGAGTTCCCCTCACTGGTACATTATCCACTAGTTCATCTTCTGAAAGTTGAGGCTGCTCTATTGAAAATGAATCAGAATAAGAGGTCTTCTGATTTTTCCAATCCCAACCAGCTGCTTCATCAAACTTCACTTCTCGGCTGAGAATTAGTTTGTGTGATTTCAAACAGAAAATCCTGTAACTTTTGGATGAACTATAGCCCATAAATATGCCTTTATGAGCCTTGTTGTCCAGCTTACTCCTTTTTGTTTCTGGAACTCAATAATAACATATACACCCAAAGATTCTGAGATGGTGTACTGATGGTTTGTTCCCACACCAAGCTTCATATGGGGTCATGTCCTGCAAGGCCTTAGTAGGCAATCTGTTCAGCAAATATAGCAAATATACAGAGGTATTGACTGCCTCAGCCCAAAACTGATTTGGGATCTTTCTTTCGAGCAAAAGACATCTGGCCATCTCCATTACTGTCCTGTTCTTCCTTTCAGACATGCCATTTTGTTGTGGAGTGTATGGTAATGTCAATTGGCGTTCAATACCTGTGCTATTACAAAACTCCACAAATTGAGAAAAAGTATATTCTCCTCCATTGTCAGACCTTAAAGCCTTAATACTAAGATTACATTGATTTTCTACTAACGCTTTAAATTGTTTAAAAACATCAATGACTTCACTCTTCAGTCTTATGAAATAAACCCAACACATTCTAGTGTAGTCATCAATAAAGAGGAGAGTATCTGTTACCACTCAGTGAATCTGTTTTCATTGGGCCACAAACACTCGTATGAATGATTTGAAGTTTCTGGTTAGCTCTCCGTACTTGATTTGCTTGAAATGGCAATTTTGTTTGCTTTCCCTATTCGAAAGTTTCACAAACTTGAGCATTAGAAAGAAATTCAGGCATACTTTCCACTAGCTCCTTTTTTTTAATCTCGGCTATGCTTCTCAGATTGAAGTGACCAAACCTTTTGTGCCATAGGTTTGTACATGTTTGTGAAGTAATAGTGTAAGCCTGCTCAGTTATTTTCTCCCAATCAACTGAAGACATTCTGTTGCTCATCTTGACATAAAATAACTCTACTCCAGAAGGGTCAGAAACAACACATTCACGATTCTTAAAATGCAGAGAATAATTATTTTCAAGCATTTGTCCAACACTCAACAAATTTTAACTCATATCAGGTGTGTACAAAACATCAGAAATAGTTTTGATACACGATATTGTTGAGATAGACACTGTACCTCTGACTTTGACTTCTACTTCCTCGCCGTTTCCCACTTTTACTTTAGATTTGTAAGTATCATCGAGGAATTTGAACAGTTCAACATCATTGGACAAGTGATGTGTGCAACCACTGTCAAGAAGCCATGAATCAGAGGATTCACTGATTGAAAAGTATGAAACTGCAAAGAGTTGCTCTTCATGTGCATCGGCAGCTTCTGCTACTTGTGCTTGCAAAGCACCATAGGCCTTTGCTCTTGATTTGCAGACCTTGGATACCTGTCCCATTTGCTTACAGTTGCCGCATATAGCATCGACTCTCCACCAACAATACTTCTCCAGATGTGTATTTCTTTTACAATGTTTGCAAGGAGGGAACTTCTGCTTCACATCTCCACTATTGTTTCCTCCATCATGCTTGCCCTTATTCTTTTGGTGGAATTGTTGCTTTCCTTTTTGCTTTTGTACAGAGAAAGCTCCTTCACTGAACTTTTCCCGTCTCATAGTCCTCCTTTGCTCTTGTGCTTGAAGAGCACTCATTAGTTCACCTAATGAAAGTTTGCTCAGGTCCTTGGATTCTTCAAGAGAGGAAATCTTAGATTCAAACCTCTCAGGAAGAGTCACAAGAACTTTCTCCACAATTCGTTTATCCGTAAATTCTTCACCAAGAAGTCTAATGTTATTAACAATTAAGGAGATTCGATTAGCATACTTACTGATAGTTTCATCCTCCTGCATATTCAAGGACTCAAACTCTCTTTTCAGGTTCAACACTTGCATTTGATGTGTTCTATTGCTGCCTTGATATTCTTCATTCAACCTATCCCAAGCCTCTTTTGCAGTTTTGCAAGCCATTATTCTGTAAAACACAGAATCTGCCACAGCATTCTGCATAAGCGACTCCTTTAGATTTCTTTGCCTTCTCTTCGTTATTGGATTTGATCTGAGCCAAGGTAGGATTTGCTGGTAGAGCAGCAAGTGGTTTATCTTCCGTCACAGTTTCCCAAAGTTCATAGGCTTCAAAAAAAGCTTGCATCTTCACAGACCAGATTTGGTAATTTTCACGAGTGAAAGTGAATGGTGGATTTAAAGGTAGGTTGTTGGATGCCATTTGTGTTCTAGGTTAAAACTTTTTTTGTTGTGTAAGATCAACTAGAAGCTCTGATGCCACTGTTAGAACAAAAATACTCAAGAAACTGATTTAAAAAAATAAAAATAGAGTGAACTTATGAAATTCCTTGTGTATATTAATCTGCAGAAAGTCTGAATTTATACAAAGAAAAAACATAAACATTAAAACTAAAATAAGAACATGTGCCACTAACTACCATAAAAGGGGTCACTAACAGCCATAATGGGGCCACTAACTTCAGAAAGTTGAGCAACTAAAGTTGACTAAGTCTAGCTAGAAAATAGAAAGCACTAAACTGAAATAAGTAAAAACAATAAAAATAATAATAAGCTAGAAAAAATGCCAATTGTCTAACAGAATCTACCCTACTCATAGATATGCATGAAGTGTGTGTGTACATTGGTCAACATGATCACATCATGGCTATCACATATCATTGAGAAAGCCACCCCTCTAAAGATCACAACACATGTAGAACATTCTTTCAAGTCTTGAGTCAAACACATCTAGAGTATTTAAGACTATAGACTACACACACTCAGATTACATCATAGGAGGTAAGTACATATTCAACAATAGAATAGAAGACTCCTAGCATACTTTGATCACACATTCATAAAGGGATCTCATAAGTAGAGGTCATGCTGCAGGAGTATTCATCATCATTAGCCATATAAACCACACTTAACCCTAACATGATCATCTACATACATATAATATCATCCACACACCTAGCTCATAAAACTAGTGTAGAAGACTATACCCATAACTTCACATAGCATCAATTCACTTAGACATGAAACTAGTTTCAAGGCTACATCATTCAACTTCCTAAACATGAAAATCATCATTCCAATTCATCTTACACATAATGACTTCAAGTCCATGATCATAACACTTAAACACATATAAGAATGTAAACACTGCCACCATAAGTGGACTATACCAATCATCATAATCCAATATACCTTCTAAGATAATAAGACAAAATAGTTCAACTTACCAAATCTCCAAGCTAATGATCATATTGATCAATTTCCAACAATTCATAATCAATTGACATAAATGAATATAGAATTAAGCAATTCATCATAATCTAAACATAATCTAATCATCATCTTATCAAGATCACAAGACCTATAACATATCATAATTTGAGAGGATAAAGAGATCATGGGTTCTTCATGTAATTGGATTGAAAATCATGTTTAAATAATAGATTGATCATAAAATGACCATTAGAATGCTTTTGAAATCACTTTAACAATGAACCCATGGCTAGCTTGAAAGATGAGATTTTTGACATAGAATCATGTTTGAAAAAACGTTGAATTGACTCCTTAGATGAATGGTTAACTAAGGATGAAGGATTACCATACCTTCTACATTAGAAAGCCCACGCAAATCTGAGAAGAAAGCTCCAAGAATCCAGCTCCAAAGCTTGTTCTTGAGCTTGGTCTCCAATGGAGGTTTAAGAGAATTTGGAAGAGAAGAGAGTTTTGAGGATTTTGATTTCTTAATGGTTGTTGGGGTTTTGACTTGGGAAAATAGTTAAATAGGACATAAAAACGATTTATAACCGACTCCAAAAGTTACCAAAACACCCCATACTTATTTGGACTTTTAGACATGTCAAACTTGACTTTAAAATGACACAACCAAATCTGGGAAGTGGCTGCGCGTCGCGGAGGCAACCCTTAATCTTGCCTCCCATAATTTTTGAGGAAGTGATCCTTGTGTAGCTCATGCGACGCACAGGCATACCAAGTTCCAGGCGATCGACGCGAGGTGGCCTTCACTTCTTGGTTCTTCACACTGCCATTTCACAGCTTCCTTGTCCAACGTTTGGGTCCTCCTTGTGGGCCCTTAGGGTGGTCTTCGGGGAGTCGTACCCGGACTTTTTTACCCTTAAAATGTATATTAAGATACTAGGGTCAACTCCACTATTTTGAACTCCAAACAACACATAAAACAAGGAAACCATACAAGGACACACTAGTACGTCTATTGACTAACTTTCGAACGTCTTGGACATTTGACCTCCAAACCTCTTCAAATCAAATATAAATTCTGTAAAACACTTTATTTACATGTTAATAACGTTTTAGACACATTTAAGACTCTAGCTACCTTAGTTCACTTTGAGGGTTTTGACAATACTGGTGTTTCTGACGACCCATGTGGTGCAGCAATTTGAATGAGGCAGAACCAATTTGAAGATATGTTATTGGAGTTTTCAAAAACTAGTAGGAAGGTATATTATTCTAAGATGGTAACATGGTAAACCTATTCGCTTATGTCATGATTAAATTACCATTGGATACAAAGATATGTGCAGGAAATTTAAACTAATTAGAGAATAATGAAGTTGGAGGTCCTCGATATGTATGTTTGATCTTCCGGATCTACCAAGGTTAGTGTTTATACCTTTTAGTTCCTTTTTAAAATTTATACTCAATATTTGATTAATCTTCTCAATGGGTTGAAACTCATAGTGATTGATACCACTATTTAAGTCGAAAGGTCACAGAAATTGTAATAAAAAAATTTCAAAGCAAATTAAAGGCATGGATGAACAATTAATATCTAAACTGGGATGTGGAAGTTACTAATTACGATAATTTTTGTGTGCTTCGCCACAATAGGCTTTATTTTATACTTTCCTAGTTCTTAATTTATGAGTATTATCCTTGTCTAACTGGAAAATAGCTTTATCCTTTTGTGGTAATTAATGTATATTATGAAATTATTGTCTCCCAATTCGTTCAAAATGAACAAACGATTTTGTTAAAAAAAACACGATAGACAATTCCCTTCTCTGAATCTATGCACCACCCCCACACTCTATTTAAGACCTTTTGAGCTATCAGTAAATCAGTCTCAGTGATAAATGGAATCAGGTTCTCATGAACACAGTATTGTAATCCCTCTTTAGTTTCCGTTATATCATCCTCTAATATAAGTCTATATCTAACAATATTAGATTATGCATACAACAAATCACCACCCTCATTCCTGTCTCAAAAGGCTATAGAAAACACAACTGATGAAGCATTTGTGTTACGTTTATAGAAACCTGTAAGAGGGTTCTTTCATCTCACAATTTTAGCTTCTGTCAGTGGGCATGATATCCTTCCAGAAACATAACAATTAAAGGTCGTCTCACAATCTAATTCTTGTGATAAAATAATTGTTCCTGTTAATCACATTTCTCATTTCCCCAAACTGCCAAAATATAAAAGCAGGCATAGCTTTAAACATTTACTTTAACTTAGGAGCATACTAAACTTTCCCGAAACATTTTCTAATTAGATGAGAAAAGTTTTGTGGGACTTTATAATTACAACAAATTCTTCTAAATCATAGTCTCCACAAAATAAAACATAATATAAAAGGTAAACTTTTCTCCCAAATTTTAGAGAAAATTCTATGTAAGATTGATGCTTATCGTGACCAACGACACTACTACTGATTCAAGTGTCTAAGATCGTCGATAATATAGTAACCCAACCGAGGGTTCCGGTCTTGTCCCAAGGGAGTGGTAGTGAAAGTTTCTAGTTAATTAGAATCTCATTCTAATTAGTCATGGCTAAAGAAATTTACGAGTCAAAAAATTATAAATTAGAGGGGGTGACCGCAATACAGATTAATTTAAGTGGGATTCTTGGGTTGTGACCGCAATACGGATTAATTTAGATTATTGGGTACTTGAAGTCAACAGAAGACCAATAGAATAATATTGACTAGGCTAAGCTTTATATCGAATAATTTCTCTCTCGAGCAACTTACCCCATTTCAAATGGGTTCCTCTCGACACCCATTTGCCGCATGAAGACCAGCCTACATGTTACCACACTCACTCTATCGAGCTGAGTGTTAGGATATGGGACTAGGGCTCACCCTCTCGGGCTGAACCTTATGTCGACCCACTGCTTAGGCCAAAAATCTAGTAGTCTTGGTTTCGCGACTTCTCTCTCGACCAAGCAGAAAACACATGGATGAACTTGTGTTTGCAACTGCAAATCCATTAGATCAAACAACAACTACTAGACGAAATCACCATTAAACTACATGTAATCTACCAAGAAGAAAGACCAAACTACAATATTAACCCATATTTGTTAAATCAGACCCCAAGAATGGGGTTTTTAGCGACACATCAAGAAATAGAAATTATACCTTCAATGATGTTGATATCAAATGGGTATGATAAATAAAGTCTTGATTGGAGCAAAGAAAGAAGTATCAAGGAGACCCACTTCCAAATTGAAAGAGAAGAAACCCTTCATTCTTCATGTCTTCAAAACCCTTACAAAACTTGAGAGAGAAAATATGAAAAGTACTAACAATATTATAATGTTCCATTCTCTTTCAGAACTCCCTAAAACTGATAGTAAAAGTAGTATTTATGGTTTTTAGAATTAATGCTGCAGCGGATCACTCAGAGATTTTAGTGAGAATTGCCGATCAACTTGGCAATTCGCCCTTTGTCTGGTTCATCGCCTTCTATTCTTCCCCACATAATCTTTGTGTCCTCGAGCATTGGGTTATATAGTACTGTTTTGCAGAACTACTGGGCGACACACCGACTTCTCCCTTCTTCCGCCATTTGATCCTTTTCTTTAGGGCTCAGAACAATTGAACAAAAGGCGGCATCCATGCCTATCAGCGACTCACAAAGTGGACTTGGCAATGCTTAGCTTCCATTCTTAATTATTTTCAACCTTTTTCTCCTTTTTGCGACATAGTGTCCATGCTTTACTTAAAACTTCAAATACCTAAAATTTAAGAGTTTTCATAAGATATTGAGATAAAACAAGCATTACAGGACACCATGTCTACTAAAATATAATCCTAAATGAGTCCAATTTGCAAACTCATCAACATCCATAACTTCAACGTTTGGTTTTCCTCAAGTAAAACTCAAGTTCAGCAGTTCAAAAAGAATATCTCAAATAGTGCTACACGAGACTCAATCATGAATGTACACAACAAGACTCAAATTACTTAATGAAAGATCAACTGTGTATTCAAAGATTCAAGTTGTTACATAACATTACAAAAGATTCTCGATATCATATTGCGTTCATCAAGTGCAAGTTCAAGTTCAACAAAAGCATTTGAATGCCCTCACACAAATGATGATTCCATTTTCACACACAAGTGTATAAAAAATTTAAAGTTCAATAATCAGATACGTCTCTCACTCTAAAAAAGAGGAACACAATGTATGTGTTCATCCATAGGTTTGCCCTTATTTTACAGTCAACATCATTTTCAACTCTCTGATCAACAAGGTCTTTCTAAGGCTTTTAATGGGACGGAGTGGACAGATAGGGTCATAATGATCTTCATGAATAGTGGTGCTTGTAACACTTCCTTTGTTTTTCCTTCCTAATCTTTGTTAGTTCTCATAATTCATCCTGCTATTTACTTCCCATGGATAGCTTGAGAACACAATTCTTTTGGACTTTTATTCAACAACTTTTCTTTTTAATGTATTTTCTTTTTCTTTTCATTTTCTTCTCCTCTCTTTTTTATATGGAGGGTTTCCATCTATTTCTAACACCATGGGTTAAGGGATACTTTCTTTGCACTTCTTTGAATTTTCTCTTTTCTTTACACCACACCGCCAACTTAGGATTTTTTTCTAACTTTGCTATTTCGATCAAACCAATCATTCATGAGGATTAACACAGATGGATCAAGAAGGGTCTAGTCTTGATTAATTTTCTTCCAAAGAATGTTAAGGCTCAAGGGGTGTTTAAGAGAGGTTCACACAATCACAAGGGAGGTCACAAGAGAGGTATATGTCAAATTGGCTCACACTCTATAAAATTGCCTCAGATCATATCAAGAGAAAGCATTAGTTAATGACTAAACTAACAGGGAAAATTCTAGGTGTTGTCATGTATGGTTCATGGTAAGCTTATCACACAAGGCATTGATACTTATGTTAAACAATACTTTACACTTTTGCTAGTATGCAATGGTAATTACAAGAGAATAAATTTGACAATTAGTTAATCACAACGAGATGTAAAGAGTTCACATATTTTTCTATGCAACCTTTGGTCTAGTCGTAGCCGCACATTCATGTTTGTTTGATTGAGAGCACTATTCAAATCATCAGTATTGATCAAAAGTGATACTTTAATTTGCAAAAGAACAACCACTTTCAACACAGGAGGTGGCAATTATTTTTAAAAAATAAATCTTTTTTAGAAGAGTCAAAAATCATTTTGCAATCAGGATCTATACGGGAGCCATAACCTCAAACAGTCGCACAAGCAATATAAATCAATTTTGAACAGACAACCCAAATATATAATCAAAACAGAATTTGAAACAACACAAAGGTAGGTCTCATCCCACCACAAAAGAAAATATTTGTCCTCACATGCGAATAAAAAAATTATCCAAAGGTGTAATTAAAGTAAGACAGAGAGAGGTAAAGAAGGATCCTATCTATGCATCCTCTCCTCCTATCGGGGAATCATTACTCTGAACAGCTGTCTGTGCTTGAGCATAAGTGCCAGATAGCCTCAAGAAGAACAACAGTACAAGATCCACTAGGATCTGCTTTGGACGTCTCAGTAGGCGATGTCTAGGTCTTCGACTACTTAACTGTTTCTACCAGATCTAGCAAATATCTAAAAATTCTCTCCTATTGGCTATCCCTTGTCTCCTCCTCTTGCTGCATCTCCCATATGCACATATCTAGTGGTAGCTGGGGAATATTTGAGGTCAGAGGGTCACCTCCATAAATAGTGGCTTTCATTAAATCGTTGAAGTCGACGGTCTTCAGATAATTGATGTACTTCCGCAAGTCTGCAACATCAACTTTCAAAGCAGGTATCTCAGATGGTCTCCCATATCTTCTCTCACAAGTTATAACCATTAAAGTCATAGAATCGATAGAGGTTTGACGAGGGATGAGTGCAACAGATATGACGCTCTATATGATTCCCGGAAATAATCTCTTCGCCCGTGCCTTAGCTGATTGGGAGAAATGCCCCATCTTTAGGATCATGGCCTGAGTAATTCTGATCAGCTACAATAGGAATAAGTACCTTGATCCTGTGAATAAGAGGGGGGAGGAACTGATGTACCTTATGGCCAAAAGGCTGGTGTGGATGCAGATGCATTTATAGGTAACAAATCCACATCGATCTCTGGAGAGGTATCTTGTGGAGATGCTCTCCTCCGGATAGACTTCTCATGTGTGTACTCGACCTCAATACGCTGGATGTCAGTGGAGGATGAAGGTGTGACCTCGATGTCTCTTGTAGTATCTACAGGTACACCAGCATGTCTGCACAGCTCCGTGATCAGAACAGGGAATGGCATAGAGGTCTTCTTCTGTTTAGATCTCATGGTCGTCTTCTAGGAGGTCAGTAGCCCCATATCAATTCACCTTCTGTGCATAATGCACCAAAGGAAAGCTGCCTTAGGGAGGTGTATAACTGACTCATTCAGGGATGGAATGATGGTATTACTGATGAAGCCAAACAAGAACCTAGCAGCAATATATAGGTTCCTCTTTTAAATTGGAGCTCCCACCCCGATCCATTTAGCAATTTTCTAAAAAATTGTAGGAGGTAACGATTATTTCAAATCGTTTAAAGATGAACCAATGGGCAACCCCTCATATCGAAGTACAGAGTGCAACGGCCTTCCCAACACAACATAGATATGCTCATGGTAGCATTAAACTTTTGTGCTTCTAACTATGACAAATCTCACCAATCTGAATTCTCTTGCCTTCTTTTTGTTCTTAGGCACCAATTCCCCATGTGCAGAATTCTCTCAACCAAGAAGGAATATAGAGGCCTCGAGGCCTTGTGAACTGCGTGATCTTATTAAAGGGGATGGTCTGCAGGACATCAAAATATTTTCCTTCCAAGCCCTCCATAGATAAGAGTGTCTCCTCTATGACGGTTCGTACCCCATTTTGCCTCCAATCTGTTCAGTGATCATGGTTGAGGAGCTATAAGAGATGTAGGGGCCACTGGCAGACGATGGTCTACTGGATGTAAATTGTGATCTAGGCGTACACTCAATCCTTTGGTTTCGTAGAAGCTGCATATCCTTAGGGTCCGACCATGTGGGTTGATCCTCAATATTTGCTCCTTTCTAGGCTATGCTTTTTTTCCTTTTGCATTTACCATGTGGGATCTCTTCCCCTCCTCTGTTTAAAGGGTTAGACCCTCTTTCATTGATGTGAATGCCCTGTGCTGTCCTGTTTTACGGTTGCGTGTTCAAGTTGGTGCGTACCATATATGCAAAAGTTTCCAATTTATCAGAAGAACAATCACATTAAAACAAAAAAATCTATGTTAGCAAGGTACGCCGAACCAGTAGGCGAATATCCAACCCTATTTGGCAACCTAGGACGAACTCGCCGAATGGGTTAGCCTAAAAATTATGTCGAGTTGTTGATGGAGTGATCTACTCGGCGAGTAACCGGGCACTTTCAGCAATCTTGCATTGTTTGCTGAAAGTTACAGTGTGAAAGGGTTGGGGGCTTGTAAAGGGAGGTAAAAATATATTCGACGAGTCGCGACCACTTTCGTTGAGTCGACGACCATTTTTGGCGATCAAAACCTCTTCGCTGAAATTCAGAGAGCCCACACAACTAGGAAATTAAATTAAGGGAGATATGGAGTAAGTAGGCGAACCACCAAATGCTTTCGGCGAGCTTACCATAGCCTGTTGAATTGCTCAACGTGCCTATTTTTAAACCTTCTTCTCGTAATTTACCTTACAAACCGAGACAACAAAATCGAAGCATGCACCCTCGACATTATATTAAGACCCATACATTCCAACACCCCAGAATATTTGAACTTTTTCCGGTTCTACCAAATTTGGCCTTTTAACTACGATTACCCTTAAGAATGTTGTCACCCATTCTCTCATTGAGCAATTTTCATTTCTTAGCACAAAAATAGGTTACTTATATTTCGCCAAACCAATTTTAAAACAATTAAGTTACTTAGTTCCTTAGGTGGTTAATTAAGGGTTAAGGGGTGTCTAATTAAGTTACTTAAGGGGGTATATAAAGACCTAAGCTTAATTAAACTAACCCAACAACCACAATCCCAAAACTCAAATCTCTCTAACCTCTCTCTTCAAAAACTTAAAAAACTCCATTGAAGGAACACTAGGACTCCAAGTTGAAGACGAAGTCACCAAGGACATCACCCCAAAGTTGTGGCAAGATCATCACTATGGTATGATTTCTTTCACTCTTGGGACTTTTTCCCCAAGAGTATCCTTCAACCATGATTTCAAACTACACCAAGACTAGGATTTCAATCTAGACATGGATTCTCTTTTCATGAAACCTTGAAATTCAATGGTAATTAAGAAAGATGATGAGTATGTGGATTTTTTAGATTGATATCTACCATGTATTACTCATTGAATTCACCTTGATTATATATTGGTTATGTGTTCTTGAGTAATGGAAGTATGAAGGATCATGAAAAAGGTAACTATGGTATGAAGCTTGATTCCTTCTTGAGTTTAATTATGCAAGATAAATTATTTAGATAGTAATGCATGTATGTCTAATGTATTGTGGTGATGTTGATGACTAGTATCCCTCATCCTTAACCCAACACTTGTCAATTCATTATGAAGTGGGTAAATATGTTAAATTATGATTGTTATATGATTGAATGTATCTTTTCATGATTATAAAAAAATAGTTAAGTGAAGGTATTGTTCTCAATTGTGATTACCTATGAGCTATTATCTTTAGATGGTTGCCTACGGGACTAGTAAAGGCTAGTGCGAACATATGTCATAACTAAAGATGGTTATAATAAGGGAATAGAAGCTTAGCACCGAAAAATTATGTAAATGAGATAGATGTCTCACGCTTAGTAAGTCCGTCCTCCCACATGGGTTTCCTCATGTTTAGTAAGTCCGTATTCCCAAAAATGAGGTGTTGTCTCATGAGATGGGAACCCCCACGCTACTAAGTTAGGGTTTCTAGCAATAATCTCCTTCAACCTTATCTATGTGCCCACATAGGACCTATAGCTTAGTGGATCCACCTAGATAGCTATGGATGGAAGGTTGCACCTTAGGCAAGTGTTAACCCTCTCTTTTCAGTGTGGGAGTAGAACACTGGATTTCATGTAGCTCACATGGTCTAATATCGGTTGTTGCACTTCTTCCCCTAATGTAAAAAGTAAATGAACAAGTTAAGCATATGAAATTTTATTAGGGTTGTCTTAAAGTCTACTACATAGTGTGAGGGAGGGTATGGGGCTTGTCTAACACATTGCACATGTGGAATCCTAAGGATGGTTCTAGTAGTGTTTTTTTATGATTATAATTCTGATTCTGATTCTAATTATGTTGAGAAGTTATGAGTAGTGTTGATGTATTGAGAATATAATGAAGAATTATGAGAATATGTTGTATGTATGAATTGGTTTGCTTAATGTGATACTTAGATTTGGATAGGGTTATAAGGTTCTATCTTTGACATTGCACAAGTATTGCTTAGGTGGTCTACATGTTGGGTTGATATTATGTTGGATTGATTTACTATGCTTACTATATGTGCATGTTGAGTTAATTGATATAAAACATGATTTTGACTAAAATGTCCTTTTCTCGTGCATTGATCATTTGTGTGCATGGAAGTCATACTTAGTACGTGTGGTGTACAAACCCATATTTCTACTTTTTCCCCAAACATTTTAGGTTCCGTCCGTTGAGGAGTTTTGTGGCCACTTGCAAGGAGGACTTGGATCTATATTCCACTCTAGCTATGATGTTGCTTATGTTTAGAGACATTTATTCTTTCCTTTATCATTGAGACAATTAACGTAAGCCTATAATGGCGTATTATTCTTGTATTGGCTATGTTCGAAAAGTTTGTACTCTTGTAGATTGTTTATATGTGAGATGAGACTTTAGACTCTTATATATTGTACTTATTCTAAAAAAGAAGTCAATGTAAACTTCATATGTGAGGAGTCTATGTAAACTCCATATATACTATGGAAGATGTCTAAGTACACTTCTCTACGTAAAGTTTTGGATTTTCCGCATTTTTGACCTATGATGTGCTATGATGTATGCTAAGGGATACTCTTAGTCCTCTTTGAGGACGACGCCGCCGGTAACGACTAGGGGGTATCATAGCATGATATTGAGTAATCTTAGGATTGATGTCTCACTAAGCCACGTCTATGTAGGGTCTCATTCATAATTGTGAAGGGCGCCACATTTATGAATGAGAGACTAAGAGATGCTTGGGAACTTTCACTCTCTTATTATTCCTTAGTCGTGCCTAAGAATCTTAACTTTATCTAGTCCTTTCATCTAATCCTTTTATTGTGCTTATAGGAATGAATACAAGGGGGAACAATGCTCAAAGGTCCGAGGAGGAATTTGGATGAGATGGTTCCCGCTCAGACTCCTAAAAACTCTCAAGCTCCTATTGTAGAAGGGCTATGTCTAACATTGAGATAAGGGCGACTATTCATAGCTTGACTCAAGTGTTGGATACACAAGTTGCTAGGGATGCAAGAGTGGAAGTGCATCCTCATGCTAACACCAGCTCTTCAAGGATTAGGGATTTCACAAGAATGAATCACCCTACTTTATATGGTTCTAAGGTGGAGGAGGACCCACAATGTTTCATTGATGAAATGTTCAAAGTTACTGATGCTATGTGTCTTTGTTCTCAAGAAAAGGTGGAACTAGCCGCCTACCAACTCAAAGATGTGGCTCAAGTTTGGTATGACCAATGGAAGGATGAGAGGCCTGTTAGAGAAGGTCCGATTACTTGGGCATCATTCAAGATGTCCTTCCTTGATAGGTCCTTTACCTTGGAATTAAGGGAGAGGAAAATTGAAGAAATTCATCAACCTTTGTCAAGGGGGTATGAGTATAAAGGAGTGTAGCCTCAAGTTCACTTAACTATCAAAGCATGCTCCTACTATGGTTGCGTATTCTAGAGCTAAGATGAACAAATTTGTTATGGAGATATCCGACCTTGTGGTTAATGAATGTAGGTCGGCTATGTTGATTCCTAGCATGGACATCTCTCGTCTCATGGTTCATGCTGAACAAATTGACGAGCAAAAGCTTAAGCAAGTTGGTAGAGAGTTGAAGAAAGTAAGGACCGAAGATGGGAATTCTTCCAAGAGTAGATTTGAGGTGCAATACATACCAAGGTTCATGAAGTGTATATCCAATCAAGTCCCTCCAAATGCTCCTAAGGTCAAGAAGAGTAAGGTGTCTACTCCCAAGCCCCAAGAGGGAAGAGGTGGTGGTTCTTATGTTGAGAGGCCTCTTTGTTCAAAATGTGGTACAAAACATGATGGTAAATGCCTAATTAGCATGGGTAATTACTATGGTTGTGGCAAGAGTGGTCACATGAAAAGAGATTTCTCTATGATGAAATCTCAAGGAAGGTCAAATGCCCCAGCTCAAGCAAAACCCCCAAATCTGGATGCCCCTAAAAAGAATTGCTTTTATGTTTTCCAATCACTAGGTGATCAAGAGAGCTCACCGGATATGGTTACCGGTATGTTACAATTATTTTCCTTTAATGTATATGCTTTGTTGGACCCTGGAGCTACATTATCATTTGTGAATTCTTATGTAGCCATGAAATTTGATATTCTACCCCACATCCTAGATGAACCCTTTTCGGTTTCTACCCCGGTGGGTGATTCTTTGGTAGCTAAAAGAGTCTATAAAGGTTGTCCTGTTTCCTTGCCCAATAGAGTTACATTAGTTGACTTGATAGAACTTGATATGCTAGATTTTGATGTCATATTGGGAATGGATTGGTTGCGTGCTTTCTTTGCCCTTATTGATTGTAGGACAAGGGTAGTAAAATTTAAATTTCCAAATGAACCCATTTTTTAGTGGAAATGAGGAAACTCAAATCCTAGGGATAAAATCATTGCGTGTCTAAAAGATTGCAAATTGATTGCAAAAAGTTGTCTCTATCACATCGTGAAAGTTAGGGATCTTTAATCTGAGGTCCCTCCCTTAGAGTCAATACCCTTAGTAAAGGAATTTCTGGAGGTCTTTCCCGATGACCTGTCCGGAATCTTTTTCCCCAGCAGGAGATTGACTTAGGCATAGACTTATTGCCAGATACACAACCTATTTTAATCCCTCGTTATCAGATAGCCCAGGCTGAGTTGAAAGAACTAAAGGCTCAACTCAAGGATTTCCTAGATAAGGGTTTCATTCAACCAAGCATATCTCCATGGGGTGCCCCGGTATTGTTTGTAAAGAATAATTATGGGTCTTTGAGAACTTGTATCGACTATTGTCAATTGAACAAAGTCACCATAAAGAATAAGTACCCACTCCCTAGGATTGATGACTTATTTGATCAACTCCAAGAAGAGAGTTACTTTTTAAAGGTTGACTTAAGGTCAAGTTATCACTAACTTAGAGTGAGGAAGGTTGATATTCCGAAAACGACATTCCGAACAAGATATGGTCACTTTCAATTCCTTGTTTGGTCTAACAAAATGTCCCGGCGACTTTCATGAACCTTCTAAATCGAGTTTTTAGAAAGTATCTTGATTTTTTTGTGATTTTCTTCATTGATGACATTTTGATATACTCTAGGAGTAAGAATGATCCTATGAGACATTTGAGGATAGTTTTGCAAGTTCTCAAGGATAATCAACTTTTGGTAAGTTTAGTAAGTGTGAATTTTGGTCAATATCGGTTGCGTTTCTTGGGCACATTGTCTCTAGTGATGGGGTAGAGGTTAATCTATGGAAGACGAAAGTGGTAAAGAGTTGGCCTAGACCTTTGAATCCTACCGACATCTGAAGTTTTTTAGGGTTGGCCGATTACTATAGGAGGTTTGTTGGGGGATTTTCATCTATTGCATCTCCATTGACGGCCTTAACCCAAAAGAATTCCAAGTTTGAGTGGTCAGAATATTGTAAAAATATCTTCCAATTATTGAAACATAGACTCACCTCTGCTCCGGTATTGACCTTGTTGGATGGTACCGAAGGGTTTGTGGTTTATTATGATGCTTCCCGATTGGGTCTAGGATGTGTGCTCATACAACATGGAAAAGTGATAGTGTATCCCTCTAGGAAACTCAAGCCACATGAGAAGAATTATCCAACTCATGACCTTGTAGTTGCGGCCGTAGTGTTTTCTTTGAAATTTTGGAGGCACTATCTCTATGGGGTACATGTTGGTGTTTCACCGATCACAAGAGTCTACAATATGTATTCACTCAAAAAGACTTGAATCTATGGCAAAGGAGATGGGTAGAACTTTTAAAGGATTATGACATCAGTGTCCTTTACCATCCCAGGAAAGCTAATGTGGTTGCGGATGCGCTAAGCTGAGTATCCATGGGTAGTGTGGCTCATGTGGTTGATGAGAAGAAAGAATTAGTGCATGAGGTTCATAAGTTGGCCCTGTTAGGTGTCCGACAAGAAGAACTTTCAAAGGGTGGTTTCATGGTCCGTCATAACACAGAGTCATCTATAGTGGTTGATGTAAAGTCCAAGTAACATGTTGATCCTCTATTGATGGAGTTGAAAGAATCGATCCTTAAGAAGAACAATGAATCTTTCTCCGAAGGGGAGGATGGGGTACTCGGGTACCAAGGAAGGTTACGTGTGCCGGATGTGGATGGTTTAAGAGAGAAAATCATGGAAGAGTCTTATGGATCCCTATACTCCATCCATCCGGGTGCCACCAAGATGTATCATGACGTGCGTGAGATTTATTGGTTGAATGTAATGAAAAAGGAGGTAGCTAAGTTTGTAGCCAGGTGCCAAAATTTCCAACAAGTGAAATCCGAGCATCAAGTCCCGGGTGGTCTAACACAAGCTATTGATATCCCCACTTATAAGTGGGAAGATGTCAGCATGGACTTTGTGGTGGGATTACCTCGAACACGTGGGCAACATGACTCCATTTGGGTTATAGTGGATAGGTTGACTAAGTCCGCCCACTTCCTTCCCAAGAAGGTCACTTACTCGGCGGAGAAGTATGCTAAATTGTATGTTAAGGAGATTGTGAAGTTGCATGGGCCCCCCTTGTCAATCAATTTGGATAGAGGAGCCCAACTTACTTCACATTTTTGGAGATCTTTTCAAAGTGGGCTTGGTACTCAAGTAAAACTTAGCACCGTTTTCCACCCCTAAACAGATGGACAAGCAGACCGTACCATTCAAACCCTAGAAGACATGTTGAAAGCTTGTATGATTGATTTCAAAGTGAATTGGGATGATCACCTACCTTTAATAGAGTTCTCCTACAACAATATCTACCATTCGAGTATCGCTATGGTACCTTTTGAAGAATTTTATGGTAGGAGAAGCCGGTCCCCGGTAGGATGGTTTGAAGTGGGTGAGTTTACTCTTCTTGTCCCCGAGATAGTGTATGAGGCCACAGAGAAAGTTCCACTCATAATATAAAGGTTGAAAACGGCTTATAGTCGGCCAAAATCTTATGCCGACAATAGAAAGAGGGATCTTGAATTCAAAGTAGGAGATGAGGTTTATTTGAAAATTCCCCCCATGAAAGGGGTGATGAGATCTAGAAAGAAGGGGAAACTTAGTCCCCGTTATGTGGGCCCTTATGATATTTTAAAAAGAGTAGGGGAAGTGGCATATGAGTTAGAGTTGCAAATTGAATTGGCCTCGGCTCACCCGGTATTTCATGTCTCCATGCTTAAGAAGTGTATTGGTGACCCTGAGTTTATCCTTCCTATTGAAGGACTAGGTGTGGATGAGAACTTTTCTATGAAGAGGTTCTAGTGGAAATCCTTGATCTTCAAGTTAAGAAGCTGAGGAACAAAGAGGTGGCCTTCGTAAAAGTTGTATGAAGGAACCACCTAGTTGAGGGAGCAACATAGGAGGCCGAGGCCGACATGAAGTCCCGTTATCCTCATCTCTTTCCTAATTGAGGTTAGTAATTCCTCTTAATAATAAAGATATTGTACATTGTGTATTTTGACTGATTTTCTAAGTAGGTGCATGTTTGCTAATGCTTTGTAGAAAAAATGGGTTTTCATGAAAAAAAAATTCTTTGTTTGTGTTAACTTGCACCTATATGAAAAATTGAGCATGTGTTACTTTCTTGAGATTTTGTTGTTTAGATGTCGGCTTGAGAAAAAGGATAGCATGGTAACTCTTTGATGTTCCTTGAACTCGTGTTGATATTGAGAAGGTAGTTCCTCGGTATGTGTCATGCAAAGTTGAAGCTCTTATATGTTGTGCATTATGAATTGAGTCGCTATGTGTAATGTGGTTGATATGTGTTTAATGGAGATGTGAATCACTCCTATGAGCTGTGACTCATTATGATGTTGCTTGTTGTTGGGCTTCTAGTCATGAGTCAACTTTTTTTCCAATAGAAGGTTTAAGGTGTCATTCGGGGATAAATGTTCCTAGGGGGGGGGGGAGGGATATTGTAACACTCCGTGATTGCCATAACCTAATGTAGAGCCTCACATGAAGATCAAAGACTTAGAACACTATTTTAAGGCCTAAAGTATATATATGGAACATTTAGGAAGTGTTAGAGACAAAACATCAAGGAATGTCCATGACGTCCGGAGACTAATAAAATAGGTTCTAGTGTGCCTTGGCATATTTCAGGGGTTTTTAGGAGTCGGAATTTAATGAAATTTGGTAGAAATCTGTTAATCATGTAGTAGATTGTGTTTAGGATCGAAACGTATGGGTACGACTCCCAAAGGAACACCCCAAGGGTCCTTGTAGAGGACTCTTCCAAAATGCCAAAAAGCTGTCAGATGACATTGGCTACTGATACGCTCAAACTTACTTCTCAAATAAGAAGTAAAGCGGTCGTATCAAGTAAAGAACCCAACTAATGAGGTTGAGATCGATCCCACAAGGAAAATAGTTCAGCCTTAACTTTATTCTATTATTACTATTATTTAGCCAACTATTTTCCGAGAAATAAAGAGACAAAAAGGGGGATTTTATTTCTAAATTAATGAAAATGATTAACTAAATAAAAATGGACAACTAACAGATTCAGATTTCGAAGTTTAATCAAATTATAAAAGTAACTAGGGCTTTAGTGTTCCCCACAGGTTCCTAACTTGGTAAATCTAACTATAACAATTCTATCCCGATATCTTGCATGTAAAGTGATAACTTACGTATCTCTAAATCCTTGGTTTGGCGTCTAGAGAATTTCACTTCGTGTGTTGCTATACTAACCCTTATCTTTACCTCATATTAAACATCGTATTCGGTATTTGACTAAGTTATTAACTCGTACCAACCAATACTAGCCTATTAGATAGTCTACACTAAATCTATGTTGATAATTCTTTTCCTATTATCTACCTCCTTGTTCCGGCAAGTAGCATTAAGGCGAGTTCTAACGTTGGCCATCCGTTAAAAAGACTTCTACACGAAAGAATTATCAATACATGCAAGACACCAATCTAGAATTGTTATTTACATTAGATTTTTACCTTGTTATTCACCCATGGTTCCCACAACCCTAGCTATGAGGTTTAGTTACCCATGTTCATAATTACACAATTCATATTGTTAACGGAAGAATTCATGCACTTACTTCTATGAAAACGAATAATTCCCCAGAATTTAACTTGATTAATCAACGAAATCACCAACAATCAATTCCCCAAAAATATCTTAATTCCCAAAATCGAGTAGTCAATACTATAATAGAAGAACTATAAACTAAAAATTATCCAGAAAGTCTAACCTCAAAAACGAGGTTTTTCCAACTATTTTTAATAAAAAATGAAACCTAATCAAATAAGAATTCTATTTACTAAAAATCTTCCCAAACGCGTCTGGGTCGACGGACCACGTGACGGACCGTCATGGACACGACGGACCGTCATAGACTCCGTCGTCCCATACTTTACCATTCTTCTGTTGCTTTCTTCATTCCCCTTGACGGACAGGTATGACGGACCATTTCAAACACGACGGTCCGTCGAGGGTCTTCGTTCCAAAATACTTCAATTCTTGGAATTTGGGTACCGGGACTACTCTCTGATCATTACGACGAACCAGCAGGATGGACCGTCGTAGCTGTGACGGTCCGTCATGGACTTCCGTAATCCCACACTTGGTCAGACTTCCCCAAGTTTCCTTCAGCAACTTCTCCCTTCACTACGATGCCACCTATGGACCGTCACAGCCGCGACGGACCGTCACAGCCGTGATGGACCGTCATAGGTTCCGTAGGTGGTCTCTTCTGCAATTCTTTCTCAAAAACTCCCGCGTTCATCCTTGGACAGATTTTCTGCAAACAAAGAGAAACTTATATCAAAATCAACTCAAAAAGGCTCTCGACACACACTAAACTTAAGGAAAAAGCATTAGAAAATACCGTGAAACCACGGTACATCAACACCCTCAACTTAAATTCGTTGTTTGTCCTCAAGCGACGTACTATGACTCACTACAATATCTTTGAACAAAAGTATCCATATTTTAACTTCCGCAATCATTTGGCTATCAATCCTAATTATTCTCATTATGTTCATGCATGGTATCACTATTAGGCATTGACTTGTGTAGAATCAAACCATGACCCAGACTCACTACGCAATGATGCCTGTCCTCTTCAATTTCTCACCGAGATGCTAATATTTCTGGTATTACAACTCCTGTCCTCACTTCAAATAACATCCTCATTTTTCACAAAAATGATTTTAGTTTGAGTATAAGGATCACTTTTCGACACTCACTCTCAGAACAAATTCACCACTCATTTATACATATTGCCATAGGCTTGCCCTTATTTTCACTACTTCAAGTTCATCATACGCACTTAGGATCACAATAGGACTTTTTTTAGCTTGTAACATAGGCTCAGGGTCAGGTAGGGTGTATTTAGGTATACTCTAGTGACTTGTTGCCCTCCTTGACATATCGGCTAAGCGAACCACCCTTTTATCATCTTATTTCGCCCTATTACTCAATTTTCTTTTCACTTGCTGTTTTCCCTTTCTTATCCTTATGTGTAAGTGACTTTTCTCTTTTCTTGTGTTTATTTTGCTTTTTATTCATATATATATATATATATATATTTTAGTCACTTCTGTTTTATTCTTTCTTTCTCTTCATTCTTTCAACCCCACTTTCAGGGGTTTTCCTTATAGCAGCCACCCTCAACTCATGATTTTGCCATGAGTCAAGGTTCACAATACCCATGGTTGGGTCAGGGCCAAAACAAGGTTGCTTTCTGCATTAGCCACCCTCAACTTATTCTTTTGGCATAAACTGAGGTGCACATGTCCAAGGAGGGACCAGGTCCAACACATCATTCCCAGAGAAGATCATTTGGGGTGAAAAAGAAAGATCTATTTTAGGCTCAATTCATTTGGATCAAAAAGGGATTAACTTCATTTGGTTTTCTGTTATTTTTAGGCTCAAGATTGACTCTTTCGAACAAGGGCCTATGATCCTTTCCTAAGTGATTGTTTTGACTCACTTTTAGCAGGACTAACCAGGCAAGTTCTAGCTCAGTATTAAAGGTGGACATTCGATTTAACCTCACACTCTCTTGACATTCCTTGCATTCCCATATTATTCGACACCTAGTTCAAATCTTAGATTTAGGATCATGCAGTAGTTTATCTTTATTTCATGCTTCAAACCACACAATTTTCACTTACTATGCCTAGTCATGCATAATTTTGATTATCGAGATATCATATTTATATTAGCCATCATGCTTCAGATTTATGCTATGTACATAAGATATAACATGCCGGTTCAACAATAAAAGTAATCAGTCTTTTGGGGAAAAAGAACACAGGCAAGAAAACCCCAAAAGAGGATCGTGAACTTGGGCTACTCAGAATTCACAGTAGTATTCACTTTCCATTTACCCCACCCCCAACAAAAGATATGCAATTGTCCCCAATGCATAAAAAAACTAAACTACGCAAAAGGGAAGTGAAGCAAACCTGAGGCGCTAAGCGCCGGCGATCAGCAAGCTGGTGGGTCCGGTTCACCGGAACCCACTCTCTGCGTGGTCTGGACATCCTCAGTAATGTCCTCAGCATACACAACACCATCAGTAGTGCCTCCCACAGAATCTACAATTTTGGAGCTAGACGCCCCGGCAGCTACTTCTACAGCCCTCAACTGTCGGGCCTCCTCATCAACAATCGAGGCTCTCCTCGTAGCCTCCATCTCACGACGCTCCTTCTTCCTCGCCCTAGCCTCATCCTCCTCTCGACCCCTGCGTCTCTTCACATGCTCACGTGGGGGAGGTGGTGGAACATCGGAAGTGGCAAAAAGAGCAGCCATCACGGTGTCATCAGCAGGCTCTGCAGAAGGGGCCTCAGACTAAGGCACCCTTGCCTCTAATATTGTATCAAGATCAGCCCGCAGACTCTCAACCGCAGCCTGAAGGGTCGACATGTCCACCGGAGGTGCTGGTTGGGCTAGCACTCGCAACTCAAAAGCGTCTAAACGCTGATGAACCTCTGCAATCTTCCTCTCTGTATGTTGTACGATCTTACGCTCCATGCGCTCCTCTGCCTCAGCAATAGTCTTCTGCATCCAAGGCTGGATGTGATTCAGAAGTGTAGTCATCTGTGCCTCGAGTTTCTGGACCCTAGCAAGTGGGACCAGAGTGGCGGAAGGAGCCGAGCGAGAGGAGCTCGGGGCAGTGCTATTACCCGGGATAGACTCGACCGGAGTAGTGTCAGTGTGTGCAGCAGCAGTCTGGGAAGCAGCATGGGCATGCTCTATGGTATCGGCCAGGTTCTCACCAAGTGGGACCACCTCAGGGCGGGGCCCTCTGCGTGGGGCCAACTCATTGGCCTCATCCCTGATGAGGCCGATGTCAACATTTCCTTGCAGGGTCCTGAGCTGGTCAATGTGCCAAATGGCACACCTGCTGATCTGCACAAAGAAAAAATTATTTAAGGAAAAGGGTAAGTCGTGGTGACCTTGAAGGCCCTCTCGTGCATGACCGCTTGGAGAAGCCAAGCGAAATAAACCTCGAACCCTGCCATCATTGCGGCCATCAGCACTGCACGATCCCAGGTGACTATATTATCAGCAGCAGTGGGGGAGAGACAATGGCAGACGATCAACCAAAGAAACTTGGCCGTAAAGGTCAAGTTGGCCTTCCTGATGGCTCCCTTCGGCTCCATCACCCAATCCGCAGCCTCTCCATTAATAGACAGGTGCTGTGCCATCCACCTCTTGGTGGTCTTTCTCAGTGAAGGCTCGCGTAAGAACCGGCCCTCTTTAACAATTTGCCACCGGTAATCAAACTCGGCGGTGAGAGGTGTGCTGGTGGAGTCAAAATTCGTGCCGTACAAATATCGGCGGATGGCTGGTAGTGAGATGTCGACCTGGATGCCGCGTACTCGGACATGCTCAAGTGGGGCCTGTTTGGCGGAGGCAGACCGCCTATCGATCTGTGAGCGAAGAGTGGCCACATAAGAGGCATAGAACTCGCGAACTAACTCCTCACTGTATCGGCCCAGAGAACGAGCCGTCCACTCCAGCCGGTGTCTGGTGAAAAGGGTGTGAATGTCTGGCATGGTGGGGAGACTTCCCGTGAGGACCCGTCTCTCCAGTGTGAGGGTCCGTGTCATGACGGCTTTGTCATTGAGCACTTTGGCGTCTAAGTATACTTTGTATTGACCGTCGACACACCACCGGTTGGGTTGATCGGCAACCTGGGCAGGGACTCTAGTTTGTGAGCCAGGGGTGGAGTCAGTGCTGTCAGCCTCATCATCCGAGGCAGACTGCGTAGCTTTGGCGGGGGCAGAGGCTTCTGCGGACCCGGAGGCTTCCTCTGACCACGAAACTCCTAAGGAGGCAGATGCTCCTTCGTCTTGGGCAGCTGACCCAGAAGGTGTGCCGGTCAGTGTGCGCTCCTCATCAGACTGGGAGGCAGTGACTACGCCGGGCACCACCTTCTTGGGCGTGACTCTCGGTACATGTGGAGCTCGTGCTCTAGTAGCAGTGCCTTGGGGTACGTACTCTGGATCATGCTCATCATCAAAGCCTATCACCAATCGGGCAGACGGGGCGACAGATTTAGAACGCCCACGTGCATAAACGCGATCTTCTTTAGGTGCCATGAGAGGTAGTACCTGTAACGAATCATCATTAGTACTTGAAAGATAAAACATGACAAAAAAATGAGACAATAATACACAGAAACTCAAACCAGTGATAACAGTTCTGAAGTAGCAGTAAGGCACGACGGACCTGATGACGGCCCGTCGTGCTTATGACGGACCGTCATGCGGTCCGTCATGTAATACTTGGCAACATAGAGTATCAGAAAGAAGGTCTCAGACTGATACGACGGTTGTTCAGGACGGGCCATCGTGGGTATGACGGTCCGTCACATGTGTCCGTCAGTGGACACTTAGTAAAAGTGTGGAGACCCTTAGGATAGGGGTCTCTGACCGATACGACGGTTATGCAGGACGGACCGTCATGGGTATGACGGTCCGTCACATGTGTCCGTCAGTGGACACTTGGTTAAAGTGATGAGACCCTTAGGACAGGGGTCTCTGACCGTCACGACGGTTATGCAGGACGGACCGTCGTGGGTATGACGGTCCGTCACATGTGTCTGTCAGTGGACACTTGGAAAAAGTGTTGAGACCCTTAGGACAGGGGTCTCTGACAGTCACGACGGTTATGCAGGACGGACCGTCGTAGGTATGACGGTCCGTCACATGTGTCCGTCAGTGGACACTTGGTTAAAGTGATGAGACCCTTAGGACAGGGGTCTCTGACCGTCACGACGGTTGTGCAGGACGGACCATCGTGGGTATGACGGTCCGTCGCATGTGTCCGTCAGTGGACACTTGGAAAAAGTGTTGAGACCCTTAGGACAGGGGTCTCTGACAGTCAAGACGGTTATGCAGGATAGACCATCGTGGGTATGACGGTCCGTCACATGTGTCCGTCAGTGGACACTTGGTTAAAGTGATGAGACCCTTAGGACAGGGGTCTCTGGCCGTCACGACGGTTGTGCAGGACGGACTGTCGTGGGTACGACGGTTCCTCATTGGGGTATCGTGCTGACATTCAGAGACAGAACTGGGGGATGCCACATTCACCCCATGTGAGTCAAAACAACGACCCAACAATTTTCTAAAACTGTTTAACGTTAAGACCTATCAAATTGACAAGTTTAAAGCCCTAATTTCTATAGTGGCATCCAGGCATTTTGTGGAATTAATGACCTAGGTTAGACAATATCTAGTCAAAAAGCAAAAACCCATATGTTAATAGTAAAGAAAAATAGCAAAACCGACAAAAAGAGTAAATGGGTAGAGTTTCAGGAACACATACCTTGGAAGAGGAGAAAACAATGCAAAAGTGATGGCACTCACGTGAGAGAACTGAGAAGCACAGCAGTAGACTCCGACCAAGAAGGGAGATTTGGGAGGAAAATGGGAGAATGTGGGAAATTTTGGAGGAGAAAGAAGTTGAAAGGGGAGGAAATGGGGGGAAAAGGGAAAGAAAATTGTTAATTGAAGGGGTGGGGGGTTTTAAAACGTTTAAAAATTTTGAACTTCATTAGCCGGGTCGGGTCGGGTAGCCGGGTGATAAAGTGACGAAACCTCGATGACGGTCCGTCGCAGTTGTGACGGTCCATCATAGGGTCCGTCGCATATGCCCTAATTCTTAAAAAAAATACTAGAGAGCGTACCTGGCACGACGGAGTCATGCGACGGTCCGTCATAGGCGTGACGGTCCGTCGATGAATCCGTCAGTGAATGAGGCAGAGTAACTTTTCTGCAGAAATTCCTGTATATGTGCTACCTGAAAATTTATAACCCATTAATAGAATAAATGCTACCACTACTAGAAAGAAAAACTATAAAGTGGTTAGATGATAAATATTGGGTTGCCTCCCAACCAGCGCCTGATTTAAAGTCGCGGCACGACTGAGGGCACTCGATTACTCAAACTTCATCAAGATGATATGCCTCAATCACCTCATTCGCCGATTCCGCATGACCTATATAGATTTTTAGACGTTGTCCGTTCACCTTAAACCTCACACCTTCCTTGTTTTCCAACTCAACCGCTCCATGAGGGAATAATTGGGTGATCGAGTAAGGGCCAGTCCATTTAGACTTGAGCTTGCCCGGAAACAAACGCAATCTAGAGTTGAAGAAAAGCACCGAATCCCCAATCATAAACTCTCGTTTCTCGATCTTTAGGTCATGGTACTTCTTCATCTTTTCTTTGTAGAGGGCTGATCTTTCATAAGCCTTTAGGCGAAATTCATCAAGTTCATTTAACCCATTTAACTGTTGTTCTGCAGCTTCGTTCCAGTCCATTTTTAGCTTCTTCATAGCCCACATGGCTTTATGCTCTAATTCAACCGGAAGATGACATGCTTTCCCATATACTAGTTGGTATGGAGACATACCTATGGGAGTCTTATACGCTGTCCGGTAAGCCCAAAGAGCATCATCAAGCCTCCTTGACCAATCTATTCTACTAGCGTTCACTGTTTTTGACAAAATCTGTTTGATCTCCCTATTTGATACTTCAACTTGCCCACTAGTTTGAGGATGGTAAGGAGTGGCCACATTATGGCGAACCCCATATTTCTCCAATAATCCCTTGAACAATTTGTTGCAAAAGTGGGATCCCCCATCACTAATAATCGCCCGTGGGGTACCAAATCGAGAGAATATATTCTTCTTCAAGAATGCAGTGACACTCTTCCCCTCATTGTTAGCGAGGGCGATGGCTTCCACCCACTTGGATACATAATCAACTGCTACTAAAATATACTTCATTCCATGAGAACTCACAAACGGACCCATAAGGTCAGTACCCCAAACATCAAATAACTCAATTACAAGAATGGGGTTTAGAGGGAGCTCTTGCTTTCTTGAAATGCCGCCATCTCTTTGGCATCTATCACATGCTTTGGCGAACTCATGAGCATTTTGATGAATAGTTGGCCAATAGTAACCACTTTGTAAGATTTTATGAGCAGTCCGGACACCACTATGATGTCCACCAAAGGGTGAGGAATGGCATGCCTCTAAAATACTCAGCATCTCAACTTTTGGCACACAACGCCGAATAAGCCCATCAGCACAGCTCCTGTATAAGTATGGTTCATCCCAAAAGAACTTCTTCACATCGTACATGAACTTTTTCCTTTGATGAAAAGACAGGTCCGATGGAACAATATCACTAGCTAAGTAATTCGCAAAATCAGCGAACCACGGAATCAGGTCTTGTGAGGCAGCCAATACATGCTCATCGGGGAACGTGTCATCAATGTCAGTCTTATCCTCCAACTCTCTCATAGCTTCATCTTCTAAACGGGACAAGTGATCAGCAACTTGATTTTCGGTCCCTTTCCTATCCCTTACCTCAAAGTCAAATTCTTGCAGTAGTAATACCCAATGAATTAACCTCGGTTTTGCATCCTTCTTCGCCATCAAATATCTCAGGGCTGAATGGTCAGTATGCACTACAACTCTAGTACCTAGCAAATAGGAGCGAAATTTTTCAAAAGCAAATACTACGGCAAGGAGCTCTTGTTCAGTTACTGTATAGTTCTTCTGAGCTTCATTGAGGGCTTTACTAGCATAGTAAAATTTGTCCCTTCTTTGTCCCAATACCACACCAAGGGCAACCCCACTCGCATCACACATCACCTCAAATGGACTGCTCCAATCCGGAGAATAATGATAGGTGCAGATACCAGTTTTTCTTTGAGATCGCCGAATGCTTTAAGACAGGATTCATCAAAAGAAAATTTACAATCTTTCTCCAACAGTTTACACAATGGATGTGCAATTTTAGAGAAATCTTTAATGAATCTCCTGTAAAAACCTGCATGCCCAAGAAAGTTTCTCACACCTTTTACAGAGATAGGTGGAGGAAGTCTCTCTATCACCTCGACTTTGGCTCGATCAACTTCTATGCCTTTTTCTGAAATACGATGGCCCAAAACAATACCTTCTTTGAACATAAAGTGGCATTTTTCCCAATTGAGAACTAAATTGCAGTCTTCACATCTCTTAAGAACTTCAGATAAATGGCTCAAACATTGCTCGAATGATTCACCAACCACTGAAAAATCATCCATAAAAACCTCAATAGTATCTTCGACCATGTCGGAGAATATTGACATCATACATCTCTGAAATGTGGCGGGTGCATTGCATAGCCCAAACGGCATTCTCTTGAACGCAAAGGTCCCATATGGACAAGTGAAAGTGGTCTTCTCTTGATCTTCTGGTGCAATAGAAATCTGATTATACCCTGAATAACCATCAAGAAAACAGTACCACCCTTTTCCAGCGAGTCTATCCAACATCTGATCCATGAAGGGCATGGGAAAATGGTCCTTTTCGGTCCATGCATTTAATTTCCGGTAATCCATACACACCCTCCATCCAGTCACCGGTCTCATTGGAACAAGTTCATTCTTTTCATTGGGGACCACAGTCATTCCCCCTTTCTTAGGTACACACTGAACAGGGCATACCCAACTACTATCGGCGATCGGATATATTACTCCAGCATCCAACCATTTTATGATTTCCTTCTTCACGACCTCTTGCATAGGTGGATTTAAGTGTCTTTGGTGCTCAATACTTGGCTTATGATCTGGCATGAGTTGGATTTTATGAGAACAAATACCAGGAGGGATCCCAATAATGTCCGCAATAGTCCACCCAATAGCTCTTTTGAACCTTTTTAGCACTTTGACCAAACTCTCTACTTGTTGTTTATTCAGATCTGATGCAATGATTACCGGCAATGTGTCACCGTTTCCTAAGAATTCATACCTGAGATGAGGTGGGACAGCTTTTAGTTCTAGCTTTGTAGCCTCCTCTATAGATGGTTTAGCTTGTGGAGACTCGCGATTCTTCATATCTAGCTCATATTTCTTCGGTTTAAACCGAACATTACCACGATCAAGAGCAGCGACTAATGACACATATTCTTCAATGCCTTCATTATCAAAATTCATTATCACTGCCGCCAGTGCTTCTACACCTAGACGTTCTTCTATTTGTGTCTCGGGTGATTCACCAACTTTATAGGATATGGCAGATACCGATTGGAGCTCACCACTCTGCCGCATGGACCTACAAATGTTGAAAGTCAGTTCTTCATTGTTCAATCGAAATTTCATCTGCCCCTTTTCCATATCAACTAAAGCTCTACCAGTCGCAAGGAATGGTCTCTCAAGAATAATAGGCACCGCAAAATTGACTTCACAATTAAGAATAACAAAATCTGTTGGAAATATGAACGACTCCACTTTTACTAGCACATCATGGAGTATCCCTATAGGTCTTTTTACTGTTTGATCGGCCATCAGTAGCCGCATCGCAGTGGGCTTTGGGTTACCCAAACCCAACTTCTTGTAAATCGAGAGGGGCATGAGATTTATGCTTGCCCCCAGATCACATAATGCTTTCGCAAAATGTAATAACCCGATTGTACAAGTAATAGTAAATGCACCCGGATCTTCTTTCTTTTGCACCAAAGACCTTGTAGCAATAGCACTACAATGCTGCATTCTGTCATCATCCTCAAAAGTGACCGATCTTTTCTTTGTAACCAAATCTTTCATAAACTTGGCATAACCGGGCATTTGTTCAAGAGCTTCTACCAAAGGGACCTTGATAGAAAGTTGCTTCAACATTGTTATAAAATGCCGATATTTACCATCCTCGGTCTTTTTCACTAATCTTTGAGGAAAGGGTGGTGGAGGTCTAGGCATGGGAGTTACCTTTTTAGGCACTTCAGCATCTTTATCAGTGTTATCTTCTACTTCATCACTAACCTCTACCACTTTATCATTATCTTTCATCACCTTTTCCACAATAGATGGCATAGGTGGGTCAATAGTTTGTTTTCCACCACGAGTAGTAATTGCCATACAGTGTCCATCATTTTTCGGATTTTGGACAGTGTTGCTAGGAAGAGTGCCCGGTTGCCTTGTGTTCACAGTTGCAGATAACTGAGCCATTTGCAATTCAAGCTGCTTAATTGATATGGCATGTGTATCAACTTTCTGTCCAATACCTGCTACATCACTCCTTAACTCTTTGGTGTGCTCATCACTAGCATCGAACCTTCTCATCATCTTGTGCAACATATCCTCAACTCGCGCCATACAACCTCCACCATCCCTAGGAGCAACTTCATGATTCTGAGGAGGAACATAGGGCCCACTTCTCTCATTTCTGTTACCATAGTTACCCCTGTTGAAGTTGTTGTCACGGTTGTAATTTCCATCACGAACATAATTACCCTCACGGTTGTAGTTACCATAGTTCCGACCTTGATTTCCTTGACCTTGGCGCCAATTCTCCTGATTGGAGCCTTGGGCATTCGGTCAGAAACCCCCCCGTCTGATCATTTACTGCATAGGAATCTTCCTCATAATAATATTCATCAGTTGGTGGTGGTGGTTTAGACAAGTGGTTCACTGCATTTATCTTTTCTGCACCCCCAGTGACATGTTTTAACACCAACCCAAGCTCAGTTCTCATCTGTGCCATCTCTTCACGAATCTCATCTGTGGCTGGGTTGTGTGTGGATTGCACTGCAAAAGTATTTCTCCCCGTATCTGACTTCCTAGTACTCCATGCTTTATTGTTCCGAGAGATTTTCTCTAATTTTTCGGCAATTTTAGCATAAGGACACTCCCCATAAGAACTACCTGCTATAGTATCCAATACCGCTTTATTATTATTATCCTGTCCCCGGTAGAAGTATTCTTTCAGTGACTCATCATCTATGCGGTGATTGGGGACACTTCTCAAAAATGAAGTGAACCTATCCCAAGAACTACTAACTGACTCTCCTGGTAGTGGCACAAAGTTGTTTACTCTGTCTTTGTGATTTAGTTTCTTGGAGACCGGGTAGTAACGTGCTAAGAAAACGTCCCTTAGTTGGTTCCAAGTGAAAATTGAGTTATAAGGGAGTTCAGTGAACCAAATAGCAGCCTCTCCCGTCAGTGAGAGAGGAAATACTCTTAGCCCTATTACATCCAAATTCAAATCAGGCCTCCCTACACAGCTTTTACACACTGCCCTCACCTTAGCTATATGGGGATGTGGGTCCTCAGACGGTAGTCCTGAAAACAAACCTCTAGCCGTGAGCATTTGCATTAGACTACTAGTGACTACAAAGGTGTGACCTTCTGGTAGAGGGGGCAAGACAAGTGGCCCATCAGAATCTGCAATATTATCATAACCTCTTCGTGTATTTGGCATACAAGGACGTCAATTCTATACAAAACCAAAAACAACAGAAAAAGTAAAATCAGGAAAATATTGACTAAATTTTAGTAATAAATTTAAGTTAATCTAAAAGCTACTTTCCCTGGCAGCGGCGCCAAAATTTGATACGCTCAAACATACTTCTCAAATAAGAAGTAAAGCGGTCGTATCAAGTAAAGAACCCAACTAATGAGGTTGAGATCGATCCCACAAGGAAAATAGTTCAGACTTAACTTTATTCTATTATTACTATTATTTAGCCAACTATTTTCCGAGAAATAAAGAGACAAAAAGGGGGATTTTATTTCTAAATTAATGAAAATGATTAACTAAATAAAAATGGACAACTAACAGATTCAGCTTTCGAAGTTTAATCAAATTATAAAAGTAACTAGGGCTTTAGTGTTCCCCACAGGTTCCTAACTTGGTAAATCTAACTATAACAATTCTATCCTGATATCTTGCATGTAAAGTGATAAGTTACGTATCTCTAAATCCTTGGTCCGGCATCTAGAGAATTTCACTCCGCACCTTGGTCCGGCTACGTGTGTTGCTATACTAACCCTTATCTTTACCTCATATTAAACATCGTATTCGGTATTTGACTAAGTTATTAACTCGTACCAACCAATACTAGCCTATTAGATAGTCTACACTAAATCTATGCTGATAATTCTTTTCCTATTATCTACCTCCTTGGTCCGGCAAGTAGCATTAAGGCGAGTTCTAACGTTGGCCATCTGTTAAAAAGACTTCTACACAAAAGAATTATCAATACATGCAAGACACCAATCTAGAATTGTTATTTACATAAGATTTTTACCTTGTTATTCACCCATGGTTCCCACAACCCTAGCTATGAGGTTTAGTTACCTATGTTCATAATTACACAATTCATATTGTTAACGGAAGAATTCATGCACTTACTTCTATGAAAACGAATAATTCCCCAGAATTTAACTTGATTAATCAACGAAATCACCAACAATCAATTCCCAAAAAATATCTTAATTCCCAAAATTGAGTATTCAATACTATAATAGAAGAACTATAAACTAAAAATTATCCAGAAAGTCTAATCTCAAAAACGAGGTTTTTCCAACTATTTATAATAAAAAACGAAACCTAATCAAATAAGAATTCTATTTACTAAAAATCTGTCCAAACGCGTCTGGGTCGACGGACCACGTGACGGACCGTCATGGACACAACAAACCGTCATAGACTCCGTCGTCCCATACTTCACCATTCTTCTGTTGCTTTCTTCATTCCCCTCGACGGACAGGTATGACGGACCATTTCAAGCACGACGGTCCATCGAGGGTCTTCGTTCCAAAATACTTCAATTCATGGAATTTGGGTACTGGACTACTCTCTGATCATTACGACGAACCAGCAGGACGGACCGTCGTAGCTGTGACGGTCCGTCATGGACTTCCATAATCCCACACTTGGTCAGACTTCCCCAAATTTCCTTCAGCAACTTCTCCCTTCACTACGATGCCACCTACGGACCGTCACAGCCGCGACGGACCGTCATAGGTTCCGTAGGTGGTCTCTTCTGCAATTCTTTCTCAAAAACTCCCGCGTTCATCCTTGGACAGATTTTCTGCAAACAAAGAGAAACTTATATCAAAATCAACACAAAAAGGCTCTCGACACACACTAAACTTAAGGAAAAAGCATTAGAAAATACCGTGAAACCGCAGTACATCAGCTACCTACGAGACCAAGCGACGGTCCGACGTCTGATCGACTAGGCATCGATGGCCTCCGTAGGTAATGCCTTACACAAATTCAAAAATTTGTCCAAAAACCACTCTCTGTCGCTAACGACGGTTGTGCAGTACGAGGGCATGTGCTGGCGTAGACTGACCGACGGACCGTATGTCGGGGTCTCGTAGGTCAGGTCTGGTTTTGCTGTCCAAATTTTAATGAAGTTAATTAAATTAGTTAGTTGCTTAGGTTGTTAATTAACGGTTCAGGGAAGTCTAATTAAGTTAGTTAAGGGGGCATATAAAGACCTAAGCCTAATTAAACTAACCCAACACCCAAAATCCCAAAACTCAAATCTCTCTAACCTCTCTCTTCCCAAACTTAAAAAACTCCATTGAAGGAATACTAGGGCTCCAAGTTGAGGACGAATTCACTAAGGGCTTCACCCCAAAGTCCTGGCAAGATCATCACCAAGGTATGGTTTCTTTCACTCTTGGGACTCTTTCCCAAAGAGGCTCCTTCAACAATGGTTTCAAACTACACCAAGACTAGGGTTTCAATCTAGACATGGATTCTCTTTTGAAAAAGAAACTATTGTTCAATTGTGATGAATTATGATCTTTTTTTGTTGATTAACTATGGAATTATGGCTAATTGTTGAGAATTACTTTAGATTCCCTCTTGAACCCTTGATATTCCCCAAACTCATGAAACCTTGAAATTATGTGGTAATCAAGAAAGATGATGAGTATGTGGATTTTTTAGATTGATATCAACCATGTATTACTCCTTCAATATACCTTGATTATATATTGGTTATGTGTTCTTGAGTAATAGAAGTGTGAAGGATCATGAAAAAGGTCAATAAGGTATGAAGTTTGATTCTTTCTAGGGTTCAATTATGCAAGATAAATTATTTAGATAGTAATGCTTGTATGTCTTATGTATTGTGGTGATGTTGATGACTAGTATCCCTCACACTTAACCCTAGACTTGTGAAATCATTATGAAGTGGGTAAGCATGTTAAAGTATGATTGTTATATGATTGAATGTAGCTTTTCATGATTATAAAAAAAAGTTAAGTGAACGGATTATGCTCACTTGTGATTACCTATGAGATATTATCTTTAGATGGCTGCATAAGGTCCTAGTAAAGGCTAGTGCGAAATTATGACATGACTAAAGATGGTTATAAGAATGGAATAGATGCTTAGCATAGAAAAGGGCATGCAAATGAGATGGAGGTCTCACGCTTAGTAAGTCTGGCCTCCCACATGGGTTTTCTCACGTTTTGAAAGTTTGGATTCCCAAAAATGATGTGTTTTCTCATAAGATGGGAACCCCCACTGTAGTAAGTTAAGGTTCCTAGCAACAATTTCATTGACCCTTAACTATGTGCCCGCATATGACCTATAGCTTAGTGGATCCACCTAGATATCTATGTATGAAAGGTTGCACCTTAGGCAAGTGTTAACCGTCTCTTTTCGGTGTGAGAGTAGAATACAGGATTCCATGTAGCTCACATGGTCTTATGTCGGTTATTGCACTTCACCCATAATGTAAAAAGTAAATGGACAAGTTAAGTATGTGAATTTTTATTAGGGTTGTCTTAAAGGCTAATACATAGTGTGAGGGAGGTTATAGGACTTCTCTTACACATTGCACATATGGAATCCTAAAGATGATTCTAGTAGTGTTCTTTTATGATTATAATTATGATTATGATTATGAATATGTTGATAAGTTATGAGTAGTGTTGATGTATTGAGCATGTCATGAAGAATTATGAGAATAAGTTGTAAGTATGAAGTCAGTTGCTTAATGTGATACTTAGATTTGGATAGGATTATGGGGTTCTATCTTCGACATTGCACAAGTATTGCGTAGGTGGTCTACATGTTGGGTTGATATAATATTTTTTTAAATTACTTACTATGCTTACTATATGTGGCAGTTGAGTTAAATTGATAGAAAACATCATTTTGAATAAAATTTCCTTTTCTCATGCACTGATGATTTGTGTGCATAGAAGCCATACTTAGTACGTTTGATGTACTTATCCATATTTGTCCCTTTTCCCCAAACATTTTAGGTTTCATCCGTTGAGGAGTTTCTTGGCCACTTGCAAGGAGGACTTGGATCTCCGGGGATATTGCCATGTTCCACTCTAGCTATGATATTTCTTATGTTTAGAGACGTTTATTCTTTCCTTTATCGTTGAGACAATTGATGTAAGCCTATAATGGTGTATTGTTCTTGTATTGGCTATGTACAAAAAGCTTGTACTTTTGTAGATGGTTTATATGTGAGATGAGACTTTAGAGTCTTATTTTGTACTTGTGCTAAATTAGAAGTCTATGTAAATTTCATATGTGAGGAGTCTATGTAAACTACATATATAATATGCGAAAAGTCAAAGTACACTTCACTACATAAAATTTTAAATTTTCCGTATTTTTGACCTATGATGTATGCTAACGGCTAGTCTTAGTCCTCATCGAAGACGACGACGCCAGCTACGACTAGGGGGTACTTTGGTTCTGAGTGTTTGGATATGGGACTAGGGCTCACCCTCTCGGGATGAACCTCATGTAGACCCACTCCTTAGGACACAAATATAGTAGTATTGGTTTCATGACTTCTCTATCGAACAAGCTGAAAACACATGAGTGAACTAGTATTTGCAAGTACAACCCATTAGATTAAACAACAACTACTAGATGAAATTGTAACACCCTGGAAATTTTTGAACTAAGACTTGAACCATTCTTCGTAGTGAGTGAGATTTTACCAAAGAATTAAAGTTTCTTAAGTGTTAAGGTCACTAGATGTAGAACCTTGAGTTCTAAAATAACTAAATTGAAAAGAACAAAAATCTGAAATTTGGAGAGTTAAGTATGAGTTTTGGGTCAACTCAATCTACCATAAATCTTAGCAAGAGATTAGTTAGGTGTGCTAAAACATAACGTATGAAATATCTTTGAATTATCATTCCAACTCCACTAAGTTTGCTATTTTTCGAGTTCGGATGAGTGAGATATGATCTTTTGAAATTAGGCTTTCCAATTAATGAAAGTTAGCCGAAAATACAGAGGGGTATTTTGGTCTTTTACTTACCCAACTAGATATAGTTCATTTTTATTAATATTTTAGGTGTATAATACTATTAGGTTCAGTTTATAATCCTAATATACATCTAAGGTTTTTGTTGATAGTTCAAGAAATGAAAAGAAGAGAAAAGAGGAGAAAATAGGAGAAAATAGGGGAAGATCAAGCGTTCATCCAGATTCTTGCGTGATGTCGTGGATTTTCGCCATGGATTTGATCCCTAAGAGGTAATTTCTCTTCCATAGTGTTTGGTTGGTTCACCCACATGCCGATCATATTATTTTAAGCGAAATTTTATTCTAGAAATTGAAAGATAAGAGTTCTTGATGAGTTCTAGATAGGTGTTCTTGAAGTTCATTATAAATCTTGTTGTGTTGGGGTTTTGATAACTTATTGAGATGAAATTGACTTATTTGAGTGTTATTTTCAGTAAATTAGAGTGCCATTAAGTTAACTAAACGAATACAAATGATTGGGGAAAAAACAGTTCATTTCTAGGCGAGTTAGGGTGAGAAAACGAGCAAGGAATTTAAGAAGATTTTCTAGGTTGGGGCGTGGCGCGATGCGCCTGCCAGAGCGCCCCAAACTCCCTTCTGTACTTTAGGGGATGGCTCCCCGTGCCACCGATAGCCCCAGGTCGCCTTCCCCATCCAGTTTGCCTTCGGTTGCACCGTTTGAGTTCATTTAAAGTGCACCTTCACTCCCTTTGGGTTTCTCAGTTTGAGTTCATTTAAAGTGCACCTTCACTCCCTTTCGGTTGCTCAGTTTGAGTTCGTTTAAAGTGAACCTTCACTCCCTTTCGATTCTAACTACTCTAAGCTACTTCTAAAAACCTAAAATCATTCCTAACATGATCATAACCTTGATTTCATAATTCTAAGGAAGTCCTTTTGAGGCCTTTTGTGGAGTCTTCTACAACTTCTAGTAACTTGTTTCAAGACTCGATCAAGTGAGTATGAGAATGAAGAGAATGAATTAATCAGTCTACCATGTCATCATGATATCCTCCACATCATGAACCAAAACTCTTGAATTCATAATTCAGATTTGAGAGAGTTAAGAGTAGAGTTAAACAATGCTTTCGAGTTCAATTGTGAATCGTATGAGGTAAAACATTGATTTGAACTAAGTTTTGTGGAAGTAAGTAAAAGAATGAGAATATTTGTATACATGAGTTCCATCTAGTTACTTAGACCTTCGAGTCGAGTTTTTCATGCCCATTACTATCACATGAATTTAATAAATTGAGTATCATTCAGAGGAGTAGTATCTCCAAGTTTTAAGTCTTAAGTATTGAGTACCTTATTCCTTTTGAGATTATATTTCTAATCATGGGACTATTACATATTACCCATGAAGTCCTTGGGTTGAATTGTTCATGCCCATGATTCTGCATGAACCCTATAAATCGAACAGTATTAAGATGATAAGTACCTTTGAGTTGTCTAGTTGAGTAGTTCATGCTCATAATTTCGCATGAACCTTCTAAGTTTAAATTCATGAATGTAACACCTCTAAAACGAGTTAGGTGAAACAATAGCCTAACTCTTGCTTGTTGATGTTTTGAAGTCCTAAAATGGGTTATAGTAAGGTTAGGAGGCAGTGGTTAAATTTTCATAAAGTATTGAGATCAAACATCCAAGAACGTCCATGACGTTCGAAAGGCTTACCTTGAAACAACCTTGTGTGTCTTAGTATGCTTCATCGAGTTTTACGTGTTCGTTTTTGATGAACTTGATGTGAGAGGTCCTAAAATCGTATACGAACATATTTGGGTTGGAAACGTTTGGGCAAAAGTCACCAAGGAATAACCATGAGTCTTTGAGGAATGACCCATATTAGGGCCAAAACTGCCTAAGGTAGTCCCACCTACAGAGACAATCGAAGCCCAGTAGGCTAGTCGACGCCCCGTAGGTGGAGGGCATTGATGGAGACTTAGGCGTGGGAGCTTGGCCTTACAAAGGCCAGCCTTTGACCCAAACCACGGACAAGCATGGGATGTGTCCTAGTTCTACCATTGGCCCATAGAACTAACCTCTATCGGAGTAGGTTCATGACTCCGAATTCCATGCATAGCTAGTATGGTCTATGTCGGTTTTTGCCTATTCTCATCATATGGGATACCCACTAGTGTTGGAGAAGTTCTTTGAAGTTTAGGTTGTGGTATGGGACGCTATAGAGACATTGCATGAATAGGATTTAAAGATGTTAGTGAGTGAGTCCTAGGTCTTCTAAAAGACCATTACTTTAATGTTCTTATATGTTGAATGTCTCTTAAATGATCTAATGAAGATATTGACTTAAGTTAGAAAGCATGTATATGAATAAGTACTTATCTAGAGTAGTTTAAGGGTTTCCTAGTTAAGGTGTGAAAGAGGAATAAAGGATGGTCTCTTTATGTCTTACCTGGGGAAGTCTTAAGAATGACTCTAGATAGGAAGGTTGGTTGAAAAATTAGACAGGCTCCAATCTTAGGAAGTCGTAAGGATTATTTAGGAAATCTTGGAAAGGGTGCATGGGCGTTCTCTTCTTGAGTTACTTAAGTAAGTCTTTTGATAACCTTTGGGGAGGAGAATGTCATATTATATATATGTTATTGTATGAAGTAAGAATGATCTTATTCTAGATAGTCTAAAGTATCTATTATGTGAGTGTGCAGGGATTGTATGGTACGTCGCTTCATAACTCACTCAAGTGAGCCTTAGAATCATCTTGGGTAGGAGGATCTCATATTTATGTGTTTTGGATATACTTTGATGCTATAATGTGAAGTGTGAATTTTATTGGAAGTTACACTGAACTTACCGTGAAGTCAGTGTTACTATAGGTTTACTGCAATGTTCTTATATATTGAATATAATTTTTAATGTGTTTTAATTGTGATGTTTGGTTTTTATTTGTAATTCTTATGCTTATACTATGAAGTTTTAATTAAAAAGAGCATATTTCTTATAAATGTCCATTCCTCATTATATTATGCATTATCTCATACTTAGTACATGTGTTTGTACTAATTCCATACTTTTGTTATCTCTAAAGGTGTGGTTAGCATGTGAGAGGTGTCGTTAGAGCAAGCTTGGAATCTAGTAATCCTTCAAGAAAAGTTGAAGTATGTCCTCACTTGACTCGAGGGCATAATCATTTTTGGATCTCTTTTATTCAAGTATTGTGACAGACTAAGTAATTCTATATTTCATATTGTATGGGCCGTGTCCCAAATATTCTTGAGTCTAAGGATGGCATACATTGAGACTTTATATATTCCTATGATTTTATATGAAAGATATTTTAAGATATTTCATGTGAAAAGTTTTAATTTCGCACTGCTTTTCATACATGTATGCAATGAATGATGTCTAAGGGCTTGTACAAGACCTCCGAGAGGTCAAGTACACCATGTTGCACTCCAAGAGTGCCATATCTTCTAGGGTGTACTCTCAGGATGTGATAAAATTGGTATCAAATCAAGGTTATAAAAGTAGTCTTAGGAATAAAAAAGACTCATAAAGCCACGTCTAGTAGAGTCCCATTTATCGGTGTGAGTCGTGACACATCTATGAGCGAGAGTCTATAGGATGATACAATTTCCCTTATTTCTCTACTCTTGTGTTGTGCCGTAGGGTAAAAAGTTATGAGTGTCTTTATTAATGGTTTTAGTTGTGTTTTAGGAAGATGAATACTAGAAGGATAGCCGCTAGAAGGTTGGAAGAGGGAAGGGTGAATGATGAGATTCCTCCTCAAGTTGAGCAAGCTTTTCAAGGGGCTCAAGGGGATAGAAATTCTCAAGTCCCTACTGTGGAAGGAGGTAATGATGTTTTGGTGGTTCCTCGGGAAATGACTAATGGGGAGAGTAAAGAGACTCTACTTTCTTTAGCCCGAGGCTTGACTACTCATGTGAATAGGGTTATTGAGCCTAGAGTGAATGCTATGGAGAGCACTATGACCTATAGATTGAGAGATTTTGTAAGGATGAATCCTCCTATCTTTCTTGTCTCTAAGGTGGGAGAGGATCCCCAAGAGTTCCTAGATGGTGTTTATAAGGTGTTGAGTGCCATGGAGGTGACTTCTAGGGAGAAAGCAAGTTAGCTTCATACTAATTGAGGGAGGTCGCTCAAGTGTGGTACACTCGATGGAAATATAATAGGCCAGTTGAGTCGGTTCCTATAGAGTGAGAGGAGTTTAAGGAGGCTTTCTTAGGAAAATATTTTCCACGTGAAAGGAGGGAGGTGAAGGTTGAAGAGCTCATTAATATCAAGCAAGGAAATATGAGTGTTGAGGAGTATTCCTTGAAGTTCACTATGTTGTCTAGGTATGCTCCATACTTGGTGTCTAACCCTAGGGATGAGATGAGTAGGTTTGTGACCGGGTTTGCCGACCTTATGAAAGAAGAGTGTCGTACGGCCATGCTCCACAATGACATAAATTTGTCTAGACTCATGGTGTATGCTTAATCCGTTGAGGAGTCTAAGATTAGTAGGATTTATAGAAACTTGAAGAGGAGTGGGCCAAGTGAGAAAAACCAGCCTAGGTTCAAGAAGAAGGCTCCAATTCAAGATGAACCTAGAGCTCCGAAGGTCAAACTTGAGAAGGGTAGTGGTTCCCAAGGTGGTAAGCCTACGTGTGTTATTTGTGGTAAGAAGCAGTATGGGAAATGTCTAATGGGTACCGGGAGTTGCTTTGGTTGTGGTAAGGATGGAACAAGGTGAGGGATTGTCCTACTATTGCGGCTAGAGGAAAGGAAGGTAAGCAAGTTCCTCCAAGTGTTCTGAGTGATGATGTTCCAAAGAAGAATCACTTTTATGCACTCCGGGCTAGGGGATCAAAATGATGATGATGGTAATTTATAGTATTTCTTTCTTTAGTGTTATGAGTTCCTTCTAAGTGGGGAAGTATGGTGAGCAGCAGAATGGTGATTTGTTGTCTCATTTCTTCTATTCAATTCAAGCTTTAGAGTTAGAAAGTCATAGAAGCATGTAGCATGTTGCATTGTGTTTAGGAGTCTTGTTGGAATTGAATTTCATTGATTCCTTGAATTATTCATTTCATGAAGTTATGCTTATGTTGTAAATTGAGTTTATATGGGTTTATATCTTATACTATCATGCTTTTATCATGAATTGCCTAAACGTTTCATTTTTGGAAATTTTGGTATAATTAACTATGTTGCCTGGCAACTTGCTGTGAAGTTTTTCAAATTTTGATTAAATTGTTCTTTTGTTGAAAATGGTTGCATGGCGTTTAGAATTGATTTATATTAGCATGATAATGAATATAAAAGGAGTTCTTGCTATTTGAAATGAAGAATGTCAGTCTTAGTTGCATAATGAGTTGTAGATTAGTTTCTATCTTCTTGTTGTGTTTTGGGTCTCTTAAGTATGTGAAATTGGTATTCCTCCTAATTTGTGTATTGTGTATGGTGTGGTATGGTTTTGTGCTGCTAGTATTGATTTAATCATCTCCTAAAAGCTTCTAAAATGAAGCAAGTGACATTCGAGGACGAATGTTGTCCAAGTGGGGGAGATTGTAACGCCTCTAAAATGACTTAGGAGAAACTAGATCCTAATGCTTGTGTCTTTATGTTTTGAAGTTCTAAAATGGGTTATAGTAAGGCTATGAGGCAGTGGTTAAATTTTCATGAAGTATAGATGTCAAACGTCCAAGAATGTCCATGACGTTCGAAAGGTTTACCTTGAAACGACCTTGTGTGTCTTAGTATGTTTTGTTGAGTTTTACGTGTTTGTTTTGGATAAAATTTATGTGATGGGTCCTAAACTCGTATATAAACATATTCGAGTTGGAAATTTTTGGGAAAAAGTCCCCAAGGACAAACCAAGGGTCCTTGAGGAAGGACCAATCTTGGTGGCCAAAACTGCCTAAGGTAGTCCCACCTAAAGAGGCAATCGACGCCCAGTAGGCTGATCGACGCCCCGTAGGTGGAGGGAGTTGATGGGGATTTAGGTGTGGGAGATTGTCCTTCCAAATGCCAGCCTTTAACCCAAACCACGGACCAGAAGGACGGTCCGTTGGTTGGGCTACGCCCCGTCGATGGGCAAGCGTAGGTGAGTCTGCAATTTCGCCTGCTTCACTGTAAAGTGAAGATGTGAATTGGTAAATTCATCCCACATCCAAATAAATGTTCGGGTGGTTACCTAAGGGTGTTTTTTGTATTTTAAGTGGGGTTATAAGTCCTAAACACCTAGATGAATTCATTATTCCAAATCAAAACCCAAAATATCTAAGAAACTCTCTAGAACTCCATTGAAGTCAAAACTCAAGATAGAGCTTGGATTGAAGACTGGTTGGTGATTTTTCATCAATTATTCATCAAATTTGTGTTTTAGCATCAATTGAGGTATGGTCTTCATCCTTGAATCTCTTTTCTTCAAAGAGCCAAACTTCAAAGTGATTTCTAAAGTCTTTCAAAGATGAACTTGTCCAATTTTGATATCTATCCATGGGTTCTTGCATGAACCATTTTAAATCATTACATATTGATTGAATTGATGTTAATTTGATGATTTTAACCTAATTACTCTATGAACTCATATAATTCATGAACCCTAGTTTTTGACTACTTTGTGGGTGACTTGATTATGTCTTAATGCTATTGAATTCTAATGTAGTTTGATTAGGGCTATTGAATTATTCTAGAATCATGTTAGAATTGTTAGTATGATTCCCTAACTTCATAAATCCATGTTGTATGATCTTTGATTCATTGTCTATTGTAAGTATAGAATTGAATTGGTGATCATGGTCATAGTTAAGGGCCTTTGTATATTGTGTTGGATGATTAGCTATGGATTGAAGTGGTGAGAGTGGATTGGTGGTACTCTACCCTAATTCTATTTATATTATGTAATTTAGGTCTTGTTTATGTTTTTATTGATGTGATCCACTTATGGTGGCGGTGCTATGTTCTTTACTTGTGAATTATATGGCCTCGTCGGCGTTACTTTATGAATTATGATGATCATGGTCTTGTCAAAATTACTCGATATATTATGAAGGTTTATGTAGTTGATTTATGTGGAGTATGATCATATCTATCTAATTGTGAGTAAGGTGAAAGTGTGTGTTCTTCTATTGACATTACTTCTATTGACATTAGGTGATCATGTTAGACTATGACTATTTCCTTATGTGTGTAGTTTTAGGATTGATGTATGATTCTTCCTACTTTGTTATATGCGTATTATTATGGTTACATTGATGGTTATATAGTAGTGTATAGGGTGACCTATAGTTGACTTGGTTGTCTCTAGCTGCTCTAGAATAGTATGATATGTGTATGGTATGGTGAAGTATGTGTGTTTTTTGTTTTGGTAGACTTGTGTCCCTTACTTGATACATGTATAAGGTGAATATGACTTCTTGACATAGTATGCTAAATCTCCTTAAATGTGACCTTGAACATAGCTAAGAAGGTCCTTTATGTGGAAGCTTTATTATAGATGTAAGGTTATGATATCCTTGAAGCTTAAAGCCGTAATGGTATCCTTCTTGTGTGAATAGTGGACTTAAGGTTGATTGGATGGAATGGCATGAAATCATTCTTAGGGAAGTCATTGAGCTATCCTCTTAGACATTGTAGGTAGCTTTAGTGGACCCTCTTTGGTAAGGTGAAATGTGATTGAGTTATGAACTAGATATGAAACCTGTTTATGTGATACTTTATTAAAAATAATCTATGAGAACAAAGTCAAGCACCGAGTGAGTATGCTTGGGAAGTATCTCTAACTAATATAACTTTAGAGATCTAAGAAACCCTCGATATTCCTTAACCATGTGCCTACATGGGATGTGTCCTAGTTCTAACATTGGCCCATAGAACAAAGCTCCATCAGAGTAGGTTCATGACTCCTGATTCTATGCATAGCTAGTAGGTCTATGTCGTTTATTGTCTATTCTCATCATATGGGATACCCACTATTGTTGGGGAAGTTCTATGAAGTTTAGGTGGTGTATGGGACTCTATCTAGACATTGCATGATTAGTCTTTGAAGATGTTATTGAGTGAGTCCCTCGGTCTTCTCGAAGACCATTACTTTGAACATCCTTATATGTTGAATGTCTCTTAAATGAACTAATGAAGATATTGACTTAAGTTAGAAAGCATGTAAATGAATAAATACTTATCTAGAGTAGTTTAAGGGTTGCCTAGTTAAGGCGTGAAGGGGGCATAAAGGATGGTCTCTTCATGTCTTACTTAGGGAAGTCTTAACAATGACTCTAGATAGGAAGGTTGGTTGATAAATTAGACATGATCCAATCTTAGGAAGTCTTAAGGATTATTTAGGTAATCTTGGAGAGGGTGTATGGGTATTCTCTTCTTGAGTTACTTAAGTAAGTCTTTTGATAACCTTTGGGGAGGAGAATGTCATATTATCTATATGTTTTTGTATGAAGTGAGAATGATCTTATTCTAGATAGTCTAAAGGATCTCTTAGGTGTGTGTGAAGGGATTGTATGGGTGGTCGCTTCATAACTCCCTCAAGTGAGCCTTAGAATAATCTTGGGTAGGAGGATCTCATATTTATGTGTTCTTAATATACTTTGATGCTATAATGTGAAGTGCGAGTTTTATTGGAAGTTACACTGAACTTAGAGTTAAGTCATTGTAAGCTTATTGTAGGTTTACTGTAATGTTCTTATATATTGAATATAATTGTTAATATGTTCTAATTGTGATGTTTGGTGATTAAATGTGATTCTTATGCTTATACTATGATGTTTTAATTAAATAAAGCATATTTCTTATAAATATATTTTTCTCATGATTTTATGCATTATGTCATACTTAGTACATGTGTTTGTACTGATTCCATACTTTTCTTTATATCTAAAGGTGTGGTTAGAAGGTGAGAGGTGTCATTGAAGCAAGCTTGGAATCTAGTAATCGTTCAAGCAAAGTTGAAGTATGTTCTCACTTGACTCGAGGGCATAATCGTTTTTAGATCTCTTTTATTTAATTATTATAATAGACTAAGTTATTCTATATTTCGTATTGTATGGGCCGTGTCCCAAATATTCTTGAGTCTAAGGATGGTCTATGTTGAGACTTTAGTATTTTCCTATGATTTTATATGAAAGATATTTTGTGTGAAAAGTTTTAATATCTCACTACTTTTCATACATATATGTAATGAATGATGTCTGAGGGCTTGTACAAGACCTCCGAGGATGTGACAATGAAATCATCCATAAACCTGAGATCATGAACCTTGAATCCATACTTCTATTCGAGGAAAGTTAAGATTCAAGTCTAGAAGTTAAGAAGTAAGTTAAGTTTAATAAAGTTCTTAAAAGTCTTTTACATATGTTTTAACTTTTTTTAAGACTTAAAGTTCAAGTTGATTAAAGAGTAAAGAGCAATATTTAAAGTTCATTTCTTCAAAATTATATGCGGACTAAGTGTTCCCAAAGAGATTTAAAATGTTTTCACATTTAAATAAGAAAGGAAACTGAGATTTCCAAAGAGCATTCGGGCTAGTTTTTAGAAATGAGTAATAGCTTTCTAAATGAAGCAAGGATGGAAATTGAGATTTCCAAGATAGCCTTTGAGCTATGTTTATGAGCACTAATTTCAAATTACAGAAGAAGTATGTTTTTAACAAATAAGATCTAGAATATTTTGGGAGTAGTATTGAGCACCAAATTAGGGCGAGCATGAGTTGAGATAACTCACGTCTCCATAAAACCATGAAGAAACCATGGGTACAAAAGGGTCATACTTTTTAGATGAATCCTTTTTAAAATAGACTAGTGGATCCACTAAGTTAAGTTAGGTCCTATACTGATGGCAAGGTATAGGATGATCCATGGCAGAGTGAGGTAAAGTGATGTATCATCACCATAGCTCTTAAGTGATGGTTGTCTGCTTGATAAACTCCCACAGAAATTATATTACTTTATTATAAAACTAAAGTTGAGTTTGTTATTGCATTTTCATTATAGAACTAAGTTTTTTTAATGTTTTATAAAGCTTTCCATATATTGTATGTGTATCATTATTTTATATTGAGTTGAGTACCCAAAGTCGAATATCATATCTTTGAAGTTGAGTATCTAATCTTTGAGTTGATTATCTAATCTATGAGTTGAGTATCTTATGCTAGAGTACTTCTGAGTTGAGTAAGTTTGAGCAGTTTTGAGTATCCTTGAGTATTTCTTGAGTTGAGTAAGTCTGAAAAGAGGTAAGTATGTTTCCATTTTTATCAAGTTCAAGCTTATGTTATGCTTTAGAATTGCCCTTACATGCTCGTACATTTCACGTACTAAGACAATTGGCCTGCATTTTCTCATGATGCAGACATAGGTATTCAGGATCTTCAACAGGAGCTTCGTTGATACATCCGAGAGTTTGACTTAGATATGGAGAGCCTCCTTGCTTTTGGAGGATTTCATTGACTTTTCAGTTTAGTCAGGATGTCATGGGTCTTGCCTAGACTACCATCTTTATTAGTTAGAGGATTCATAGATAGTCAGTATAGTTGACAAATCTTATCGTTGATTTATTTTGTTAAATTTTTTAAAGACATAAGTTGCCTAGTTTGGGTGAGTTGAATATATTTTTTTATTCATAGTTTTTGTTTGAGTTAAAAGTTTGTATTTATGTTTTAAGAGCTTTTATTTAAGTTTTTAAGCTTTCGCATGCTTAAGTTATTATTCCGCTTGTAGTCAGCCAGGATGAGGGTTCTCTTGGGGAACAACAATGGTTCTTGAGTGGCGGCCACGTCTAGGGTGTAGACTCCGGTCGTCACAAACTTGGTATCGGAGCACAGAGTTCAACTGTCCTAAGGTGTCTATGAAGTTGTGTCAATTAGGATCTTGTTTATGGTTGTGAGGGCTCCACTTCTATAAATGAGGGACTACATACATTTAAGATAATTATCCTATCTTTCATACTCTTACTCGTGTAATAGAGTTATGTCATAGATATTTATTCTAACTTGTCCATTCTCAGATTCATTCATTCCACTACCCACCATACTAGAGATGGCTATATAGAAAAGTCAGTCCTTAGTCAATGAGTTGTTCTTTGCAAGAGTCTTTAGATAGTCATGAGACTCCAAAGGGGCTTGAGATATGACCATGAGTGAAAAAATGTTCAACTTTAGAGTAATGCCTTCATGTTCATATGAATCATGCGTTCAAGATACACGTGAATCGTAATATCTCATTAAGCCCTGTTTCAGTTGACATCCTTGTAATGAAGTATGTTTAGAGCTTGGGTAGTATTTTTACCCGAAAAGGTAGCATAAGGTACGAGATGATGAGCAGTAATAGTGAAAGAGCTCAGAGTTAGAGCAAAGTATGCAGATGTTTAGTAATCTTATAAACACAGATAGTGTGTTGAAGAACTATATTATTATAGACATGTACCTAGTAAATTATTAATGAAGATTTTTCCCATATAGTAGAGTAAGAAGTGATGAGTTTTGAAGATTCCATCAAAGGAGGTACAATGTGTTCTAGCTAGAAAAGAGTTTGTGATGAAATGTCATTGTGTAGGTAATGACCTAGTGTATGTGGTGAATAGAAGAGAAAGAGTATTAATGAGGTTATTGATCTAAGCTAGGCTTATGATTTTTGGGAGAGAGCCACAATATTCAAAGTGTAATAAAAATAATTAGGCTTTAATACATAGTAAATAGTACCCAATATGTGAAGGGAAATGTGAAAGTAAATTGCAAGTGTGAATATTAAGAGGTGAGATTTACTATTTGTCATAAGGTCCTAGTGGATGAGTGTTTCTCAGTTTGTATATTGGGCGAGCAATCATATTGATATTCGGGTTTAGTTATGAACATTAAATTTGAATTTGAGATGAGTGTCATGATTCAAAGAATGGTAAGATGTGGGTGATGATATGTCACGACTGGAATATAGACCCCAGACGAGACAGACATCGTTAACCTCTCAGAGGTCGCAGACAAGCCTACTTACGTAATTCTTACTTCATCTAGGATAATTTTAGCGGAAAATTTTAACTTTTTTTTCTTATTTCATTGTAAACATTCTAAACTTAACATCATGAGCGTTCACAAATTAACCATCTAATATAGAGATCATCAAATAAAAGAATCAGTGCAATACTGTAATAAATGTATAATTGTCAAAATGGCACCAATACACTGTCTGAAATAAAAATGGAAAGAAACACTAGTGAAACATGCTCCACTAGCTAAAGCCTATATCTAAGCTAGATAGTATCAGTAGACATCCTCGAAAGCATGAGGGCCTACCAAGTTCGGATGAAAGCTCCACTTCCGGATAGCTGCAACGTCAAACTGTACGCTCTAGCGTCCACCTGTGCCTGCACCTAAAATTGTAGAGTTGTATAGGGTTAGTACACACTTGTACTAAGTATGGATATATTCAAGCACACACCAAGGACATGCATGAGAAAGGATAGCTCTTCCCTAACAACATGATTATGGAAAGTCAAGTCAGTGGACTTGCCAAATTGGGATTAGGAAAGTTAGTGAACCTTCCAAATTTTGATTAGGAAAGTCAGTGAGCTTCCCAAATTTGGATTAGGAAAGTCATGCCATGAGAGTAACATGCATCATCATACTTATCATATTGCACACAGCACATAACATCTTACACATAGCACATATCATATAGCATACAACATATAACATCTTTCATAACATTCACTCATATGCCATGAGACCTTGGAATCATGGACTTGACATTAAGACTTTCCAAAATGAGGGATCAACATATGGGACCTCAACTAGGGAGTCTTCATTAGAAAACACAGAGTCTGCTTCATTCATTCATACGTACTTCATTTTATTTCTTTCATAGGCCAGTGTGAACACCAGCTATACCTAGGGTGTAATTTAAGACTTTCATCGGGTTTGCTGTGCAATGATCAAGAATAACCTAGTGTCATTACCTGAGTCTAGCTCACCTCTTGATTATCCTATCCTAACACCTTTGGTATCGTTCATTTCATTATGTGCTTTATTTGAGGCTGGCCTCATTCATTCATTGGGAACTTTAACTTTATCCGAAATAGATCATGTGAGCATCATGAAATCCAGTGTCTCCCCCACACCAAAAAGAGGTGGAATCACTGGCCAAAGTGACCCAAAACATGCTAGCGTACATGGGAATTTAACCCCGCCAGATCCCTATATTGGCAGTATAGGTTCAAAGACCAGGAGATACAAGGAAACCCATACCCGGCAAGCCGGACAGTCTCATCTCATGAGAGTTACGTGAACCTCCGCCCTTCCCAAAAGAAGGCATCACCGCTCATAGCTAGTCTATCGGTGCTCAGTATAAAGTTCCATTACATTCAACTCATACGTCATGGAAGTTGGCTTCTAGTATGAGGACATCATACATCAATAGATGATTTCTCATTTCATTATTAGTATTAAGTGTGTTAATCTCAATACTTTCATTGGAGTGTTCATAGAGACTGGTCTCTTCATTAACTTTACACTCTCATAGGTGAGTACGTTTTGGTAATAATTACTTAGGCTCATTTGGGATTGTTCTCATCTTTTACATTAGCCTCATATCATGTTGTCACCACATTCATTAACATTAGCACAATTGCTCTTCAGAATTACTCACCCCATTTTACTTGAATGTTCATTTCATCATATGCCAATATACTTGGCCATTTGTGTGTTTCATATTCTTACTTAACCCTTCTAGGGTTTCATCATTTCATTACATAATAATGATTTCATCGTATGCCAATGCACTTGGACATTTAGTGTGTTTTACACTCGTACTTAACCCTTCTAGGGTTACTTCATTTCATTACATACATCTTAGGTTGACTTATCTTTAAATGTATGCTAGGTTTATGGGTCTATACATACAAGCCATGAGGCTTCATTCATAGTTCGTTAAGTGACTCATATCTTCCTAAGATTATGTAGTACAAGACTTATGTATCTTGTATATATGCCAAGATCTTGATTTCGATCTAAGTAGGTGGCATTATTCTTGAACATTTAATTCACGTATGACTTATGTATCAATACGGAAATTTGGGCAAGGGAACCCAAGTTCGAACCACTTGGACAATACTTACATTTTTCCTTGACTTTATTTTTAGTCTTCATGACATTGGGACCATAGATCGAGCCCCAACATCAACATTCTATTTTTATTTTTCTCCTTGGATTTTCCATTAATTTGGCCGAGGGGTTGTGGAATCGAACCCCCACAACCCCTTTTATTTTTTCATTTAAAATCTTATTGTCCCATTTCGCCTAGACCAAGAGGTTGTGGGATCAAACCCCCACAGCCTCTTTTATTTTGCTCCTTATTTCGCTGGGAATTGGGAGGTTGTGGGTTCGAACCCCGACAACCTCCTTATTTTAGTTTTAATTTCGCTAGGGGCTGTGAGGTTGTGGGTTTGAACCCCCACAGCCTCCTTATTTTTATTTTAATTAAAGTTTTCTTAGTTAGGCGTTTGGCAGTGAGGTTGTGGGATCGAGCCTCCACAGCCTCACCTTATTTTCTTATTTAATTTGCCTTCTCCTTTCCAGCCTAGCGGTCGTGGGTTCGATTCCCACGCCTCACATTTTCTTTTCTTTAATTTCTCTTCTTTCATTCGCTGCCTGGAGGTCGTGGGTTCGATTCCCACGCCTCCCATTTATTTATTTAAATTATTATTCTCTCCTTTCCCAACCAGCAGACCTCAGTTCTAATCCCCCCAACCCCATTTCATTACTTCTTGCCAGATTAAGGTTCCACAGGGTGAGGTCACAGGTTCGAATCCTGGTGGCCTCACCTTTTTAAATTAATTTAATTTTTCCATATTTCTTCATTAAACTTTAGCCTAAACTAAAATTGTATTTTTGGCTGGTACTTTACCATCTTATTAACTTGTTTTCATCAATATTTTCACTTGAAAACTTAGGACAATTCATGGATCGTTTGATACTTTTGGGGGGAGTATTTCATGGATTCGTTAGCCAAAATGTTCACACTCAAATCAGCCCCATCTCCATTTTAATGAACATCACGATTACATAGATTTATACACGTAAAATGACAACCAAAACAATATCAAACTTGAAGCCATAAATCGAAACCTCATTCACAGTGAGCTTACAGTAACATTTTGCACATACACACACACTTGCACAAACGTTCGAATACATGGTTGTCTTTCCTACGATTTCAAGTATACAATCAAAATCATGTTCATCACGAAATCATAACATACCTAAATCTACCAGCAATCATACCCAACCTACGATTCGTTGGGAGCTAGTGACAGGGGCATGCAAAAGGGAAAACAATCCTAGTTTTCGAATGAACAATATGAACCTTAAGGGGTCTCTTGGGAAAGGGACCAAGAGAGAAGAGAAACCATACCTTATTTTGACGTTCAAAACTTTAAGTTTCTGCCCAAAAGCTCTCCAAAACTCACGTCCAAGCCAAGTTCTCAACACAAAACTTTCGACGGAAAAACCCTCTCTTTGCCTAACGTTCTTACTTAGCTTGTTTTCTTATATTTTGGTGTGAGTTCTTCAAGTGTGAAGAACTTTAGTAATTTTTCTGTTCTTCTAGTTGTTTTTGGCAGAGATTAATCGTGAAAATAAATGGAGAAACGTGAGAGAGATGAGCATGAGAGAGAGTTAAAAGAGGTGAAGTAGTTTAGACTTAGTCAACTAGGAGACTTAGCCATTAAAACATATTAATTAATAAATAAATAATAATTAATAATAAAATCTAATTTCTCTTTTTAAATCAGCCATTAATTATTAATTTATTAAATTAATTCACTAATAAAAAAATCATATTAAATCATTGCTCCCACCTAGGTTCGAACCCGGGTGGAGCAAGACTTAACTTCAAGAGCTCCATTTCGTCTCTCTCCCCCAATTTTGCCCCCCCCCCCCCACCTTATTAAATAATTAATTAATTATATATTTAGGGTAATTACAATACTACCCTTAGCGTGGTAAAAGACCATTTTACCCCTAAACCCTCAAAACTTAAGATTTTCTCTTTTTAAGTCCGATAAAGACTCCTTCGAGTAAATCATCGTATTCGAGAGCCCTACATGGTTGGTCCCAACCTTTCCAAGCTCAAATAACTCCCCAAGTTAGTTGGCTTGGCTGTAGCAAGGGTTCCGAGGTCTGGTTCTACGCGCATAAATCCGTGGGAACCCTGGTCTAATCATAGGCATTCTTGACACATTAAGCATTTCTTATCTTATTCATTTTTAGGGTTGTTACATTATCCCCCCCCCCCTTAGGAACATTCGTCCCCGAATGACAATACCACTGTATAGCGTAATGCCAGTCAGATCATAACATAATCACTATGCACAGTCAAGCAATAGCAACAAAATATGAAGAGATAAGGAAATTTAGACTTAAGAGTAAGAAGTCTAACCTCAAGAGCTGAAAAGATGAGGGTAACGGGATCTCATGTCGGCCTCAGCCTCCCACGTAGCACCCTCAGTAAGATGATTTCTCCACAATACCTTCACTGTGGCAATCTTCTTGTTCCTTAGCCGCTTGATCTGTCTGTCTAAGATCTCAACAGGTACCTCCTCATAGGACAAGTCTTCATCGACCCCCAAACCTTCCACAGGTAGAATCGATGCTGGATCACCTAGGCACTTCTTTAACATGGATACATGAAAGACTGGATGGACAGAAGCTAGCTTCGCAGGCAATGCCAACTCATAGGCCACCTCACCCACACGATGTAGGATCTCGTATGGCCCAACATACCTCGGACTCAACTTCCCCTTCCTGCCAAACCTCATCACCCCCTTCATAGGTGATATCTTCAGATAGACTTGGTCACCAACATCAAACTCTAAGGGCCGTTTTCTGTTATCTGCATATGACTTCTGCCGACTGTAAGCAGTAGCCAACCTATCCCTAATCACTTTGACCTTCTCTAAGGCCTCATAAATGATCTCTGGACCCAAAATGGATGACTCTCCAACCTCAAACCACCCAACTAGAGATCTACACCTCCTACCATACAGTGCCTCAAATGGTGCCATCCCAATGCTGGAGTGATAGCTATTATAATACGAGAACTCTATCAAAGGTATATGGTCATCCCAGCTACCCCTGAAGTCAATCACACACTCTCTCAACATATCCTTCAATGTATGAATGGTGCGCACTGCCTGCCCATCAGTCTGAGGATGAATGGCAGTACTAAGCTTTACCTGCGTGCCCAAGCTCTTCTGGAAAGATATCCAGAAATATGAAGTAAACTGAGCTCCTCTATCTGAAATGATAGACAAAGGAATCCCATGCCATCTCACAATCTCATCAATGTAGAGTCTCGCATAATCCTCGGCTCTGTAAGTAGACTTCATAGGGATAAAGTGGGCAGACTTAGTCAATCTGTCCACAATAACCCATATGGAGTCATGCTGCCTCCTAGTCCTCGGAAGACCAACCACGAAGTCCATATTAATGTCCTCCCAATTCCAAGTTGGAACCTCATTAATCTGAGTAAGACCGCCAGGCTTAAGATGTTCTGCCTTAACCTGTTGACAATTAGGACACTTGGCCACATATTCTGAAATGTCCTTCTTCATGCCATCCCACCAATAAATATGCTTAAGATCATGATACATCTTGGTGGAACCTGGATGTATGGAATATCTGGAACCATGGGCCTCTGCAACAATCCTGGTCTACAAATCATCCACATCTGGTACACACAGCCTGTCCTGATACCTAAGTATGCCATCACCTCCCAAAGCGAAAGACTCATTTATCTTTATTATCACTGAGTCCTTCAGCTCCATCAACACAGGATCTAGATGTTGACCCTGCGTGACTTCAACTACCAAGGATGATTCAGAACTAGGATGAACTAAAACACCCCCACTAGTAGAGTCAACCAATCGCACACCCAGTCTGGCCAGTCTGTGTACATCTTTCACCAACTCCTTATTCTCATCCTCAACGTGGGCTGTACTTCCCATGCTCATCCTGCTCAAAGCATCATCCATAACATTAGCCTTACCTGGATGGTAGTGAACATTCATGTCATAATCCTTCAACAGCTCCAACCATCTCCGTTAACGTAGATTCAACTCCCTCTGTGTGAACACGTACTGGAGACTCTTGTGGTCTCTGAACACATCCACATGCACTCCATTCAAGTAGTGCCTCCACAGCTTCAGTGCAAACACCATAGCTGCCAACTCCAGGTCATGAGTGGGATAATTCTTCTCATGAACCTTGAGCTGTCTGGACGCATAAGCTATCACCTTACCAACCTGCATAAGAACACAACCCAAACCAACCCTAGATGCATCACAATAAACAGTGTAATTCTCACCACACTTAGGCAAAGTAAGCACCGGGGCTGAAGTGAGTCTGTCCTTGAGCTCTTGGAAACTCTTCTCACAAGTCTCCGTCCATTCAAACTTGGCTTTCTTCTTAGTCAAAGTTGTCAATGGGCAGCAATGGGAAAAAAGCCCTCCACAAACCTGCGGTAGTAACCAGCCAATCCCAGAAAGCTACGGATGTCAGTAGGAGTAAGAGGCTTTGGCCAGTTCTTCACAGTCTCAGTCTTCCTGGGATCCACCTCCACGCCCTGATCGGACACAACATGACCCAGGAAGGTCACTGATCTAAGCCAAACTTCACACTTGCTGAATTTGGCGTACAGATGATGTTGTCTAAGTACCTGCAAGGTTAGTCTCAAATGTTGTTCATGCTCTTCCTTGGTCCTAGAGTAGATGAGAATGTCATCTATGAATACTATGACGAAAGAGTCAAGGTATTCACAGAAGACTCGGTTGATGAGGTCCATAAATGTAGCAGGTGCATTCGTAAGACCAAATGACATGACTAAGAACTCATAATGACCATAACGGGTACGAAAGGCTGTCTTTGGGATATCTCCATCCCTAACCCTAAGCTGATGATACCCTGAACGAAGATCTATCTTAGAGAAAAAACTAGACCCTTGGAGCTGATCGAACAAATCATCTATTCTGGGAAGTGGATACTTATTCTTTATAGTGACTTTGTTGAGCTGCCGATAATCGATACACATTCTAAGGGTTCCATCTTTCTTTTTCACAAACAATACTGGAGCTCCCCAAGGGGATATGCTCGGCTGAATGAAACCCTTATCAGTGAGATCTTTTAACTGCAGCTTCAACTCTTTGAGTTCAGCTGGAGTCATTCTGTAAGGAGGAATTGAAATTGGTTTAGTATCGGGTTCTAAGTCGATACCAAAATCAATATCTCGAGGGGGAGGGACTCCAGGCAAATCATCAGGAAATACATCTAGGAACTCATTCACTACAGGCACTGAGTCTATGGAAGGAATGTCATGATCTAAATCATTAACACTCACAAGATGACACAATAACCCCTTGTACATCATTTTATTGGCCTTAAGGTTCGAAATCAAGGGGTTAGGACGACTCGAGTTGTACCCCTCCCAGACTAGCTCCTCTTCATCAGGGAAATGAAATCTCACCACTCTACTACGACAGTCCAAACAAGCATAACAACTGTGAAGCCAGTCCATGCCAAGAATAACATCAAAATCATGCATGGGTAACTCAACCAAGTCTGCACACATAGTCTTACCACTTACAACTATTAGGCAATCCTTGTATACTCTATCAATTCTTACATTTTCTCCTAAAGGTGTACTAACCACTATAGGATCATGCAGAACTTCAGGCAATATCTCAAAAGTGAGAGCAAGCAAAGGAGTTACAAAGGAAAGCGTAGACCCTGGATCAAGTAAAGCATAAACAGAAGTTGAGAATACTTGCAGCATACCTGTAACCATATCAGCGGACTTCTCCTGCTCCTCCCTGCCCTTCAGGGCATAGAACCTGTTCCTCTTAGGAGGGTCGGCTGCTGCTGCACCCTATGGATTAGGCCTAGGCTGAGCATTACCTACAGCATGACCTCTGTTCTGTGGGCAGTCTCTAACCATGTGCCCACTCTTACCGCAACCGAAGCAGGCATTAGTGCCATGTCTGCACTCTCCACTGTGAGCACGTCCACACTTACCACAGTTCTTTTTAGGACGCTGCATCTCTTCTCCATTGCCCTTCTTGGGCTCAGGTCTGCCTCCTCTAGGTGTTGTACTCCTCTGAGAATTACAGTTCCCAGAACTCTGTTGCCCCTTCTTGAACCTGGGCTGTTCACGGACGCCAAAATTATTTTTGTGGCCTCCATGGCTGGGACCTGCCTGATCTTGAGGCTTAGCCCTCCTAGCATCACGAATACCTCTCTTTTTGCGGTTGTCATCTACCTGCTGGACATGCACCATCAACCTGGAGAGTTCCATATTATCATGGAACATCGCAGACCGACACTCCTCCTCCAAATCTCCATTGATTCCTGTGAGGAACCTGCTCATCTCATCCCTGCTGTTAGATACAAGGGAAGTAGCATACCTGGATAATTTAACAAACTTCAGTACTCATCTCATCCTTGCTGTTAGATACTAAGGAAAGTAGCATACCTGGATAGTTTAACAAACTTCAGGGAATACTCCCTGACTGTTATGGATCCCTGCTTAAGGTTGATAAACTCCTCAACCTTTGCCTCCCTCATCTCCCTGGGAAAGAATCCCTCCAGGAAGGCTGTCTTAAACAGCTCCCAAGTGACCGAAACTCCACCCAACGCTCGGCAATCCTGCCACATCTTGCACCAAGTCTGTGCAACATCCTTCAGCTGATAGGAAGCCAACTCATCCTTCTCAGTATCTGTGGCCCCCATAGCCACCAAAATCTTATGCACCTCGTCCACAAACTCCTGGGGATCCTCCGAAGTCTTGGACCCTGTGAAAATAGGAGGATTCATACTCGTAAAGCCTCGCAGCCTGTCAGCCATGCTATTCTCCCTCTGAACATTCTGCCGGTTGACCTGGGCAGTCATAGCCTAGGCCTGCATAGTGATGGCCTATTCCATCTGGGCCAGGGATGCCCGCACCTCCGCATCAGTCAACCCAGTTGGGTTAACCGGCATGGCCACTTCTTCAGCTGGAGCCTGGGGTGGAACCTGATTGTTCCCAGCAGCTGCTCCTCCCCTCCTCTGACCAACGTTCCTCCTAGTATTCATTCTCTGAAAACAATAAGAATTGATGTTAGACACGCTCATAACACAAAGAAATCAGCCATTAGGAAAAGCACGATAAGATCAGAAGAAGGGAAATTTTCCTACGCATTATACAGTCTCTAATTCAGGATAGTGGTGCACTTCACCACGATGACTTAGAAAATACTCAATGTGGTTGATGTAAACTCATTATTCTCAGAATTTAACCTAGTGCTCTGATACCAACATTGTCACGACTGGAATCTAGACCCCAGACGAGACCGGCTTTATTGACCTCATAGAGGTCGCAGACAAGCCTACTTACGTCATTCTTACTTCATCTAGGTTAATTTTACCGGAAAATATGAACTTTTTGTTTTCTTATTTCATGCTAAAAAATTTAAACTTAACATCATGAACGTTCACAAATCAACCATCTAATATAGAGATAATCAAATAAAAGAAATAGTGCAATACTGTAATAAATGTATAATTGCCAAAATGGCACCAACACAGTGTCTGAAATAAAAACGGAAAGAAACACTAGTGGAATATGCTCCACTAGATAAAGTCTATATCTATGCTAGATAGTATCGGCAGACATCCTCAAAATCATGAGGGCCTACCAAGTCCGAATGAAAGATCCACGTCCGGATAGCTGCAACGTCAACATGTATGATCTAGCGTCCACCTATGCCTACACCTAAAATTGTAGAGTTGTATAGGGTTAGTACACACTTGTACTAAGTATGGATATATGCAAGCACACACCAAGGACATACATGAGAAAGGATAGCTCTTCCCTAACAACATGATTATGGAAAGTCAAGTCAGTAGACTTGCCAAATTGGGATTACAAAAGTTAGTGAACCTTCCAAATTTGGATTAGGAAAGTCAGTGAGCTTCCCAAATTTGGATTAGGAAAGTCATGCCATGAGAATAACATGCATCATCATACTTATCATATTGCACACAGCACATAACATCTTACACATAGCACATATCATATAGCATACACCACACAACATCTTTCATAACATTCATTCATATGCCATGAGACCTTGGAATCATGGACTTAACATTAAGACTTTCCAAAATGAGGGCTCAACATATGGGACCTCAACTAGGGAGTCTTCATTAGCAAACACAGAGTCTGCTTCATTCATTCATGCGTACTTCATTTCATTTCTTTCATAGGCCAGTGTGAACACCAGCTATACCTAGGGTGTAGTTTAGGACTTTCTTTGGGTTTGTTGTCCAATGATCAAGAATAACCTAGTGTCATTACTTGAGTCTAGCTCACCTCTTGATTATCCTATCCTAACACCTTTGGTATCGTTCATTTCATTATGTGCTTCATTTGAGGCTGGCCTCATTCATTCATTGGGAACTTTAACTTTAACCGACATAGATCATGTGAGCTTCATGAAATCCAGTGTCTCCCCCACACCGAAAAGAGGTGGAATCACCGGCCAAAGTGACCCTAAAAATGCTAGAGTACATGGGAATTTAACCCCGCCAGATCCCTATATTGGCAGTATAGGTTCGAAGACCAGGAGATACAAGGAGACCCATACCCGGCAAGCCAGACAGTCTCATTTCATGAGAGTTACGTAAACCTCCACCCTTCCTGAAAGAAGGCATCACCGCTCATAGATAGTCTATCGGTGCTCAATATAAAGTTCCATTACATTCAACTCATATGTCATGGAAGCTGGCTTCTAGTATGAGGACATCATAGCTCAATAGATGATTTCTCATCTCATCATTAGTATTTAGTGTGTTAATCTCAATACTTTCATTAGAGTGTTCATAGGGACTGGTCTCTTCATTAACTTTACACTCTCATAGGTGAGTACGTTTTGGTAACAATTACTTAAGCTTATTTGAGATTGTTCTAATCTTTTACATTAGCCTCATATCATGTTGTCACCACATTCATTAATATTAGCACAATTGCTCTTCATAATTACTCACCCCATTTTACGTGAATGTTCATTTCATCATATGCCAATATACTTGGCTATTTGTGTGTTTCATATTCTTACTTAACCCTTCTAGGGTTTTGTAATTTCATTACATAATAATCATTTCATCATATGCCAGTGCACTTGGACATTTAGTGTGTTTTACACTCGTACTTAACCCTTCTAGTGTTACTTCATTTCATTACATACATCTTAGGTTCACTTATCTTTAAACGTATGCTAGACTTATGGGTCTATACATAGAAGCCATGAGGCTTCATTCATAGTTCGTTAAGTGACTCATATCTTCCTATGATTATGTAGTACAAGACTTATGTATCTTGTATATATGCCAAGATCTTGATTTCGATCTAAGTAGGTGGCATTATTCTTGAACATTTAATTCATGTATGACTTATGTATCAATACGGAAATTTGGGCAAGGGAACCCAAGTTCGAACCACTTGGACAATACTTACATTTTTCCTTGACTTTATTTTTAGTCTTCATGACATTGGGACCATAGATCGAGCCCCAACATCAACATTCTATTTTTATTTTTCTCCTTGGAATTTTCGTTAATTTGGCCGAAGGGTTGTGGGATCGAACCCCCACAACCCCTTTTATTTTTTCATTTAAAATCTTATTATCCCATTTCGCCTAGACCAAGAGGTTGTGGGATCAAACCCCCACAGCCTCTTTTATTTTGCTCCTTATTTCGCTGGGAATTGGGAGGTTGTGGGTTCGAACCCCCACAGCCTCCTTATTTTAGTTTTAATTTCGCTAGGGTCTGTGAGGTTGTGGGTTCGAACCCCCACAGCCTCATTATTTTTATTTTAATTAATTTTTTCTTAGTTATGCGTTTGGCAGTGAGGTTGTGGGATCGAGACCCCACAGCCTCACCTTATTTTATTATTTAATTCGCCTTCTCCTTTCCAGCCTTGCGGTCGTGGGTTCGATTCCCACGCCTCACATTTTCTTTTCTTTAATTTCTCTTCTTTCATTCGCTGCCTGTAGGTCGTGGGTTTGACTCCCACGCCTCCCATTTATTTATTTAGATTATTATTCTCTCCTTTCCCAACCAGCAGACCTCAGTTCTAATCCCCCCAACCCCATTTCATTACTTCTTGCGAGATTAAGGTTCCACAGGGTGAGGTCACAGGTTCGAATCCTGGTGGCCTCACCCCTTTAAATTAATTTATTTTTTCAAGATTTCTTCATTAAACCTTAGCCTAAACTAAAATTGTATTTTTGGCTGGAACTTTACCATCTCATTAACTTGTTTTCATCAATATTTTCACTTGAAAACTTAGGACAATTCATGGATCGTTTGATACTTTTGGGGGCAGTATTTCATGGATTCGTTAGCGAAAATGTTGACACTCAAATCAGCCCCATCTCCATTTTAATGAACATCACGATTACATAGATTTATACACGTAAAATGACAACCAAAACAATATCAAACTTGAAGCCATAAATCAAAACCTCATTCAGAGTGAGTTTACAGTAACATTTTGCACATACACACACACTTGCACAAACGTTCGAATACATGGTTGTCTTTCCTACCATTTTAAGTATACAATCAATCATGTTCATCACAAAATCATAACATACCTAAATCTACCAGCAATCATACCCAACCTACGATTCATTGGGAGCTAGTGACAGGGGCATGCAAAAGGGGAAACAATCCTAGTTTTTGAATGAACAATATGAACCTTAAGGGGTCTCTTGGGAAAGGGACCAAGAGAGAAGAGAACCCATACCTTATTTTGACGTTCAAAACTTGAAGTTGCTGCCCAAAAACTCTCCAAAACTCACGTCCAAGCCAAGTTCTCAACACAAAACTTTCGACGGAAAAACCCTCTCTTTGCCTAACGTTCTTACTTAGCTTGTTTTCTTATATTTTCATGTGAGTTCTTCAAGTGTGAAGAACTCTAGTAATTTTTCTGTTCTTCTAGTTGTTTTTGGCAGAGAGTAATCGTGAAAATAAATGGAGAAACGTGAGAGAGATGAGCGTGAGAGAGAGTTAAAAGAGGTGAAGTAGTTTAGACTTAGTCAACTAGGAGACTTAGTCATAAAAACATATTAATTAATAAATAAATAATAATTAGTAATAAAATCTGATTTCCCTTTTTAAATCATCCATTAATTATTAATTTATTAAATTAATTCACCAATAAAAAAATTCATATTAAATCATTGCTCCCACCTAGGTTCGAACCCGGGTGGAGCAAGACTTAACTTCAAGAGCTCCATTTCGTCTCTCGCTCCCAATTTTGCCCTTACACCTTATTAAATAATTAATTAATTATATATTTAGGATAATTACGATACTACCCTTAGCCTGGTAAAAGACCATTTTACCCCTAGACCCTCAAAACTTAAGATTTCCTTTTTTTAAGTCCGGTAAAGACTCCTTCGAGTAAATCTTCGTATTCGAGAGCCCTACATGGTTGGTACCATCCTTTCCAAGCTCAAATAACTCCCCAAGTTAGTTGGCTTAGCTGTAGCAAGGGTTTCGAGGTCTGGTTCTATGCGCATCAATCCGTGTGAACCCTTGTCTAATCGTAGGCATTATTGACACATTAAGCATTTCTTATCTTATTCATTTTTAGGGTTGTTACATGATATTAGTCTTTAGATTTGCCCTACTAGACTTTACATAAGAGTAGGTGAGAAATTGAGTTGTTGTTGCAATGAATGTGAGTAGTACAAGTTAGTTACCATATACTTTAGATAAGGGCAATAAAGTGTAGCTAAATAACAAGAGTAAAAAGAACATAAAGAGGTGTACCGAAAGGGTATGTTACCAGATGAGGTTGCAATTAAGATATGTTTTTCCATTTGTGAATAGATAGCATAGTTGAGTTGTCAATGTGGAATAGGTCCATAACTTTCAAGTGTTACCTTTAGATCTAAGGGGGAGATGATAAGATGAGAGATTATGTCAAGTTTTTGAAAGTAAGTTAGTAATGAGTTCCAAAGATTTTAGGGGACATCTTTTTACAGGTCCTTTTAGTAATGGAGTTGTTAGAGTTCTATGCTTGAATGTGGTATTGTTAAACATTAGGTGTTTCTTGATATGATCCTAGTTTGGTGGTAAAGAGTAATAGTCTTGGGATGATATTCCTTACAAAGAGGTATAGAACTTGAACCTAAGGATTTGGGTTAAGCTTGAATATATTTAAAAGGTATCATTAGAATCAGATCTTTGTAAGTGTAGCCCCATTCCATTTCTAGTACAGTCGTCATTTGAGGACAAATGATCCTAAGGGGGAGATAATGTAACGCCCCAGAAATTTTTTGAGCTAAAACTTGAACCATTCTTTGTAGTGAGTGAGATTTTACTAATGAATTAAAATTTCTTAAGTGTTAAAGTCACTAGATGTATCACCTTGAATTCTAAAAGAACTAAATTAGAAATAACGAAACTCTTAAATTTGCAGAGTTAAATTAAGTATGAGTTTTGGGTCAAATTCAAACTACCCTTACTCGTATGAAAGGATGATTTAAGTGTGATACAACATACCATAGGAAATGTCTTTGAATTATCTTTCCAATGCCACCGAGTTGCTAAGTTTTGAGTTCGGATGAGTGAGATATGGACTTTTGAAGTCAGGCTTTCCACTTAAGGAAAGTTAGGTGAATATACAGAGGGGTATTTTGGTCTTTTCCTTACCCAACAAGATTTAATTCGTTTTTAGTAATAACTAAGGAGTATAATCCTATTAGGTTCAGTTTTATAATCCTAATATACACATAGGATTTTTTATTGAGATTTCAAGAAAAGAGGATATAAGAGGAGAAAATAGGGGAGGATCAAGCGTTCGTCGAGATTCTTGCGTGATGTCGTGGATTTGCCATGTGTTTGAGACCTAAGAGGTATTTAAGCTTCCACAGTGTTGGTTTAATTCACCCACATGAAAATTATGTTATTTTCAGTGAAATTTCATTCTTGAAGTTGAAATATTAGTCGTTTTGATGAGTTTTTGATAGGTGTTCTTGAAGATCCTTCTAAATCTTGTTGTGTTGGGGTTTTGATGATTTTTTGAGATTAAATTGAGTAATTTGAGTGTTATTTTCAGTATATTAGAGTGTAATTAAGTTAACTAATCGAATCAAAGTGACTGGGGGGAGAAACCGTTCGATCTTAGGCGAGTTAAGGTGAGAAAACGAGCAAGGAAGTTTGACAGATTTTTTGTTTAGGGGCCTGATGTGATGCGCCTACCAGAGCGCCCCAAAACCTCCTTTGTACTTCAGGGGCTGGCTCCCTGCGCCACCCATAGCCCCAGAATCGCCTGCCCCATCCAGTTTGCCTTCGATTGCTCCGTTTGAGTTCGTTTACAGTACACCTTCACTCCCTTTCAATTTTATCTACTCTAAGCTACTTCTAAACACATAAAATCATTTATAACATGATCATTAGCTTGAATTCATAATTCAAAATCAAGGTAGAAATGAGAGTTAAGCTTGAGAATTCTTTCCAACATTCGTTGGAAGTCCCTTTGAGCCCTTTTGTCGAGTCTCTATAACTTCTAGTAACTTGTTTCAAGACTCGAGCAAGTGAGTATGAGAATGAAGAGAATGTATTCATGAGTCTAACCTGTCATCATGATATCCTCCATGTCATGAACCAAAACTCTTGAAATCATAATTCTCATTCAAGTGAGAGAGTTAGGAATAGAATTTAAGAAAGCTTTTGAGTTCAATTGTGAATCCTTTGAGGTAAACCATTGATTTGAACTGAGTTTTGAAGAAGTAAGTAAGAGAATGAGAAGATTTATATACATGAGTTCCATCTAGTTACTTAGACCTTCGATTCGAGTCGTTCATGCCCATAACTTCCACATGAATTCCATAAATTTATTATCATTGAGAGGAGTAGTATGTCCAAGTTCTAAGTCTTGAGTATTGAGTTCCTTATTCCTTTTGAGATTATATTTCTAATCATGGGACTATTGCATATTACATATGAAGTCCTTGAGTTTAAATGTTCATGCCCATAATTACACATGAACCCTATAAGTCAGACAGTCCTTAGATGAGAAGTACCATTCAGTTCTCGATTGGAGTAGTTCATGCTCATAATTCCACATGAACCATCCAAGTTGAAAATCCTGCAATCATCCATAAAGCTGAGAACGTGAACCTTGAATCCATACATCCATTCAAGGAAATTTTAGAGTCAAGTCTAGATTTTAATAAGTAAGTGAAAGCGAAGTTTATAAAGTTCCCAAAAGTCTTTTACAAACGTTTAATTTTTTTTAAGACTTAAGCTCAAGTTGAGTAAAGAGTAAAGAATAAAGAGTAAAGAGTAAAGAGTAAAGTTGAAGTTCATTTCTTCAAAAGTATATGGGGACAAAGTATTCCTAAAGAGATTTAAAATGTTTTCACATTTAAATAAGAACGGAAACTGAGATTTTCAATGAGCATTTGGGCTAGTTTTAAGAAAAGAGTAATAGCTTTCTAAATGAGGGTTCGCTTGGGGACCATGAATGGTTCTTTAATGCAAACCACGTCCAGGGTGTAGATTCGAGTCGTGACAAATTTGATATCAGAGCATAGAGTTCAAGTGTCCTAGGGTGTCTATGAAGCCGTGTCAAGTAGGATCTTATTTATGGTTGTGCGGTCCCCACTTCAATAAATGAGGGACTACAAACATTTAAGATAAGTTTCCCATCTTTCATACTCGAACTCATGCAATAGAGCTATGTCATAGATATTTATTCATACTTGTCCGTTCTCAGATTCATTCATTCGACTACCTATTATACTAGAGGTGGTTTAATAGAAAAGTCAGTCCTTAGTCGATTAGTTATTCTTAGCAAGAGTCTTGAGATAGTCATGAGACTCCAAATGGACTTGAGATAAGCCCATGAGTGAGAAAATATTAATTTTCTGAGTAATGCCTTCATGTTTATATGAATCGTTCGTTCAAGCTAAAGCGAATCGTACTCTCTTTTCTAAGCTCTGTTTCAGTTGACATCCTTGTAAGGAAGTACATTTAGAGCTTGGGTAGTATTTTCACCTGAAAAGGTAGCATAAGCTACGAGATCATGACCAGTGGTAGTGAAAAGGAAAGTATGTAGAGGTTTAGTAATATTAGAAATTGAGTGTCACGACCGTGGAGCACCCCCTAGACGTAACCGGTGTCTTCGTCCTCAAAGAGGCCTTAGACAAGCTTATAGCACACATCATCACATTTCATATGCAAATAAAAGTATGATGAAATTAAAACTTTACAGATGAAGTTCACATAGACTTCTCATATATCGAAAATAGTCTACATTCGTCTCACACAACCATCTAACATTAGAGTACAGGATTTGGGACATAGCCCTTACAACATTACAATATGTCTCATATAGAAATTACGATAAAGTCTTCGGAATAGAATACATGAAAACTAGAGTTAAGCTTCGTCATCCTTGAACTTGAGGACTCACCAACTTGGGATTATCAATCCATGTTCATCAAGAAGGAGTGGAATATCTTCAATGGCCTGAACCTACACTTTGTGTAGAAAATAGAAGAGAATATGGGTTAGTATAAATCACATGTACTAAGTATGGAAACATATGTAATTAAATCATTTGGAATTATGCACAAACAGATATTTTGTTTATAAGCATGCTAATTTACTTTTGAAAGCTTTCATGCACATTCCAAGGATATAGACAGGTCTATAACATAACCACAATAAGACAATTTCATATTACATGTTCAAGAACATTACCATAATAAATCCAAAAGCAACATTTAATCAACATATCACAAGACCTTACCTATAATCCCAATTCAAGTCAACTAGTGCAATGTCTATGTGAAGCCCCATCACCCCACATAAACTAAGTAAACTAGCAAAAAGACCATAATCATTGCCTTTACATGATATAACATCATAATAAGTGTATATAACCTCATACATAGCAATCAAGACCAACAACATGTATATCAAGTGAAAGCAATATCATATGAGACCAACATTATATAGAATCATCATTATGCATTTCATTCATAACATATGTATATAAAGAAACCACCCTAGGAATTATTCCCTCAAGGTCTACGCGTGCAATGTATAGGTAAAGTCCTACTCCTTTACCTACACTAGTACACCTCTCAAGTCATCCTAGTTATTATGAATCTTTTTACTTTCATTCATTCATTTTTCTTTCGGGAAACTTTGCCATAATTGACATGAGAGCATGTGAGCTAAACATGGAATCCTGTGTCAACCCCTCACACTGAAAGGAGGTCATCCTACTTTCCAAGGTAGGACATATACATCACAATAGCATCTACGTAGATCCACTAGCTTGTTTTCCTATGGGGGCACATAGTTAATGAAATAGGAGATTGTTACTAGAAACTCTGTTTATGCTAATTTGCATTGACATTTATACCTCATGAGACCTTTGGTGAACCTAACTTTCTCATTAGAAGGGATACCTCTCATTTTCTAGTTCACTCGGTGCTAAGCTAAATTCCCTTTTTGAAGTGTCTTTAAGTCTTCCTAAACATTAATTTATAACATAGGTCTTAGGAGACTAACCCCTTGTATAACATGATCATATCTCCTTGTTTCTAGGATGAGATATTTCTGTCATCACAATGCAACATTATGTGAGAACATTACATTATAATCATAGTAAGAAGATTCACAAGGGACTTTCATCCAATCCCTTATAATCATACAACTATTATCATCTCACATCCATCATGTTCATGTCCTAATCATACATTCATCACTTCATCATCTATATTTCAATTGAAGAACATTATCAAGAATAGACCAACATTAATACAATAAATTATTCATGATCTTGAAAGTCTTGCCAATGGCTTCCAAGAAGCCCATCAAATATCTGACCCCAAATTCCATGTTATTCACCCAAAAATTCAATCATTATCATCATATAATGGTAAATTATGCAAGAACACATCCAATTCATCTCTCTTAATCATGATGAATCCAATTCACAGATTAGGGTGAAGAGAAAAAGAGTATTCATCAGTCTTCATAGAGATATAGGTCAACTCTATGAGGGATACATCAATACACACATAAAAATACATAAATATTCACTAATAATATAATTAAGACTAGAAAATTCAAGTTAGAAAGTAGACCCACAATATTAGATGAAAACTACACTTTCAAGAACATTGAAAACCAAACTTTGAAGAACATCTTGGGGAAAGGAGTCCCAAGAGTGAATAGATTCCATACCATAAGAATCCCTGAAGATTGGTGAAGCAAATCCTTAATCTTCAAGCCCTTGAGAAGCTTGACCTTTTTCTTCAATAGGTTTTTTTTGGAGTAGTGAGAGAAACTAGAGGGAGGTGGGAGCTATTTGGGTTTTGGGATTTAAGAGGTGTTAGTTTTGTTTAATGACTTATGGTGCTTAAATTGTCATAAACTAACTAATTATAACCGTCCCTAATCATTAATTAATAAATTAACTAATTACCTAAACACCCCCACTTAAGCCGTATGGAGGCAGTGAGATAGGGGTCCATCACGAGACCTCATCGATGCCCCATCGTCCCAGCCACGGACCGTAGTGGTCAAACATGGTTTGGTATAGAGGATGAATTGTTGGAGGCCATGGGGGAGGAGTCTAAGTATATACTCATGATCACCATCGACGGGGAGTGAAACCATCAACGGCTCGTTGATCCCCTCGTGGTTGCACACTTTTTTTTGACGACTTTTAGGGTCCAATGTTTTGGTCCTCCTCGAGGGACCTTAGGGTTGTCCTTGGGGAGTCTAACCTGAACGTTTTGACCCTAAACATGCTCTAAGGTGTACCTTAGGCCTTTATACAATGTTTGACCTTTATACAAAGTTTGACCTTCATACGACTCTTCAAACCCGTACAAAACTAAAGGCACACTAAGTAACTTTCACTAGTCTCCAGACGTCGTGGTTGTTACTTGTTGTTTAGGCTTTAATACTTCTTAATAAATTTGATTAACTTAATTTAGGCTCGGAAACATGGTGTTAAAGCATTAGGCTGTAGGTGATACTCTAGCCTAGGTCTTTGGATTTCCGAGGTTTAACACGGATATAGTGTTTTGAAGATTTATATTACTATAGTCATGTACATAGTAAGTTATTAATGAGGAGTTTTCCAATATGGGTAGACTAAGAAGTGATGAGTTTTGAAGATTCCATCATAGGAGGTACAACGTGTTTTAGCTAGAAAGGAGTTTGTGATGAAATGTCATTGTGTAGGTCATGACCTAGTGTAAGTGGTGAATAGAAGAGCAAGAGTATTCATGAGGTTATAGATCTAAGCTAGGCTTATGATTTTTTAGAAAGATCCCATAATATCCAAAGTGTTATAGAACTAATTAGGCATTGATACATAATGAATGAGTGAATAGTACCCATGCTGTGAAGGGGAATGTGATAGTAAATTGTAAGTATTAATACTAAGATATGAGATTGACTATTTGTCATAAGGTCATAGTAGATCAGTGTTTCTCAATTTTTATAGTAGGCAAGCAATCATATTGATATTCGGGTTTAGTTATGAACATTAAGCTTGAATTTGAGATGAGTGTCCCAATTCAAAGAATGGTAAGATGAGGGTGATGATGTTAGTCTTTAGAATTGGTCTAGTAAACTTTACATAAGAGTAGGTGAGAAATTGAGACGTTTCTGCAATGAATGTGAGTAGTACAAGTGAGAGACCCTATCCTTTAGATAAGGGCAGTAAAGTGTAGCTAAATCACAAGAGTAAAAAGAGCATTAAGAGGTGTACCAAAAGGGTTTGTTACCAAATGAGGTTCCAATTAAGTTATTTTTTTCAATGCGTGGATAGATAGCATAAGTGAGTAGTCATTGTGGAACAGGTCCATATCTTTCAAGTGTTAGCTTTAGATGTAAGGGAGAGATGATAGATGAGAGATCATGTCAAGTGTTTGAGAGTAAGATAGTAACGAGTTCCAAAGAGTTTAGGGGACATCTTTTTACAGGTCCTTTCAGTAATGGAGTTCTTAGAGTACTAAGCTTGAATGTGGTATTGTTAAACATTAGGTGTTTCTTGATATGAGCCTAGTGTGGTGGTAAAGATTAATATTCATGGGATGAGATTCCCTATTGAGAGGTATAGAACTTGAATCTAAGGATTTTTGGGTTGATCTTGCATATATTGAAAGTTTACCATTAGAATCAGATCTTTGTAAGAGAAACCCCATTTCATATCTAGTACAATCATCATTCGAGGACGAATAATCCCAAGGTGGAGATAATGTAACACCCAGGAAATTTTTTGGGCTAAGACGTGAACCATCCTTTCTAGTGAGTGAGATTTTACCAAAGAATTAAAATTTCTTAAGTGTTAAGTTCACTAGATGTAGCACCTTGAGTTGTAAAAAGAACAAAATTGGAAATAAAAAAATCTGAAATTTGGAGAGTTAAGTTAAGTATGAGTTTTGGGTCAAATTCAAACTATCATAAATCCTAGCACATGATTAGTTAGGTGATATACAACATACCATAGGAAATATATTTGAATTATCTTACGAACGCCACCGAGTTTTCTAAGTTTCAAGTTAAGATGAGTGAGATATGACCTTTTGAAGTTAGGCTTTCGAGTTAAGGAAAGTTAGTTGAAAATAGAGAGGGATATTCTAGATTTTCCTTACACAACCATTTTTAATACGTTTTACTAATATTTTAGGTGTATCATCCTATTAGGTTCAGTTTTATAATCCTAATATGCACATAGGGTTTTAGTTGAGAGTTCAAGAAAAGAGAAGAAGAGAAAAGAGGAGAAAACAGAGAAGGATCAAGAGTTCATCAATATTCTTGTGTGATGTCATGGATATTCCACATGGGTTTGATCCCTGAGAGCTATTTAAGCTTCCATAGTAATGGTTTAGTTCACCCACACGCCAATCATGTTATTTTCAGCGAAATTTCATTCTTGAAGTTGAAAGGTTAGAGTTCTTGATGTGTTCTTGATAGGTGTTCTTGAAATTCATTATAAATCTTGTTATGTTGGGTTTTGTTGATTTTTTTAGACGAAATTGAGTAATCTCAGTGTTGTTTTCAGTATATTAGAGTGTAATAAGTTAAGTAATTTAATCGAAGTGATTGGGTAAGAAACCATTCGATCCTATGCGAGTTAAGGTGAGAAAACGAGCAAGGAAGTTCGGCAGATTTTTTGGGTTGGGGCCTGGAGAGATGCGCCAACCTTAGTGCCCCAAACCCTCCTCTATACTTCAGAGGCTGGCGCACCGTGCCACCCATAGACCCAGGGTCGCCTGCCCCATCCAGTTTGCCTTCGGTTGCTCCGTTTGAGTTCGTTTAAAGTCCACATTTTGTCCCTTTCTATTCTAACTACTCTAAGCTACTTCTAAACACCTAAAATTGTTCCAAAGTTAATCATAACCTTTAATTAATAATTGAAATTCAAGGTATAAATGAGATTTAAGTTTACGAATTCTTTCCAACATTCTAAGAAAGTCCTTTTTAGCCATTTTGTGGAGTCTTCTACAACTTCTAGTAACTTGTTTCAAGCCTTGATCAAGTGAGTATGAAAATGAAGGGAATGTATTCACTAGTCTACCCTGTCATCATGAGATCCTCCACGTCACGAACCAAAACTCTTGAATTCATAATTCACAATCAAGAGAGAGAGTTAAGAGTAGGGTTCAAGAAAGCTTTTGAGCTCAATTGTGAATCCTTTGAGGTAAACCATTGATTTGAACTATGTTTTGAGGAAGTAAGTAAGAGAATAAGAATATTTGTGTACATGAGTTCCATCTAGTTACTTATACCTTCGAGTCGAGTCATTCATTCCCATAACTTCCGCATGAATTCCATAGATTTTGTATCATTGAGAGAAGTAGTGTCTCCAAGTTCTAAGTCTTGAGTTCCTTATTCCTTTTGATATTATATATCTAATCATGGGACTATTACATATTACTCATGAAGTCCTTGAGTTCAATTTTCATGCCCATAATTCTGCATGAACCCTACAAGTCGAACAGTCTTTAGATGAAAAGTACCTTTTAGTTCTCCGGTTGAGTAGTTCATGATCATAATTCCTCATGAACCCTTCAAATTGAAAATCATGAAATCATCCATAAGCCCTAGATCATGAACATTGAATCCATACTTCAATTCAAGGAAAGTTATGAGTCAAGTCTAGAAGTTAAGTACTAAGTCAAAGCAAAGTTTATAAAGTTCTCAAAACCCTTTTCCAAAAGTTCTAACTTTTTTTTTACAACTTAAAGTTCAATTTGAGTAAAGAGTAAAGTTGAAGATTGTTTATTCAAAAGTATATGGGTACTAAGTATTCCCAAAGATATTTTAAAAAATTCACATTTAAATAAGAACAGAAATCAAAAGAGCTTTCGGGCTAGTTTTTATAAAAGAGTACTAGCATTCTAAATGAAGCAAGGAGGAAAATTGAGATTTCCAAGATAGCATTTGAGCTACGTTTTTTAGCACTAATCTCAAATCATAGAATAAGTATAATTTTTAAAACATAAGAGCTAGTATATTTTGGGAGTAGTATTGAGCACCGAATTGGGGGCGAGCATGAGTTCAGATAACTCACGTCTCCATAAAATGATGTAGCCACCATGGGTAGATAAGTCTTATACTTTTTAGATGAATCCTTTTCACAATAGACTAGTAGATACACTAAGTTAAGTTATGTCCTATATTGATGGGAAGGTATAGGATGGTCCTTGACAGCATGAGGTAAAGTGGTGTATCATCACCATATATCTTAAGTGATGGTTGTCGGTTAGAGAAACTCCCACAGAAATTATATTACTTTATTATATAAGTAAAGTTGAGTTTGTTATTGTATTTACATTAAGGAACTAGGTTTCTTTTAATGTTTTATAAATCTTTCTATATATTGCATGTCTATTCTTGCTTATCTGGAGTTGAGTATCCAGAGTCGAATATCATATCTTTTAAGTTAAGTATCTAATCTTTTAGTTGAGTATCTAATCTCTGAGTTGACTATATTATCATTGAGTACTTCTGAGTTGAATAAGTTTGAGTAGTTTTGAGTATTCTTGAGTATTTCTTAAGTTGAGTAAGTTTGAAAAGAGGTATGTATGTCCCATTTTTATTAAGTTCAAGCTTATGTTATGCTTTAGAATTCCTGTGACATGCTCGTACATTCCACGTACTAAACCAATTGGCTTGAATCTTATCATGATGCAACACAGTATTCATGATCTTTAACACAAGCTTCGTTGATACATTTGAAAGTTCGAGTTAGCTATGGAGATCCTTCTTTCTTTCAGAGGATTTCATTTACGTTTCTGTTTATTCAAGATTTTGTGGGTATTGTCCCGACATCTATATTTTTTAGTTAGAGGCTTCATATATAGTCAGTATAGTTGAGAAGTCTGTATTATTCATTTATTTGTTAAATGTTTTAAAGACTTAAGTCGCCTACTTTGGGGTGAGTTGAATATATTTTATTATTTAGAGTTTTCTTTTGAGTTAAAGTTTGTAATAAGGTTTTAAGAACTTTTATTTCAGTTTTTAAGCTTTTGCATGCTTAAGTTAGTCTTCCGCTTGTAGTCAGCCACGATGAGGGTTCGCTTGGGGACCAGCAATGGTTCTTGAGTGTCGGACACATCCAGGGTGTAGACTCAGGTCGTGACAGAAATCGCCATTAAACTAAATTTAGTCTACCAACAAGCAAGACCCAACAACAATATTAGCTCATATTTTCTAAATCACACCCGAAGAATGAGTTTTTTAGCCACACATCGAGAAATTAAAATTATACCTTCGATGATGTTGAAATCAAATGGGTATGATAAATAGTGTCTTGATTTCAGCATAGAAAAAAGAATCAAGGAGACTCACTTCAAAATTGAAAGAGAAGAAACTCTTCCTTCTTTAATTCTTCAAAACCCTTACAAAACTTGAGAGAGAAAATATGAAAAGTACTAAAAATATTATAATGTTCTAGTCTCCTTCGGAACTCCCTAAAACTGATAGTAAAACTAGTATTTATAGTTTTCAGAATTAATGTTGCAGCGGATCACTCGGCGATTATAGTGGCAATCGCTGCTCAACTTGGAGATTCACCCTTTTTCTGGTCCATCGCATTCTATTCTTGCCCACAACATCTTTCTATCCTGGACAATTGAGAGATATAGTACTTCTTCACTTAACTACTTGGTGACATGCCGATTGCTCCCTTCTTATGCAGATTTGATCCTTTTCTTTAGGGGTCTGCACAATGAACAAAAGGTGGCATCCATGCCTATGAGCGACTCACCGAGTGGACTCGGTGATGATCAAGCTTCCTTTCTTCATTCCTTTTCAGTCTTTTGCTCCTTTTTATGATTGTATCCATGCTTTGCTTAAAACTTCAAATACCTGGAACTTAAGAGTTTTCATCAGATATTGAGATAAAATAAGCATTAGAGGGCACTATTTCTACTAATATATAACCCTACATGAGTATGATATGCGGACTCATCAAAGATCTCCTTTTATTCTGCATGAATCCTAGGAGCTTACCTTGAATTTACCACAACCTTTACTAGTACGGAAGTGCCTGCAAATATCTTCACTAAAATTAGCATATAGTGCCTCATTTTTTCATCCCTCTTCATTGTATAGTTGGTGAACAGAATCTAGCATACTATGATCATGTGAAATAGGGAATTGATAATGTAAATCCCTCGGTTGTATCAAGTTATCAAATAAAACACTACCGTACCCTTCTGTAGGTTGCCACCAAACTGCAACATAGTTTTCCATACTTGTGATCCACCTCTCCCTTCAACAAGTTGAGGCCTATGTCTTTTAAAATACTTATTTCACAAATAATAAGACCAAAGGGTGTTAGTAGTTTAGAAGTTCCACCAAATCTTAGCAAATAGGGCATTTGAAAGATAAAATAATGAAAAGAATTTTGCAAAGATATACGAATATCATAAATAACACATTTAGGATGAATAATATCATATGAGATATACACAAGAATACTATGAACAACATGAGTAATGAGAAATACTTTGCCTCCATAAAAGAGCAATTTCCCTTTCTATAGTTGTAACTTGTTTTAGAATTTTTTGATAAACTCTTTAAAATGAATTTTATTCTTCTTAGCATGGATAATAAATAACCCAAGTGTTTAACGGGAAACTTCTTCTAAAAAACCCTATAACATCTTCAACTACATTAAAAGAACTATCGGAAACTTTGTTATGAAAATAGAAAAAACATTCTTTCTTTATAAGTTGTCATGATTGTTGTTCATATAGATTCAAGGTATCCATAATCATCAAAAGGGCTATTTTTTTTAGCTGCAACAAATATGATAGAATCATTTCCGTAGAATAGGTGATTCAACACTACTCACTCCACCTGGGGAACCCATATCCTCTAAATTCATCTTTATAGAATATGTGATTCAAAGCTCTATTTACCTTAGCAGTCAGAATGAGTAAGGCATGAGATAGGGGATCACCTTGATTCACACCCCTTTATACAGGAAAAAACCATCTGATTGACCATTAATTAATACATAATACAAACTATTAATTGTAATACTTCAAATCATATCTAGCATACTAGAGCATAAACCCTTTTTTTTCAAAACTTTGATCAAGAAACTCCAGTCAACTCTATCATATGCCTTGACCATGTTACGTTTCATAACCACATTGTTAAGATTTCCACTCAACCTAATGTCAATAATAATTTGTTAAGCCAAAATAATAAATTTTCAGTAATACTCCTCCGTGAAGCCAGTTGGCCTGCATCGTATTATGATGCAGACGCAGTTAACAAGGATCAACTTCATCCAGTGCCTTGTTGATCCATCTAAGCACTCTGAGTCATTGGTGAGCCTCCTTGCACTCTAGAGAATACATATTTACTATTTTTAGGTTTTTGTTTTATCGAATGTTGTGGGGTATGTCCCAACATTCATGTCACGATCGAAAAATACCCACTAGAAGTAACACAACTTATTTGACCTCCCGGAAGTCTCATACAAGCCACATGGATCATTAATTGCGTACGATACTCAAAATAAATAAAAAATTTAAACTTTATTCACACACAAAGAATACCTTCATTAATAAGCAAGCGGAAGACTTTTAAAACATCTAACTTTACAACATGTATGTCTCATAAACCATCTAATACTTTAGAGTACAACATTGGGACTAAGACCATACAAAACTTAAAGAAAGACTAAACGAAATAAAGGAACATGTAGGGTATTGTCCTCAAATCTATGAGGACTCACCAAGTCTTCACATTCAACAACTTAGAAACCTAGTCAACCTCCATAGTATACCATATCTCCAATCCCTACAATTGAGTCAAAAAGGGAAAAGAAGGGGTTAGCACATTAAGCACTAAGTATGGAAGTCATGCAAAAACCATGCAAAAAGGGACATTTAGTATAGAAACGTGCTTTCATGACATGTTGATAAAAACATTCATCACAAGAGTTTAAAGACATATACAAGTCAAAAATCAAATATAAGACATATTAAACTATCATCAACATATAGCACTTTAATTCTATATTCAACAAGTAAGCCTTTGCATCATTTACACTCTCTACCTAAGGTTACTCTATGACCCACCTAAGAAAGACATAAAGAGACGACCCATACACCCTCTTCAAGCAAACCTATGTGTTACTCAAAGCCACCCTAGATAAGAATCTTTCTATTCAACATACTCTCAATAGAATAACATACATCACATAAGTCACTGAGAATTCAATCATACAATTAGGGACTTCACATAATGTTCTTGGAAGACCTAGGGAACTCACTTTAGCATCTTCAAAGCCTACTCATGCCATGTGTAGACAGCGTCTCATTCAACTACATGCACATTGTAGAACCTATTCAATAACTAGAGTGCACATCCCATATGATGAGAATAGGAATTAACCGACATAGACCATACTAGCTAGATAAGGAATCCGGTGTCATGATACCCCACACCCTGGAAAATGTTCTACTTGCCAAAGGTACAACTATAACACATCATATGTAGGAACATGGTTAAGGGATATCAAGGGCTTCTTTGTACTCTAGTATCATACTTCAAGTAGAGCTACTACCACACGCATATCTGCTTGGTGCTTTGCCTTATTTCTCATAGAGTAAGTTCATTCATACATTAGTATTTGAGAAGGTACCATTTTTTAGTTCTACCAACTCATAACACCACTACCAAGAAGGGGTCCACAAGGGTTGCCGATCAAGGTTCATTAGGATAGCTCTTATGCTTTCTTAGAGATGGTTTCATGCCGTTGTAGCCAACCTACCTCTAAGTCCATCATTCTACTCAAGAAGGGCACCATTTAGGTCTACCACTTCAACGCTTCCTTATTAACCCTCTTTTCATATTCAAGATTTCACATTCTTAACCTTGTTTTCATAATAAAGGTTTCACATTAGTCTTTCATAGAAAGGTACCACTTTTGGTCTACCGATCCTAGACTTTCATTCATTCATTCATTATTTCATTCAAGACAAGAGTGCCTAAGACTACAAAGTCAAAATATCGCATTCAACATAACCTGTATGTATTAAGTAGGGAAAACTAGGTCTACCTAAACAAGACACCATATAAACATGTAAAGACTCTTTCATAGTCTATCATCATCACATACAAACATTTAAAGGAACATGCTTTCCTTCAGAATATATAATAACATTGTACAATATCACCTCAATATCACATGAACACCATTGCATTATGAATATTACACAAGCTCATCCATATATATCACATAATAACTTCACTTTATACATTCATGTATGCCATAACACCTTGCACATAGTCACATTACTTTATATAACCAACTTCACATTATACCTTCACATATATCATCACATGATACTACTACAATTCACATAGTAATGTTGACAAGTCAATCGTCACAAATGAACAACAAGTAAACACCGCCACCATTAGTGGACCATACCACATAAAAGCAATTCTTTATCAATTCTACATTAGTAAGGGAATTAGGTCGACTTACCCTCTTCCCATAGCCAAGATCACCATTCCATACATCTCCAACAATTCACAATGTAATAACATAATTAACAATAGAAATCAACTATACAACTCATTATAATCACAATTCCATCAACATTAGATCATAAGCAATAGAGCCACTTCATTAGCCAAATTTGGGGATTTGTGAAAATAAATGGTTCATGGAGTTTTTCATTGGAAAACATCAATTTAACATCAATAATATAATATTTAATTATTTGAAATCATTTCATGCAAGAACCCTTGAGTTAGAATGAAAATTGGACTTTTCCATAAACCTTGAAAACATTGAAATTGGCTCTAAGGTGATAGCAAGACTTAGATAAAGAACTCTCATACCTTATTCTTCAAGAACCAACGAAAACTGAGAAGAAATCAGTTGAAACCATCCTTCCTAGCAAGCTCCAAGACTTTACCTTCAATGTAGGCTTGAGTGAATTTTAGAAGAGAAGAAATTTTGAGAGATATGAAATTTTAGATTTCTAATTGAGGGCTTGGGGTTTTTGATAGGGGAATGAGTGTATAATGATCTACAATAAGTATATAATACACCCCCAAAATACGCAAAACACCCCTACATTATTTGAACATTTTTAATTATGTCTAACTTGACTTTAAAATGGCCCGACCAAAACTGGGCAGCCACTGCGCGTCGCGAAGGCACCTCCATATTTTGATTTTCGAATCAGTTTGAGGCAGTGAGAATCATGACAAGCACGCATAGCAAGGGAACATTTTTCTCTTTAAGTGAGCTGCGCGTCGCGCAAGCACCACTAAAAAAGGGCTGCCCTGGCAGCATCCTTGGCCTATGTTTGGGTCCTCCTCAAGAACCCTTAAGGTTGACTTCGGCATATCCGGACGTTTTGACTCAAATCATGTTCATCTAGACTCTAGAGTCACCTACACTGATTTAAGACTCCAAACAACACATAAAAACATGCATAACATACTAGAACACACCAACACATAAAACACTAGTTTTCGAACGTCTTGGTCGTCCCTTGACGTTTGACTTCAAAATTCTTTAAATCTGACTTTAAAAGCTATTCTTCATTATTTTAAAAAGTTATTAACTCATAAAACACAAGTGAAGCTCTAGTCCATCGTAGTACGTTTTGAGGTTCATTACATTCTCCCCCACTTGGAAAACATTCGTCCCCAAATGATACTTGACGCACTTCAACACTTTCAAGAGGTAAAGACTCAAGATTAGCAGCCCACCATAACACAATCAACAATATATTCAATATACAAAGCTAGGAGGATCATCGACTCCATATATAAGAGATTCAAAACACAACAAGAAGGTAGGAACAACATCTACTAACTCATCATGCATAAGACTTCACATTTCTCATTCATATTTGGAGGAACTTCCTTATCCACATAATACAATGCTTACTTCAGCATTTCTAAGCGCATCATGCCAATTTCTCATGAAAGCACACATTCAAGAAATTTTCTCAAAAAGGCTAAAAATGCAATTTCTCAATAACACATTAGGCATGCTCAACAAGTAAACTCATGTACTATTTAGGCATGTTCACAATTTCACCTCATGAAGCAAATAGAAAATCTACATTAAATGAAAATGAACATGAGGGAATGCTATATATGAAAACTCATTTTCTCATTTAACAAGAATTCAACCAAAGCATGCATATCTTAAGGAGAATATTTGGAAACTCATTTTTCACAAAAGACTCCAACATGAACCAAGATACTAAGAACTCTTAGTTTTAGTCTTGAATAAGCACACAAGGAAAAGATAAGGATATCTCACTCCCAACAACCTTACTAATTACCATACTCCCCCACTTGGGAGAAACCGATCTAATACTCCCCCACTTGGGAGAAAGTAACCCTCTAAGGCCAACATGAACATACCATAAGAATCTCAATCAAGAACCATCAACCTAACCACACCATTCTAACCCAACTCTTCAATTCACTTAACCTCTTAAAACAATATCAATCAATCCTATCTCATGAACACCAAAGACTCTCAAGGCCTCATCGTCTAGCCACCACATCCCTTACTAGGAGACACTCAAACTAGCTCTTTCATACATCACCTCTTCCCATTCTACGGTCAGAGCCTATCAACATCATACCTTCTCACTCATCACACTTATACATTTGTGACACCACATTTCATCATCTCTTTTATCCAACCTCGAAAGCACAACTTACCCAATCTGGGTTCTACCATCAATACTCACCATCATATGGTAACTCATCCAATCCTAAGGTAATTATCACAACTTCTATATCCCATCCATCAAGACGCACATAAGTTTTTCTCTCTCTCAACCTTGCAACACAACCCTTACAAGGGAAATCCCACTCAAAGGACCATTACATAAACAAGGGAAAGACATCATAGAACAAAACTCATAGACACGACTAGAAGAATGAAGAGATGAAACTTTATTAGCACCCAATAGCCTTCTATTCATAATGTGCGTGCTTCACTTTATGAACAAGACTCTACTAGATGTGGTTTTGAGACAATATAAGACCATATCAGAAACCTTATGCTCTAATGCCAAGTTTGTCATGATCAGGAAGTACCCCTAGAAGTAACACAACATATTTGACCTCTCGGAGGTCTCATACAAGCATCATTGATCATTCATTGAATACAATACTCAATATAAGTATGAATTTAACACTTTCTCACACATGAAGAATACTTTCATTAATAATCAAGCGGAAGACTTTAAAACATCTAACTTTACAAAATGTATGTCTCATAACCATCTAATAATTTAAAGTACAACATTGGGAGTAAGACCATACAAAACTTAAAGAAATACTAAACGACATAAAGGAACATGCAGGGTATTCTCTTGTAATCTATGAGGACTCACCAAGTCTTCACCTCCAACCACTTAAAAGCCTAGTCAACCTCCATAGAATACCATATCTCCAATCCCTACACTTTAGTTAAAAAGGGAAAAGAAGGGGTTAGCACATTAAACATAAAGTATGGAAATCATGCAAAAACCATGCAAAAAAGGACATTTAGTATAGAAACATGTTTTCATGACATTTTGATAAAAAAAACCTTCATCACAAGAGTTTAAGAGACATAATACAAGTTAACAATCACATATAAGATACATTAAACTAACATCAACATATAGAACTTTAATTCCATATTCAACAAGTAAGACTTTGCATCATTTACACACTCTACCTAAGGTTACTCTAAGACCCACCTAAGTAAGAGATGAAGAGACCGCCCATACACTTTCTTCAATCACACCTAAGTGTTCCTCAAAGACACCAAGAATCTTTCTATTCAACATACTATCAATAGAAGAACATAAATTACATAAGTCATTTTGAAGTTAATCAAACATTTAGGGGACTCCACATAATGGTCATGGAATACCTAGGGAACTCAATTTAGCATCTTCAAAGCCTACTCATGCCATGTGTAGATAGCGTCCCATTCTACTACCTACACGTTGTAGAATCTATCCAATAATTAGAGTGCAAATCCCACATGATGAGAATAGGCATTAACCGACATAGAGCATACTAGAAAGGTATGGAATCCGATGTCATGAAACGCCACACCATGGAAGAGGTTCTACTTTCCAAAGGAAGAACTAGGACACATCACATGTAGGCACATGGTTAAGGGATATCAAGGGCTTCTTTGTACTATAGTTTCGTACTACAAGTAGATCTACTACTTCAATCATATCAACTCAGTTCATCATACATTAGTATTTGAGAAGGTACCATTTCTTAGTTCTACCAACTCATAATACCACTACCAAGAAGGGGTTCACAAGGGCTGCCGATCAAGGTTCATTAGAATAGCTCATATGACTTTCATAGAGATGGTTTCATGTCGTTCCAGCTAAACTACCTCTTAGTCCATCATTGCGCTCAAGATGGGTACCATTTAGGTCTACCACTTCAAGGCTTCTTTATTACCCTTCTTTTCATAGTCAATGTTTCACATTCTTAACCTTGTTTTCATATTCAAGGTTTCACATTAGTCTTTCATAGAAGGGTACCACTTTAGGTCTACCGATCCTAGATTTTCATTCATTCATTCATTCATTCATTCAAGACAAGGGTGCTTAAGCCTACCAAGTCAAAATATCACATTCAACATACTTGCATGTATCAAGTAGGGACAACTAGGTCTACCTAAACAAGACATCATATCAACATGTAAAGACTCTTCATAGTGTATCACCTCACATACCAACTTTTAGAGGAACATTCTTTCCTTCACAATATCATATAGCTTTATACAAGATCACATGAACACCTTCACATTATGAACATTACACAAGATCACCCATATATCACATAATAACTTCACTTTATACATTCATGTATGCCATAACACCTTACACATAGTCACATTACTTCATATAACCAACTTGACATTATACCTTCACATATAGCATTACATGATACTAGTACAATTCACATAATAATGCCGACAAGGCCATGATCAGAATAAGAACAACAAGTAAACACCGCCACTATAAGTGGGTCATACGACACAAAAGCAATTTTATATAAATTCTACATTAGTAAGGAAATTAGGTCAACTTACCCTCTTTCTGTAGCCAAGATCACCATTCCTTACATCTCCAACAATTCACAATATATCATAATTAACAATAGAAAGAAACTATACAACTCATTATAATCACAATTCCATTAACATTAGATCATAAGCAATAGACCCACCTCATTAGCCAAATTTGGGGATTTGTGAAGATCAAGGGTTCATGGATATTTTCATTGGAAAACATTATTTAACATCAATAATATCATATCTAATGATTTGAATCGTTTCATACTAGAACCCTTGAGTTAGAGTGAAAATTAGACTTTTCCATAAACTTTGAAAACTTCAAAATTACTTTCAAATTGGCTCTAACGTGATAGCAAGCCTTAGATAAAGAACTCCGATACATTATTCTTCAAGAACCCACAAAAATTGAGAAGAAATCAGTTGAAACCATCCTTCCTAGCAAGCTCCAAGACTTTGACCTTCAATGCAGGCTTTGAGAGAATGTTGGAAAAGATGAACTTTTGAGAGATTTGAAATTTTATATTTCTAATTGAGGGCTTGGGGTTTTTAATAGGGGGATGAGTTTATAATGATCTAAAATCAGTATATAATACACCTCCGAAATACCCAAAACACCCTTACATTATTAGGACCTTTTTAATTAAGTCTAACTTTACTTTAGAACAATGCAATCAAAATTGGGAAGCCACTGTGCGTCGCGGAGGCACCTCCATATTTTGATTTTCGAAATCATTTTGAGGCAGTGAGCTGCGTGACAAGCCCGCGTCGCATCAAAAAAATTTATCCTTTAAGTGACAGTTGTGCGTCGCACAACCAACACCAAAAAGGGTCTGCCATGGCAGCTTCCTTGGCCTATGTTTGGGTCCTCCTTAAGGACCCTTAGGGTAGTCCTCGGAGAGTCGTACCCGGATGTTTTGACCCAAAACATGTTCATCTTGACTCTAGAGTCACCTCTACTATTTTAATACTTCAAACAACACATAAAAACATGCACAACATACTAAAGAACGCCAAGTTATTAACTCATAGAACAGAATAAAAACAAGTTATTAACTCATAGAATAGAATTGGTCATCCCTTGACGTCGGACTTCCAAATTCTTTAAAGCTGACTTCAAAATCTATTCTTCTTTACTTTAACAAATTATTAACTCATAGAACAGAATTGAAACTCAAGTCCATCCTAGTTCATTTTGAGGGTCGTTACAATTCATCTTAGTATTATAGAGGCTTCATAGACAGGTAGTCAGTCAGATAGTTCAGTTTTGAGTCTCTTTATTTGCATTTTTGATATTCTATTGTGAGACTTAAGTGTAATTTTTGGCCAAGACATTTATTTTAAGTATGTTTAATAGAATTTTTCTCTCTTCATGTCGAGTTAAGTCTTCCGCTGAGTTAAGTAAGTCAGGACAAGGGTCTGTTCAAGGCCAGGAATGGTCATTGGGTGTCGACCATGTCCAGGGTGTAGGCTCGGGGCGTGACAACCTCTACACCTTTGGCAAGGTATATTGGGTCTTCTCGATGGGGCGTATACATCGAATTCAACATTTAGCTCATTTGATTTTATTATCGGTTAATTGTAGCTCCCAAAGTTCAGTCAGATTCCATTGCATTGACCAGTATTCAATTTTAGCATGTCATAAAATAGTCATTGTGTTCAGTTAGCTTAGTATTCAACATTTATATCATGTTCAGATGACTCTCTTACTTTATTGCTTCTTCAGTTATATGTTTATTTCAGCTATACTCTCTTCTTCATGGTCAATACCTTTCAAGTACTGATGCATACATTGCGCTACATCTTCTTATGAGGTAGGGTCATGTCCTGAGCATCCAGATCACGCTTAGATTTATTCTCGATCTTTAGTTCAGTAGCATCAGTGGTGAGTCCTCATTATTCGAGGACTAGTGACGTGTATACCTTTATCGTTTTTAGATTTAGTTTCAATTTTGTTAGATCTAGCTGAGCATGTCCAACAATTTCTAGGCAGTTTATATCCTTATTTCAAACATAGTTAGATTCAACTTAGTATATTATTTTAATATTTCACTTGTATTAAACTCTTAATTTTTCATATACTCGGTTTATTATATGGTGGTATATACGTTCACAAAGAGAAATTTATAACAAAGAGAGAATAGTGGAGATGATAGATCGAGTAATTTAGAAGGTACTTGGAAAACTCAAACATTGTTGTTCATCTTGTATCCCTAAGATACGTAGAATAAAAATTTAAAGAACTTTTTAAGGCACAACAAATTTTAAGAACATTTTCACCACTAGGAAATCAAAACTCGTAGAGAAACTAGAATCAAAAACATATTAGAAAAATATACAATTTTTTTCCTTAAAGATGGTCAATCTGTGTTAAAAGAATGTTATTGATTCCAACAAACTTTGCAGAAACACAAAGTTACCAAAGTTTAATGAACCGGTGGAGTACAGAAGAACATAAATTA